>JACVVK020000004.1:4417500-4730000 GCA_018292915.2 Batillaria attramentaria
GGCGTTGGAGGAGGACCGTGCCAAGACTGACGTGGCCAAGTACAGGGTGTGTCAGGCAGGACGTAGTTTGTGTGTGGAGAGCGGGAGGCAAGCCGGGATGGCACAGGGATAACGGTAAGCTTTGCAGGACGATGGTGGGCCCCCAAAGCGAGTGGCAGCAGGGATTAGGAGAAGCACTTGGGTCCACAAGCGGGCTGATTGGCTGCACCAGGGACAGAACAGGCAGGGAGGGAACGTCCACCCTCGTTCCTTGCTGTCCCTCCTCGTCCTCAATCCCAAACTGCACGTGCCGATTTCGTCTCTCACCTCATCTCTGCCACAGTTGGTAATCACTACGCTCGAGTAGGTCGATCCCGATTCCCATCAGTGCACTGCGAGCGTGACTCGTCAGCACTCAAACAAGAGAGAGACTCGCGAAGCTCCGGAACTGGAACCGAAGCACTACGTCAACAACTGCCATGATCACATCCGCAAAGTAGTTTCCGGGAAACGTGAGCCTAGTTTGATTATCGTCGGTTCAGTTGTACATCTTCAGAGTGTTGTTAACGGATTTCACAGCAGCTTAGATATCTGTATTGGCAAAGACATGGTAAAGGACACCGGGAGATAAATGACGCTTTTCCGTCAGTTTTCTACACTGTGGCTGATAGTGATACCAGATGGTGGTGACGTCACAGTCAAAACAAGCTGTACTGTCTCAACCCACGACCCCTCCCAGCCCAGCCCTGGCCCCACCTCTGTTCCGATCCATTCTCCTGAGGCAAAATCAACGGTGCCCTTCAAAACTAGCCGTTTTCTGTAGGCCTTACACTGCCAAAATACAACATGCTGCACTCTGACTGTGACAGTGACTCCATCCTTATGGTGTTTAATAGTTCTTTAAATAAGGGTCCGATTACACTGACGTTACTTCTTTTCAAACATTTAAAGTCTCCCATGTTCAGTCGTGATGCGTCTGCCGACACGTGGTCTCTCACAGCAAAGATGCAATCAAAGACATGAAAGCTTTTTTCCCATACCAAAACATCACACACTACTGAATATATCATTATATACAACAGGATACGAGCATATTATCTCGCATAGGACGCGCTCATCATGTTTGCGTGTACTAGCAATGAGATACTGCGCCCTGCTAATCGAAGCGTGTCCACAAAATCACTCAAATGTAGCCTCCGGCTCCGCAATACGTTCTGCTTCTGTTCGAGCCATCCATCTTTGTGACAATGTCCAGAAACATGGACAAACTGTACTATGTGTGTTTGTCGGCGAGGCGCCGTCACTCAAAGGTGAGTGTTTGTATGTATTATGCTCGGGACAACTTGCATGCAAGACATGTTCCCCGTTTTCTAATTGTCACAGTGTGTCTGCTCTCTGATAAAACGGCTCTAGTGAAGTGCCACAATCTCTGTGTTGAAAGGCGCTGGTATTGGTACTGACACACCTGTCTGTCCCATTGTCCCCTCTCGGATTGAGCGGGATCATTAACGTGCACACACTTGATAATTTTATTTGTGCATGCATGTGGTATACGAGAAGGCAAGGCAGGCACCATGAAACGAGTCAGCACGTCAAGTGACTCGGTTTGGTAAGGACGTGGATGTGCCCCCCAAATCCTGCCCATCTGGGGATTTGAACCCTGTGCTCCGGGAGTCCAACGGCGGGCGGACGCCATAACCACTATAGGCCTAAGCCCTCAGTGGGAGGCAATGTCATGCGATGCATGTTCCGTCCACAGATCTGTCAGAGCCCATGTTGCAAGACCCCAGGCAGCGTGTTTTATGCAAATCTTGCTGTAAAGCTCCGTCAGAGAGGCATCAAACGTCCATGTACCTCGCTGCTACGCATACAAGTCACAAGTTATCCGTGTTCAACGCACAGAATGTCAGTGCATGCGTCACCAGAATGATGTCCCCTTTCCGGCCATGACCTTGCTTCAGGTCACGGCGCATGCGTCACTGGCAGACCTGGCTGTCAAGTCATCCGAGCTACCTGCGCGCACTGCCCCTGTACTCTGCTCCATTATCCGGTACGTGTCAGAGTTTTAACTCGTCGCCCCTCCCTCCAGTTTCTCAACAAAAGACGTAAGGTGCTTTGCGGGAACGCCGAAAAGAGACAGGTGTTGAGGGGGGGGGGGGTAAGGAGGAACCAGGTCCTGCTCTCAATCTGCATGATTTCCCCGCTATTCCTCAGTCCACCGGTGAGGCGGCCCAGAAGGTTTTAACCTGGCAAGGTCGTCTCAATTGAAAAGACGCGAGCCGACTGAGAAAAGGGTTTATATGGAGCTGGGAGAAGGAGAGAAAAAAAGACTCGGCCGAGCTCTACCATGACCATCTTATTGCTATCAGATTGACATTACACTCCTGGGCGAGGATCATGAAGAAAAAAAGCAGCGGGGGCAGACTCAGCGGCGCGCCATTGTAAACCGGTCCCAAGGGGTACAAGACACCGTTATTAGGACTTCACGTATCACGGTGCTTGGCAGTCGTTCCGCCCTTCTCTCCCATCCACCCATTTACTGCCACCTCTCTCTCTCTCTCTCTCTCTCTCTTGGGGAGCCGAGACAATCGAACGGTAGAGCATTCAACTTCAATACTCAGTCGAGAGTTTGAATCCCGGCTGGGGCTACTTGAAATATTTGTGCTGGCCATTTTTCTTTTTTTGTTGCCCCCGTTTGTTTTATCACCCATATGTGGTGGAAAAGGATGTTAAACACCAAAACACCCCACCCACCCTCTCTCTCTTCCACACACGTATCTCTCTCTCTCTCTCTCTCTCTCTCTCTCATGCTTGACAAGCTCTGGCAAACAAGATACAACAGCAAATTGAATAGACGCCACGGAATATTGCAGTACCGACAAAATTCCGCCGAACAATGAATGATGATTAGCCTGCTAGACGATGAACTGCCGACACAGCGCTAGTTCCCAGGCAAATATCGACAGGCGGCCCTCCGCATTTTGCGAACGCTTGTCATAGTGCTAAGAGGTCTGTCAGTTTGGTTCCTGAGCAGCTGCCCTTTTCTGTAGCTCGGCTCCTCTGAAAGCCATTACTCACTGATAGGCTACACGACACGGCGGCTCGCGTGATAGCCAGTTCGTGCCGCCATGAACCGATGGCTTTCTGAGTTTCTCTGTCAGTCATCAATGCCGCCGGCAGAGTCTTGTGAACTTTCTAAGGTTTCTGGTGACGTCGGCGTTCCAATTTTCACCGTCAGGTTGCGTGGCTCCTGTATAATCTCCGCCTCAAGTACCCTGCGCTTTAATCCTGGCTCAGGAATGGTGCAACCCTAGAACCGCTAGTTGCAGCGGCAAAGACTGTGCCAACCGAGAACCGTTACTTGTAAGGACAAACCCTGTACTGAACCGAGAACCATTAGTTGTAACAGCGAAAAACCCTGTACTGACCGAACCGACAACCGTTAGTCAGTGTAACGGTAAACCCTGTACTAACTATTGAGATATAATCAGTCCCTTGCTGACAGTTATGGTATGATCAAAAGGGCAAGCACGCCTATCAACGTCAGTGTGAGAGAGAGAGAGAGAGATAGACTAAGGGGGAGAGAAGGGGCATGGTGTCAAAGGACAGAGAGAGAGAGACAGATTTCATATGCCATTCCGGGATGACTTGTTAAGTCTCGAATGTCACCATGCACACCACTGGGGTCTCATGTGACATCGCGTGACGATTGCGTGTAAATCCGTCATTACTGACGCCGCCAGACAGCAGGTAATTAAATATCAGTAGCAGCCGGCTACCATAAGCCTGGGACAAACAAGTCCAGGTCTTTCCAAACATAGTAATTAGTGCTAATGTTGCAGATTCTCTCTCCGAGTCTCCCGGGCAACGAGTGCCGCTTGTGTAGCGAGCCTTCTGCCAGGTATGCATGAGTCTGGGAACCGCCCTAGCAAATGGCTGAGGTCGTCAGAGTCATTAACCCGAACGTGGTAAATTCAGCCACCAATAACTAAATCTCATTACCACACAAACACAAGCTGCTACAGCAGTAACAGCAATTATATTCAGTAATAGTAGGACTGCTATAATAAGTCGTTGTTAAGTTTACAAAGAGAGGAACAACTATCCTTAATATGTCTTTCAAACTGCCGGCTGTCCCCAAAATAAAACGGTCTCGACCAATCAGATGCGTTTCGCTGGTTTATCGACAAACCAGTCGCATTGCTGCGTTCTGATGCGCTCCATTCGAGCAGGACAAAGGAGTGATCTGGCTGCTGTGGGTATCACATCGAGAGTGAGAAGTCACCGAGCATGCGTGCCCCGCATGATTGAGGCCGAATATCCGCAGAGGCAGTTTGCGGAACCGAAGCGCGTTTAGCTAGGATAAACGCATTAGATCTAAAACAGGCGTATAACAATAGGAATTTATGGTATACCCAAGTTTAGATCTCAGTAAACCCTAGCTAAGCGCGCTTCATAAATACCACCCCTGGACAGTACCAACTGGCACTGCGGCGCAGAACAGAATGGGAGAAGTGGAGAAAGAAGACAGACTAGCACTAGCAGCCGTGTCTGATGCGACCTGGCACGTGCACCATCATCAGTCCACGGAGATGAAAAGCGGAGATGACACCCCAACAGACCGCGCCAGCGCCCGGAAGGGTGATCATCCTCGCTAGCAGACCACGTGCTACCGACAGGCGGCGCTCACCACCTGCTGCCAGCCCGAGGCCGACCTTCAAAGGCAGCAAGAGGGGGGGGGGGGACAATCAGATCTGTCGTAATCGAGAAAGGTAATCGAGATAAGTGCTGAAGCACGCGGTCGGTCTGCGTGCTCTATTTGCCTTTGCCCGAGCCCCGTAAGAAATGTCAGACCTTCTCCCGTGGTGATTATCTTGACAACGTTCGTGTTCCATGGACTAGATCTGGTGACTGAGTGTGGCCGGCCAGGCCGCGGGAGGAAGAGTGAACGGCGTGGTGTGGTCGTTTTCACGTACATGGTATCGTCCATTTGTCCGATTGATGCCCAGCCGGTTGGGGCGTCTGATGGAAGGAACGAGTTCACGGCCCCACTGACTAAGGACCAGTTATTCCACCGGTGGTCTATGCTCAAGCAGTAATGACGTAAGGGGTAGCTCATGCACGTAATTTTAACGTTAGTAATCAGTGTCATCATGACTGACAGATATCTGATTTATGATGCCCGATGGTTGGTCCCTGGTGGCTCAGCTAGTAAATACATCCTACTGACACTAGGATACATGTAGCTGGGAAAGTTCTCAGTGTGTGTGTGTCAGTGTCTGCGGTGTGTGTGTGTGTGTGTGTGTGTGTGTGTGTGTGTGTGTGTTGGAGGGGGGGATTAGGGTACACACAGTGATAAATATCTACACACAATAATTACGACCCGGCCGAACATTCAAAGTCCAACGCTCTACCAATCGGTTAACACGGCTTCCAAACTAAACACACACACACACACACACACACACACACTGACACAAAGGACAAAATAACTCTGCATGCGTTCTTTTCACTGCGGGCCCCCAGCCCATCACAGCGTTAACCTTAGCGCCTGACCTGACCTTTCTCTCGCCGACAAGAAGTTTTTGCCAGGAAAAATGTCAATCCAATCAGTCAGCCCTTGCCCCTGTAGCTCCCATCTTTTTCTGGTTTATACAGTAACAGGAGCCTCGCGCGAATCAGTCTACAGCTGAGGGAAATGTTTGCCGCAAAACCCATGTAGTTTATCAGCGCGTACGTGTGTACATATAGCTGCGCAGTTTCATACTTTGAGCATGTCGAATTCTCAGAAATCTTTTTTTTTTTCCCAGTCAGTGGTGGAGGAGGATGTGGGCGGTTTTGTGTACACACTGATTAGCAAGAAAGCAAACGAGATACTTTCGCGCTTCCTCGTCCCCATCCGCCTAGCTTTTTAGGTTTTGTTGTTTGGGGTTTTATTTCAGGATGTTGAACCAGTTCTGTGAACTGAGAGTGAAACTGGAGAGGAACGGTGCTAGGGTGTCACACACACACACACACACACACACACACACACACACACACACACACACACACACACACAGACGCACACACACAGAGACAGAGACAGACAGAGAGAGAAAGCCGGAGAGAGAGAGAGACAGAGAGAGAGAACACTGACGTTCCACTAGCTACAGTTTGGTAACTTTTAGGCCGGTAAAGCGGAGTTAGTCAGTATGACTACTAACTTTGCATCAGCATCAGGTACAACTACAACGGCGTTTTTTGACGATTACAAACTTAGGAACCTTGTAAAATGGCGTTCAGAAGACTACTGCAACTTAGGACCCCAAGTAAACAGGCCTTCCCTGACGAGCCTACCAATTTAAGATCCCAAGTCGAACGGAGTTCACGAGACTAATAATTTAGGATCCCTTAGGAACCTAGGATACCGTGGAACGAGGAAGGCAGCAGCATGCGTGAACGTTGAGACCAGCTACTGTACTGTCCGACGACTGATAAGGTGTGAGAACTGCCACACTAAGAAGACCCGGCTCAGCACGCAACAAGCCGGACTGAGGCTGGTTCAATCAGATTATGTCTGTCAGCTCAGTTGCAATGCATGCACGGCCCGGCGGCGGTTGGTGTGCGTGTGCATCTTGCAATCGCACTCAGTGCAGCAGTTGCCGCTGTACGTGTGCATCTTGCAATCCCGTGTTGCACTGCAGCGCCTGAGTGAGAGCAACATGGGTAGACACTTCACGTCCACACAAGTTTTGATGCAACTCTCAGCTGAAGATTTCGTGAGCTGATAGCTAGTCATTACCTCCGCTGTTACGCAGCTTTCTTAGTCTGACTGTCTAGTTTACTAAGCAGTTTGAAGCAGAAACACAGACTGAACAGCCTTCCTCAGCGCCCCAGTACCGCCTGCTTCTAAGATAAGATAAGATAGATTTATTGCTTCTTAGTTACAATTAAGAAGAATTTGCTTTGCTCCTCTTGATAATAAAACACAATTGATATACACAAACATACCATATAAATACATATACACATTCACACACTCAATCATTGGCTAAAACACAATTTAAAGAGAAGAAGCACTGGCATTGCCTCACATTAAACTATGTTAAACAAGCACTAAGAATAACAGTTAAAAAGGAGGGGCAGGCCTAACACAGAATACAGATCACAGATAACAGAAACAAGGCACCCACCCGGCTGTGATGCTCACAAGTTCGTAGCAACATTTACCTGACTTGAACTGAAGCATTTATCTTTGACCAGAAACAGCTATGTATGCATGTGGGAGTGGTAGAGCGAAGGACTGTAACTCTCAACAGCCTGAGCCCCACCACTTCCTGCCCGCCGCTTTATAAGACTTGTTAAAAAGAACAAGGCCGCACTGCACACCTGTATGAGCCATTTCACGCCACTTCAAGCCACTATTACGCAAGGCATGGGCTTTCCACGCTAGACCCGATACCGCTGCAGGTTGCATGATAGTTGCTTGAAGTGACTTCGAGTGATCTGAAAATTTTAAGTAAAACTGAGGGTTTTTTTTTTAGGGCGGCTTTTAAGAGTTGAAAGCTCGGGTCTAGAGTTTGACTCCCGGTTGATGCCAAATACTGATTTGTGCTGGCTTAGTTCTCGTTGCCCCGTCTTAAATGTCAACCATAATGATGAGGAAAAGGACGTTAAACCCTCCAATACCCACCCGCCGGACATACACGCGGAATCGTATGGACGTTACAGTGCGGCCATTGTGATTACATATGTATTTCTATCATCTTATTCTGCTCAGACCTGACCAACCCTGAAGGGTACTGTCAAGTCCGCGAGTTTGGATGGTTTGGTAACCACAGACCCCTCCTCTCCCGCGATGGGGGTTTTGGGCAGGGACGTCTGGACTGCTGAATTACAACTACAGCTTCTGTAGGTCTGTGAGGGCGTTCCCTAGACACCGTCAGTATAAATTTAGTACGACACTAGATTTGGCAGGACCGAAGGGCGGTGTTATCTTGGCAGGCTGGAGGTTGAGGTCCTGAAAAGAGATCATTCTGTTCACCTATAGTTACAGTTTGAAGCTAACCATCACAACGAACTAAGGCAGGGCAGCGTGGTGTTATATTAACTGGTTCATTCCACCTTTGCTAATCTTTTGCTTCAGCAGTTCCAGCCACACAGTGAAATGTCCACGAAACGAGGGTGGGTGGGGGAGAGTGGGTGTTTGGGGGGGTTTAACGTCCTTCTCCACCACATACGGGTGATATCAAAGATGGGGCAACGACGAAAAAGCCTGCGCAAATGGCGGTTTGGCCCCAGCCAGGATTCGAACTCACGGCCGGAGCATTGGAAGTCCAACGCTCTACCATTCGGCTATCCCGGCTCCCCCCGGGCACGGAAACGAAGCCAGTGCTAATAAAACTAACATCAACAAACAAACAAACATCCGACGGACATGAAACATGTGGCAGTAAGTTGCGTACAAACTGAGCTGGAGCGTCTTCGGTGTTTAAACTAATCGTATTTTTCCAAACGACGGATACCGTCTGCATTAGCACATTAATTTTTACTAGTAAAGGAAAGAAGTAATCTCTCTCTCTCTCTCTCTCTCTCTCTCTCTCTCTCTCTCTCTCTCTCTGGTAGCAGGGTCTCAGCTGTTTCGTTTAAACATACATGTATATCTGTTATCTACATATCTATTTTCGGACGATACAACTTGCATTAGCACATTACAAAAAGGAATCAAATGAAAGAAATCCTCTCTCACTCTCTCTCTCTCCCCGCCCGGGAACACGATTAGGCCCGTCAGTGTAGGTGTTCTGTCGCAACCGCAGAGATTATATTGCTCTCGCAAATTACTTCACACCTGTTCAGCAGGGATACAACTAGATAAACTGGTCCCCTTTTCATCGCTGTTCCCGCCCGGCTAGATCCCCTCGCTCACGCAACATAACCCATCGGCCCCAGCCACTAATGTAGTGAGCAGCCAAGACGGCGGGGAGGTTGAGTTGCAAACGTTTCGAGTCCGGTCAGTCATGCGATTGAAATAAGACCTTTCACACGTCCTGAAACTGTAGTAATCTAAGTCATACGATTGAAATATGAGCTTACAGATGTCTTTACATCAAGCTGTAGTAACGTGTTAAAACTATGTCTTCTCTTTGGTTGCTTAAAGATGTCTTTACATCAAGCTGTAGTAACGTGTTAAAACTATGTCTTCTCTTTGGTTGCTTAAAGATGTCTTTACATCAAGCTGTAGTAACGTGTTAAAACTATGTCTTCTCTTTGGTTGCTTAAAGATGTCTTTACATCAAGCTGTAGTAACGTGTTAAAACTATGTCTTCTCTTTGGTTGCTTAAAGATGTCTTTACATCAAGCTGTAGTAACGTGTTAAAACTATGTCTTCTCTTTGGTTGCTTAAAGATGTCTTTACATCAAGCTGTAGTAACGTGTTAATACTATGTCTTCTCTTTGGTTGCTTAAAGATGTCTTTACATCAAGCTGTAGTAACGTGTTAAAACTATGTCTTCTCTTTGGTTGCTTAAAGATGTCTTTACATCAAGCTGTAGAAACGTGATAGTAAAAGTATGTCTTCTCTTTGGTTGATAACGGATCCTGCCTTTCTTTCAGTTCAGTTTCACACCGACAAAACACAAGGAGTTTTTCAAGGTGCTATTCACATATAAAACTAAGAAACCCGGAGCTGCTGTGTTCTGACTGGCTTTCGGTCTGTCAGCGGCGTCAGTAAAACAAACGTTTCAGTATCAACCAGGAAACGACTTAAAACGTTTGAAAAGACATGTGCATGCTCGTATTTCGAACACTAATCCGGCTTCCCCAGAGTCGACAACCGTCGTCAAAAGTTAAGAGTCGAAGCACTGTAGCACTGGAATCACTCCCCGCCATTTTTACCACCCCCACTCCCCACCCCCACCCCCGAGTAAAATGTTCATTGTATGAAAAAGAAAAAGAAAAAAAAAGGTAAAAAAAAAGAAAAAGAAAAACTATGGCAATACTGTGATCTGAAAGATAACGAGGAAACGTCACAAGTTGAAACTTTTGAGCTAATGCAGGGTTCGCCATCGGCATCAAGCGGACATTTTGTTTAGCCCCCGTGACTGAGCCACTGATGTGGGTGTGGGCTCCACTGTGTTGTCACTGAGAACGTCATCTATCACGGAAGGCTGGAAATGGGATCGCCTCTCCCAATCATACTCGACTTGCTGACATCAGCGTGGACAGACGACGTATCCAAAAGCAGTTAACTATGTTTCTGCACAGACATTTAAGACCCACTCGCAGACAGGAAGACTGACACACACTGACTTGCAAACAGACAGACATGCACTCCGGCACAGACAGCAAGACACACCGCACTTGCAGACAGACAGCAAGACACACTGCTCTTGCAGACAGACAGACACGCACTCCGGCGCAGACAGCAAGACACACCAACTCGCAGACAGCCAGACACACTGACTCGCAGACAGACAGACACACTGACTCGCAGACAGACAGACACACTGACTCGTAGACAGACAGACACACACATATGAATACATATACGCGCGGACAGCCGACACACTGACATGAGGTAAAACTACAAGTACGGTATATATATGGTTGCGTAAAAACCTTACAGCGTATAAACCCAACTACCAAACGGCCATACTAGCAGCACATCAGCTGTTGCACTTTACATTATGTATTCAAGGCGACAACAGTTGCGCGTGAATTACGGGTGTTTGTGAAAATCATATTCCTTCAGCGCAGGCTACAATCTAGGCCAAAGGCTTCCAATAATTGAGAAGGGAGAAAAAAAGGAAGAGAACTAGAAAATCCACAGCAGAGTCTAATGTTTTCCGTTTGCTTCTTTTATAGACTTGTTGTTGTTGTTGTTGTTGTTGTTGTTGTTGTTTTGTATCTTAGTTCTTACTACAGACCCACAGGAGAAGGAGGAAGGCCGGAGCCCGAAAGTCCTTGAACATGTCTAACTATGACTGTTACAGTGAAGGGAACGTGGCCCAAAAACGCAAACCAGATTTCCGCGTTAGGTCAAACTGGTTCCTGGTTCACGCCTTCCAATCCCATTACTCAATCAAACAAGCCTACCACAATAGGCAGAATTAATTTTGAGAAAATATCACAAAACGTGAACTTCATTTTCAGAAAAAAAAGGGGGACCAGCAGGAAAGTACGTCACAACGAAAAACTGCGCCAGTTTTATATTTGACATATATATACACTCACTCATTAAATTTTAGTCAGTTAGGGCGTCTCTCTCTCCCCCCCCCCCCCCCCTCTCTCTCTCTCTCTCTCTCTCTCTCTCTCTCTCTCTTGATAATGATAAAAAAAGCAGATACCAGATACCTACTAGTTCATGCATATGGTAAGTGTGTGTGTGTGTGTGTGTGTGTGTGTGTGTGTGTGTGTGTGTGTGTGTGTGAACTGAGTTTCATGTTCCACTTCTAAGTATGTTTGAATAAACAAAACTTCCAACGTTTTCAGGTCAGTGAACTCTCTCTCTCTCTCTCTCTCTCTCTCTCTCTGTATATATGTATGTGTGTGTGTGTGTGTTTGTGTGTGTGTGTGTGTGTGTGTGTGTGTGTGTGTGTGACAGTCTCTTTCCTAGCTGTGTTCTTCGCGGACTAGTAATACTGACCATCCGAGAGCCATTGTACCATTCCGGCTCTAGCCTCGTGCAATCTGCTAGGGTCGTGAGTTCGATCCCGGCTGGAGCCAAATATTTGTGCTGGATTTTTAATCGTTGCCTCGTCTTTGATATCACCCTATGTGGTGGAAAAGGACGTTAAACCCCCAAACACCCACCCCCACCCCTCGAGAAATCTGCACACACCGCCGCCTGCCCTCAGTAGAGAGATCTAAATAATTGATGGTCCGAGATTTGCCCTTCCACCGCAAAACCGTTTTACTGCTATTCCCGCTCAACTGGACTCATTCCATACACATTTTTCTGACGGACACGCGTGGCACGATAACACGGTGCGGCCGCACCCCGCCATTGTGATCACACTTACAAGCGCATTAATCAGGCCGGCGAGCAGGTAGGAACGACAGGGCACACGCAACACTTGTGTTATGCGCAAAGTGACACCGGGAGTAACATTTCCAATAATAATGACGGAGCGGTCTATGAAAGTTTGTTCAGTGGATACTGGCAGTCAGAGCGCACACTGTGACCGTCGACACACACAGACCGGCTCAGGGATGCGCACGCGCGGCGCACGCGCGCGCACACACACACACACACACACACACACACACACACACACACACACAGATGCGCACGCGCGCGCGCACACATACACACACACACTACATGCACGCACGCACACACATATGAGCTCTCTCTCTCTCTCTCTCTCTCTCTGGTATGTCATTGCGATTTATGAAAATAATCCACAATTTTTGTAGTAGTTTACAATAGGTCAAACTTTTTGCTTCCTCTTTGCAGGGTGAACACTACTCATCCACCTCTCTCTCTCTCTCTCTCTCTCTCTCTCTCTCTCTCTCTCTCACACACACACACACACACACACACACACACACACACACACACACACAGAGCAACAGGTGTACCGACGACAAAACTTAAGTCCACTCGACCGATCTTGCCGGCTCCAGTCAGTTTGTGACCACATAAACACGTTAAATCTCAGGACGCACGATTCTGCACGTTACGTTCTTGTTTACGTCAATAAATCACCGACACAGTGCGGCTTCACACCACTGCTGCACCGGATAAAAAGTTCAACCCAGTTCTGCGAAAGTCCCACTTGGCTGAGGCAGCTATTCCTGCTTATATCAATAATCCCCTACAACTAGGTGTATACACATCACGAAGACAAAGACACAGCTTCGGAGAGAGAGAAGGGGGGGGGGGAGGGGGAGAGAAAAAGAGAGAGAGAGAGAGAGAGAGACACACACACACACACACACACACACACACACACATACACACACACACACAGCTTTGGCGTAGCGTCGGATGCTAACTGCGGCTTGCTAGGCTGGAAACATAAATCACCTGATGTTACACGTAAAGTAGAAACTGAAATAAAAATAAAAAGGTTGGTGCACAACTGAATTGTCGTAAACGTAAATTGAATCGTTTTACTGGGTTTTACATGTTCAAGCATGTTCGCTAAAAGCACCGTATTTGGAAGTCCACATGCAACATACACAAGAAAACAGTGTCATACATTGTTCTGATATTCTGTTGTTGTTGCTTTGTTTTGTTTTAATTTGTTGTTATTGTTATTGTTGTTGTGTGTTGTTGTTTGTGTGTGTGTGTGTGTGTGTGTGTGTGTGTGTGTGTGTGTGTGTGTGTGTGTGTGTGTGTGTGTGTGTGTATGTGTGTTGTTGTTGTTGTTGTTGTTGTTAGCATTCTAATCATAAATCCGTTCTGCACAAGCAATGTAGGACTAAGAGCACAAGACGCAGCTGAAATCTCGAGACCAACATCCCCTGAAGAGAAAAAGAGAGTTGCAGTACACAGAATCTCGCACTGCTTTCCGCCAGCTTAGGGCGCTATACGCACGGAAAGCGCCAAACAGCGGTGCCCATGCGCCACCGCGGACGCCAGCATCCTGTTGTTGGGGGCATTAGGCGATTGTTGATTCGCAGCGTGTAATCGATACCGAGGGAAGTTCATCAGCAACGTTCATTACGCCTACCGCCCGCCCAGCCACCTTCCCTGCCTTCGGTCCCCTGGCTATTTATACAAGTACATTACTGTGGTCGCTGACACGGCGAATTTTTGCTAACGGTGCAGATTTGCCGCCTGACCGACCAAGCCTGCGTTCAGGACTGAACTGTGCATCAGAGGAGCTGCATGCTGGCCCCGGCCAGTCCACTCTCTCCTCTGTGTGTGTGTAAGGGGGGGGGGGGTGTCCTGCTGGTAAAATAATATTCATGCAGGTATAGCCAACAGTTTTATTTTTCTTCGTTTCCAAAAAGAAAAACAGGACAGGTTCTTTCCGGCGAAAACCGGACAGCACCGATGGATGGCATGTCACGTTTTCCTCTTCAAGCTGTACTTCTTCTTGTTGTTAGTTGTTTTTGGTTGGTTTCTCAGTTCTCTGGTTGGGTCGGTGGGTGCGTGCTAGTGGGTGGAATGGTCAGTGGCTGGTTTGATATGGATTATTGGTGGTCTGTTTTGTTTTCGCCAAAACAGTTCGTCAGTTTGAGAGCAGTGCCTCTACTGACATAAACTGACGTCACCCGGAACAGCGGGTGAGTGCTTATTAACTTGAACACTGTCAGCCACACATGACTGAAAGTATAAATTTTACAGAACAGCCCCTGCCTTGAAGTGGAGTGGCTGCACTGAACAGCATGCATTTGAATCGTGCCAAGCGAGCTTTGATAACTCTGTGTGTGTGTGTGTGTGTGTGTGTGTGTGTGTGTGTGTGTGTGTGTGTGTGTCACAGTGTGTGTGTGTGTGTGTGTGTGTGTGTAGGGGAAGGGGGGGGGGAGGGCGTAGAGGAAAACGGCCTATTGTGGCCTGTCTGGGTGTGTCAAGTTAACGGCTTTTGTTTCAATGAAACCGGTTTCAGTTTTCTGTCAGACTAAATGTGGAAGGAAAAGGAAGTGACAAGTGTACTCAGTTTCAGTCAGATGGGTCCCCGGCCGCGGAGCGGGAACTGGGAGAACAAAGCGGGACAGTGTGACTGCGAGTGTGACGACCTCAAACCTGAAAGAGAGAGCGAAAGAAAGAAGGGAAATTTTTAGACATGAAGTTCAGGGAACAGGTCAATACCCACCTTTGTCCTCGCACCCGTAAATTCCGAATGGGGCCCACGGCCGTGTCTGTGCTGGTACTCGCAGTAGATGTTGTTGTTGGTGGTGGTGTTGTCTGTGAACCGTCGTTGTTGCTGCCACTAGGGTTGCCGTTGTTGTTGTTGTCGCTGTTCATGGTGTTATCCCCAGTGTGAGAAGTTCCATCGCCGGCATTATCCATGATGTACTGAGATGTGGTTGTGGTTGTGGAGGATGTGGCGCTGGCCTGTGTTGACGCCGCAGCGTTCTGGTCCAGCTGGACTCCGAGGGTCGTGTTACTGTTGGTACTGCCCCCGTGTTCGGTCACGGTCGTCTTTCCTCTCTCATCCGACGCTGACACCCTGCCTGTGTCCACAGTGTCCGATGTTGAGGACTGAGGACCGGGAGTGGAGGAGGCTTCGAGCGATGGATAGGCCAGGGCGTCAGTGTAGTCGCCGGTAGGAGCCGTACCCAGGCCCAAACCGCAGCTACTACTACTACTACTGCCGGCACCTCCGCCGTCGTCACTGATACTCTGACCATCGCCACCACCACCCCTACAACCACCACTATCTGAAGACAGCATGTTGTTGTTGTTGTTGTTGTTCACTGATGCGCCACTAACTACAGTCTCTACACCACCAGTACTGCCGCCCCGACCACCAAAGTTGACGTTGCCGACGAAGCAGCCGCCGATTGTAAATCTCAGAGTTCTTACTGGTTCAGTTTCCATCCTAGCATCTTCTGGAAACGCAGTGTGGCATTTGCTATCTGCTAGACGTATTCGGTGTTGCTTGTACGCCGGTTTAGCTTCACGGCGGTGGTGTCGCCCAGTGAACTCCGAAGGCTCAGGTTCGGATCCGTACTGAAAGGTTCCACGTGGTTGTTTATTAGTTGTAAGGAGAAGTTGTTGTGCGGGTCCAATATACGCACGCGTTTCACTGACACACTGAGAAAGTGTCCCTATCTTAGTTTCTTCTGGTCGAATGTAGCCGACTCCCCCACACACAGTCTCTGGAACAAGGGCACTACAAGTCGTTTCGTCGCTTCCTTCCATAACACCGACCGCCACTGGCCGGCTCTCTCCCCCAACTACAAACAACGCCACATGGTGTGCGCGCTCCTTCGGCTAAATTTAGACCCGACCTCATGGCAACACAGCTGGCCGTGAAAGCTGCGCGAGCTGTCAGCCAATCAAATTTCAACGATTGATAGCGCGCGCATGACTGACAGGCGCAGGCGCTGCTCGGAACGGGTCAACGAACAGATTGGCGAGCGAGGCGGGGCCGGTGGTGGGTGGGTGTGCGGCACAGCTGATAGCGTAGTTTTCTGCCGGCAAACACCACACACACACACACACGTCAAGTTCATACACCGTGGCAACACACACACACACACACACGTACGTTTCTGCTTAGATCGACGCACACACACACACACACACACACACACACAGACTTACGCAAGCCTACGCCTTTTGTTACCCTAGCCAGGTGAGCAGGTATGTAAGTGTCCTTGCCCGAACACCGTCTCAGCTGTTGGGCATGCTGACACCGGCTGAGAGCCGTGAACGACCGCACCAGTACGAAGCGGGCACGACTGACGCCAGCCAAGAGTGTTCACTTACGGCATGGATTATCGTAAGCAGTGCATGCAGGCCAGTGTCGCGGCCTACGTCCTATAAATAAATCCAACTAGGATCTGTTATTGTCGATAAATCTATTGATGGCAGAAGAGGCTGTAATGTGGGACTCTAGTCAGGCGGGCTGGTTTAGGTTTGGTGGAGAATGCCGTATCCATGTGTACTACTAAAAACCAACGACTGTCACCGCTACAAGTGTGGGCCCTGGGGTTAGGGGTAGGCCGATTCATCTGACTCAGGACAGGGCCTATAGTCTATAGTCTATAGAGCGGTTTGTTGTATACGAACCAGGGCGGTAGGGGTGCAGGATGGAATACAGACAGCGAAATTGACAATAATTTAGTCTCCTTTGCCGACTTTCCCGCTTTATCCTTGTAAGCCTGAACACTGTCCAACAAGGACTTCACTCTGAAATTACTAAAGCACTGTCGATCATAACAGCCTCACCGGGTATCACGAATTGCGACGCTTCATTTTTTTCCCATCTGCTGATTGTTTGCTTCATGCAAAACGATTCATACAAAATTGTGTGTGTGTGTGTGTGTGTGTGTGTGTGTGAGCATCAGCTTTTCTCACGGCAGGACAGCGGAATGTGCCGTTTTATAACAAACCAGCGTACGTCTCTGAACAAACTAACGAACTTATGCAAATTCACGTCAGAGTAATTAACCCCATGCCCATTTACGTTTACGCTGGTGTTTGTGTGGCAGGTAGACTTACAACCAGCTATCAGAGGCCTATTCCCTGTCACACATACACGGTAATTATCAGGGATTTGGCGTGTTGACCATTCATTTTCTCCAGTCGCACTGGACATGAAAGCCCCACGGCACGCTAGCCTGTATACAGCCGGCAATAAAGGGTTAACGTCCTACAAAAACTGGACAACATTAGAGAGAGGTTAATGACCAATATGTCGTTGGCCTGAGCGGGCGGGACATGTTTCTTTTTTTCAGTCGACACTGTAACCTACGACCTTCAGTGTAGGTTATGGCGGTAAACAGTTTTGATACATGACGTTATACGGAAGTGTCCTGGAAGGAAGTAGTTTTCGATGTGCCAGTCGCGCAGTAAGATGAACGTTTTCACGACGAGGAAAAAAAGAAAAACATATCCGCCACTGAGAAGATACGATGTTTTCAGTATGCGGCAGTTTGCATCAATGAACCGGCAGCAATACCTTTACAAGTGTTCCGATCAATGTTGAGGTTATTGAGTGAAACTGGCTGTGGTCACGTGGATCTCCGCTGGAGGCTTCAGGCATAGAACGTGTAGAAGAAGGTAGTGGGGTACAGCTGAGCAGTCCAATCGAAATTAATTTTCTCTGTGGAAATGATAACTGCGCGATAATCGATACACTGTAGTGTATATTGTCAGTTTTGGGCCGGTTTAGGGACAAGACCTTACACTGATCAGCTGCTTTGTTTTTGTTTTAGGGGTATTTTTTGTCAGGTTTTTATTTTTTTTTTTATTTGCGGGATGTTTTTGTTTGTGTTGTGGCTTTTTCCCACCTGTTTTTATTATTCCCTTTTTTTTTCTCTTCAAATTGTAGATCACTAGACACACACCAACAATTGAATGAGAAACAACAATCATTATGCACTCTCACTCCCTCCCCACCACTGATTCACGCCACCCCACCCCCACCCTCCCTCCCCCAACACACACACACACACACACACACACCGACCCTTTGTACCAAGGGCTCTCTGCCTAGTCTCCCTTGGTACAAAGATGACCCCAACAACCGATCGTCAGTCATCCCTCGTCACATCAGTCCGGCACCAGCACCGCCCCACCACCACCACTCCTCCCCCCTCTCCCTCCCTCTCCCCCCCCCCCTCCTCTCCCCCGCACATCTCTCCAAACTCCCTCCCTCATACACCCCACCTACACCAACTTGCCAATGAGCAAGCTCTGTGAAAACAGAAATGCAATGTCGTTGTCTCTTCAGTTATACATAACCGACGAAAAGGATCCAGAGGACTGGCGTGTACGAGGGCCACTCATTATGTTTTGCAACCTGGCTTTTCAAGAACACTTACAACCAGTCTGTCTACTCAAGGTTATGGAAGAACCTCCCATCAGCCTGCACACAATTTGCTATCCCCTCAAACCAGCTGACCATGACACCCGACCATGTTGATTGGGGTAGGTCCAAAATGACACCCTCGACCAATGCTCGGGCATCTTCTGCGCTCCGAAACTGCTTTCCCTTCAACTGCCTCTTGACGGAAGGAAGCAAAAAACAGTCACAGGGGGATAAACCAGGGGAATATGGTGGGTGGGTAACCAGCAGAACATTATTTTCGGCTAGACAGTCCAGAGTTGCAGCTACTATGTGCGCGCTGGCACTTTCATGATGAAGCAGTAGACCACGGACACCCGCTCGGGGACGCTGTTTGCACCATGCCTGGAAGACTTTAAGCAAACAGTGGTTAACATACCAGTCAGCCGTAACCGTCTTTCTGTCCTCAAGCAGTATTGTGGCAAAGTGGCCAGATTTTGCAAAGAAACAGGCTATCATTTGTTTGGAAGCACTTCTGTTTCTTTTGAAGTTCACATGTGGGTTCTCACCTGGGAAGACCCACACCGCCGACTGTTGCTTCGTTTCGGGGTCGTATTGGTATACCCAGGTTTCGTCTCCTGTTACGATGTCCCAGACCCGAGGGGACCTTCCTCCGTCAAATTTTCTTAGCATGTGGGTGCACCAGTTCACCCTACCCCGATTCTTCTCTTCAGTCAGGTTGTAGGGCACCCACCGGGAAAAAACGTTTCCCTATGCCAAGGCAGTCGTGAATGATGCAAATGATATTTCCCGATGAAATCTTCATGATATCCTGTGTTACAGCGTACATAATTTTTGGGTCCTTCTTAATCAGGAACTCTACCCTAGAGACGTTTTTTTGGGGGGTAACGGTCGTTGCCATTCGACCACAACGGTCATCGTCTTCAACTGTTGTCTGGCCAGACATGAACCGTCGGAACCACCTAAAACCAGTGGCTTTGGACGGAGATTGATCTCCAATACAGTGTTTTAAACTTTGAAAACAGCCCTGAAAAGATTTTCCATGGCAGTAGTCATAATACATCATGGCTCGAAAATCCCTTCCAAAAAGGTCAACACTGCTGGCTAAAGACCCGTCACCCTTACTGCACATTTTGTCGCATGGAATATAAACGGCTGTACGGAATTAAGTAATTTTTGTTTTCATAAGTATTATGAAACTGGTCTACGATGTGATGTAAACAGAAAAGTAGTGACGTCATTAGTTCGTCCAGGTTGCAAAACATAATGAGAGGCCCTCGTACCTGGCTAGAGTACCGAGGTTTTTGAACTTTTTGTCCACGTGTCCTGACAGTGCAGCACGTAACGGGGCGTATAAAGGGCAGGTGTGAAAACAGTGTCAACCCTTCACAGCTTCACCGTGTCTTGATCAAACAGATGCTGGCCACGGCTGAGGGTCAAAGGGCAAAACCCGTGGCCTCAGCCTTCAGCGGGAACTGCTCACTCAGCACTGTAAGTTACCGGCTCTTACAAGCGTGACCTGATATGGTTTGTTGGCTGGTTGTTGAGTGGAGGACGAGGGGGGGAGGGGGAGATGAACGTCCTTTTCCACCACGTAAGGATTATATCCAGACCGGGACGAAAAGGCAGCACCTGTTTGTTTGTACCCAAAGCTTCCTTTGTTATGTTTTGTTGATTTTTGGTGTTGTTTATTTTGGTGGTGTTGGTGTTTCTTTTGTTTCTGTTTTATTTTATTGTTTGTTTTTATGTTTGTTGAAAAGGACAGTACTGTATCTCGAAATGAACAGCAAACGTAGCCGACAGCATCTGAATGGCATGTTACTTGATAGAACATTAGATGGGAGCGGTATAGTCTCAACGTGGCGCTAGACTACGACTCTTTAGTGTGCCAACGTGCATCTGAAGACAACAAAATAATGGTCCATCAACTTCAGTCTGGTTTAATCAGCAGTTCTGCCTCGTCATTGTGTGTGTGTGTGTGTGTGTATGTGTGTGTGTGTGTGGCAGTGTGTGTGTGGGGCAGTGTGTGCGTGAGAGAGAGATGATGATGATGATGATGAAACTTTATTTATCAACGGTAAAAGTTTTGACAGAAATTCGCCAGTTTGCAAACTTGCCGTTGCTAATACTACAGAGACTATCTACCGACTAAGGAAAAAAAGGGAGCAAGATATAAAAGGTATTATGCACTAAACTACAAGAAACAAAAACCATCGAGAAAAACGTCCATCAGGTCAAAACGCATTCACACACACGTGCGACCTTCGTAAACACAGATCACTGATACAATACTGAAGTGATGCAAAATAGAAAATCAAAATAACAGGTTGCCGCGTAACGTACGTTACGTGCGATCCATCAGGTACTGTTTGAGTGCACGCTTAAACGTAGAAGTAGATATATTTAGTTTCAGGTGTGAAGGGAGCGAATTCCATTGTAACTTGATGTTCCAGCGAAGGAAAGGCTTGTTTTGAATAAGTCAATACGGGGTAATGGTAAGAGAGAGAGAGAGAGAGATCAGTCTCGACATAGGATAACGCATACTGGTCATAGTTCACAGCCGGGTTTACAGTCGCTACATCAGTCATTTTTAATGCGTCAGTGTTGATACGATACTCTACACCAGGAAGGTTGTCAGTAATTGCATCTGAGTGGGCTGTGGAGATAATATGATTACTGGTGTAACGTATATAATTATATACTACTACCGTACACCGTACCGGCACCCCCGTAAGATAATGTGATAGGACCCTCTCCCCACCACCATCACCATCTCCACGCACCCACCCGCTACTGACCTACCCTTGAACCTCTACCTCCCACTGTCACGTCTGATTAACTGTTTTGCCCGGGACAGGTCCATGGGAGGCAGCCTAATAAACATGACCCATTACAACGTTAACATTAACAGATCACAAGATTTTATTGTCGCCTGCAAAAAGGCATAGTCTGCTGCATGGATTTGATAGGCGCATATGCCTTTTTTTTTTTGCCCAGGTGACGGTAGACCCGTAGACATGGCCGAGAGGTACCCCCAATCAGCTGAAAGGATCACGTTACTTGATTTTCCCACCTGCGGCTAATCTTGTCTTTTCAAGTCCCCGCGCAAAAGGATCGCTTATATATCAAGAGTTATTATAGCTTCGCTGCCGCAGAAGTAATCACAGCCAGGATCAGACCTCAGTACCGTCCTCTGAAATAAAGGCATAAAAGCGCTATAGATTTGATAGGCGCAAAGGGTCGTTTGTCTTTTCCTCCACAGAGACATTTATCGATCCCTTTCAGTTTGGGCCGGCCGCATGCTTGACCAGTCATTGTAGCTGGTCACGGTATATTGCAGTTTAGATATAGCTGGGCCATGTGAATGCCCCGAGATCAAATGCATGCGGTGTTCTTTATGAATAATTATATGTATGCAATTGACGCCATGGTAATTCCGAATCAGTCACGATAACAACGAGCGGCAATTACTGTTAACAAAACATTTCCTGCGCGTATTTTGTGTGTGTGTGTTCGTTCAAATATTTCATTGGTGCAGAGTACTCAGGGGAGATTACTAGTGATGAGAGATGGGGCGGGCCGCGTAGGTCAAGTCAAGGTCAAGTCTCTTCAGTTCACAGTCGATATAATACATAATTATTGGAGACGCAGTTGAACACGTCAACCCCACACCCCGTCCATTACTGTGAAATAAATGAATTACAGTGACTGTTCGGTACTGTGGTTGAGCGTAGATGCTCACATGACATTTATTCAGTGCAGATTGTTTTGTTTTCTTTTTCGTTTTGGGTTTTGTTTGTTTTGTTTTGGTTTGGGTTTGTTGTGTTTTTGTTTTTTTGTTGTTGTTTTTTTTTTTTGGGGGGGGGGGGGGGGTGTTGTTGTTTGTTAGTTTGGGGTTTTTGTTTTTGTTTTGTTTTGGGGTTTTTGTTGTGGTTGTTGTTGTTCTTCTTCTTCAGGTTTGTTTGTTTGTTTGTTTGTTTGTTGTTTTGTTTTGTTTGTTTGTTTTTTTTTTGTTTTTTTTTTTTTTTTTTTTTGGGGGGGGGGGGGGGGGAGTTGCTTTCAGGCTGCCGATATTCTCACAAGTAGTACATGCACATCTCTTGGTGTTACACTGTACTTACTAGCAGGAAAAACAAAAACAAGACAAAAACAAGGAAACCACTAAATGTGCTGAGTGCTCTCAGTATCATAACTTGAAGTTTTCATTTTCTTTACATATACTGTTTCGATACAATCGGTCATAATTATGACAGTTGGAATTGCTTTTTCGTGTAGCCCCTCCACAGTAAAAAACATTCCCTTGACAGACAGTTTATCAGGTTCGAGAGCAGAGTACTACAAGAAAGGGGTGTAAACGCGTCCGGCAGGGCGAGGGGACGATGCATCATGATCGCGACGCCCGCAAGATTTCTTTTTGCGCCCGGCGTCTGTCACACATGCTCTGTCGTCATGAGCAAGGCGATATAATATATACCGCAACGTCGATCTATGTTGTGTTTTCTTGTTTCCAAGTGGGGGTTTCACTCCTTTTCGCTGCTTTTCGTCTTTCTTAACCCCTTTTCTGCGTCTGTGACAGCTTGGTATGACTGATGCCGGCTGGCTGACAGCGCGATACACGAACGTCAGTTGAGGACTGCACGCATGAACTTCATGCATTTACAAGCTGAACCAAGCGGTCTTCGGTACAGTAGATGAAAGAGAAGCAGTACAGCAAATGTTTCGCGTTTGTTCAAAGCAGTACACTTGCTTGATCTTTTAGCACGGGTATTGTTCTAATGGCAGAAACTGCTCCTCAAAAGAAAATTTGCGCTGCTGCCCAGTCACGTTGACACACGCGCTAGCATACAGCAGTGAGTTGCTCTGTCAGTGTGTGTGTGTGTGTGTGTGTGTGTGTGTGTGTGTGTGTGTGTGTGTGTGTGTGCGTGCGTGCGTTCAATTCGTGCGTGTGTGTGGCGAGGGGAATGATGGTGGCAAAAGCTAGCAAACTGGACCACTCCATTTTATTACGGGCGGCGGACACCATGTCCCAGTGCATTCAGTTCTGTTTGAACAAAATGGATTTAGACGTGGGCGGCACGTCACCTCTTTCCTGGTCTCCGCCCAGATTAATCGGTCTCAGTGAGCTCACGTTTCCTTTTTCGTATGGCCTTTTACATCACCCTGCCTGGTACGGCTGTGTCGAAACAAAGTATCTTTTGTTTGTTTGTCAGTAGGATGGGAGATAGCATGTACAGAGGTCGTAAAGGAATTTGTTCGCCCAGTTTATGGACACTTTACCAATAAACTCCACGTGCACAAACACTTAGGAATTGGGCTCGGATATAATGGGGGTAAAACCCTCGCAAAGGTTTGTTTTTCCTTCTGAAAACGGCAGCACAGAGAGGAGATATTTATCACTGGTTTCAACGCAAGTTTTCTTCGTGTGGTTGATCGTTGTTTTGGTTTGTGATATATCTGGGAGACCCCCTTTCCCCACCCCCCCCCCCCACCCCCACCCCCCGCCTACCACCCACCCCACCCCCAGCCACTGTCATGATACGGACACGCGTTCATACACTCTTACCAAGACTACGGATTTTACAACAAACTAGCGTCATCTGATTAAAAAAAAAAAAAAAAAGCCAAACACGCCGTATATTTGATAGGCGCTTGGGTCTTCTTACCGTTTGACGGTAGGAATTTTTGAACCCATCATTCCGTGAAAATGGTAAGAACAATTGAAAGTAGCCGGTTTGCAATGGAAAAAATATATATATATTTCATTTTTACTTTTGTAGTAAGTATTTGACAAGATGCTGTGGTCTCCCGCGCGGCCTGAATTTTCAGGGAGTTCATGCAGTTTTTAAACTGTAGGTCACCTACGCGGCTGTCACCCAGCACACAGATCACGAATTGGGCAAAGTGGCGTATTATAATATACACTGTACATCAGTTTCCGCCTCATTGTAGTTGTCAGCAAATAAGATCACACTTACTGACCCCAGTCAGCCACTCAGCAATAATTATTGTACATTTTGTTCCCTCCAGCCGCTACGCTTTCAGTTTTTGAGTGTGCTATCGATGGCACAGTGGGTCGCCATATACATTAGCCACTGTCAAGGTCGGGTCACTTTGGTCCGTTCACACTGATTTCTCTTTATCAGCTCACTTGACCACCTGTCTTCTCGATGGCTCATGAGTAGCGAGCAGTTTATCTATGTATACCGTCAAATGGTGAAATGGCCTAGGCGTTTATGAGTTCCATCGCGCTTGAACCCTTGTACTGAATGAAGGTAGAATATGTTCACGTGCAAAGAAGAGGTCTGATATGAGGCAGGCAATTTATTTCATGGTGGCGATAATCACGGGTGTAGAAGGATATGGCGCGGGGTTTATCCGGTGCGATTTCTTTGACTGCTCTGAGGAGGGTGGGGTGGGTGTTTGGGGGTTTAACGTCCTTTTTCCACCACTTAGGTGATATCAAAGACGGGGCAACGATGAAAAAGCCAGCACAAATATTTGGCCCCAGCCGGGATCGAACTCACGACCCGAGCATTAGAAGTCCAACGCTCTCAGGCTTACCATTCGACCACCCCGGCTCCCCGACTGCTCTGAGGAAAAACCGTATACTTGAAAAACCGTATACTTGAACTTGAAATATGAGAGTGCACACGCCGTCGTTCTTACACTATTCAGTGTAGTAACGTGTTAGTAAAACGTAATTTCTGATTGATAACGGTCCATTTTTCCGACGAATCAGTTGAAATCCATTTAGCTTTTCCAGTCAGTGCTGCTCACACTGATTTGAAAATTCAGTTTGGAAAACCCCTGAAATGGATTGAAGTTCTGTTATTAGGGGAAAAAAAAAACTCGGTGCTTTGTTTGAAGAAAACAACAGCAACTCTGAAATGGACGTACTGCTATTTGGAAACATGATCATGGTGCTGCTGATTTGACAACTTTAGGTCAGTACAGCCGAGCAGGCCAAGCAGAGGCAGCTCCCTCTCTCTCTCTCTCTCTCTCTCTCTCTCAGTCTCGTGTTGTGAAGCTTGTGTTGTCGTCTGTGTATAAACTGATGTCCGCAGCTGAAAACAAAAATGTAAATTTAAATCGAAGCAGCACCGGAAAACTCCCCGCAGCCTTGCTTGAACACCCGTGGTAATGACCAAAGTCCAGTATGGTGCCAAGGTCGTGATCAGGGAAAGTGCCAGCTGTGGCCCGTTTCGTTCTACTTCCTGACACCGACCGTGAGGACCGGCCGCGGGCGCTTTTCTATTGGCAACTCTCATTTCACGATCATTTCTTTGTTGACTGCTTTGTCACAACTGACCAGTTATCATGTCTGGTGTTGTCAAGTTGTTGCCGCCGCTGCTGCTGCTGCTGTTGCTGCTCCGCAGTGCTGATGTTCTTTGTCTGTTCAACGGACTCTTTCTTGCGCGGCGTTAAGCCCTAAATAACTAACTAACTAACTCAACGGACTCTTTCAAAACTGCTTTGAAATCCTATTTCTTCCGGCTGTACTCAGTATACAGACTAACTTCTTACCTTCACTGTCACCATCATTGTCCCCTCACGTTACGGTGTCATGTTAGGATGTATCATAGCTGTGTGTATGTAACGTGTATAGTGACGTCTATTTCATGTGTATGTAATGTGTAATGTGTATTTTCATGTGTATCTCATGTGTATGTATTGCCACTCAGTATACTAACTATTGTGAGGCGCCCAGAGCTCCAGCAGGAGGCTGGGCGCCAGACAAATCCTCATTATTATTATTATTAACCTAACTACAACTGAAAACCCACTTCTTCCAGTCAGCATTCTCTCCCTCTTAGTTAATTAGCTGCGAAATGGTCTTTGTTGCTTGCACAACTCTGTTCATCTGTAAATACCCCCCCCCCCCACCTCTCCCAGCTCATTTTATCGAGATCCCGGCTGTAGTTTATGAAAGTGATGTGTGTGTGTGTGTGTGTGTGTGTGTGTGTGTGTGTGTGTGTGTGTGTGTGTGTGTAGATCGCTCTGAGCCAGCATCTGCTGGGATACTGCGCTGTATAAAAGCAATTATTTAGTAGTAGTAGTAGTAGTAGTAGTAGTAGTAGTATTCGTGTTTATTTCTTCACTTATCGTTTTAAGGGCAAATGAAACCGGCCTCTCACGAAAGGTCAACGCGGACACTGGTTCCATTTCAGTCGAGGGTTTCCCTGCCAGAACATATACTATTTCTCTTCTTTCTCTCTCAGTGTGTCGATTCGTACCTTCCGGCAGTGAACCCTCGAAATTTTGAAGTGCTAGTAAACCCATATGTCATCAGTGACCTGTATGCTTTTTGTGTCTGTGCACTACACATTCTGCCTATGTTATCAACCAGCTGCGCAGCTTTGTTTGTTGACTTGCCAGGAATGTGTCAGTCGCAGTCAGGTTGACGAATGCCAAGGGCGGTAGCCCTCTAACGCCTGAGGTGTAAAGGACAAAGACTGGAGAAGGGGTGAGGGGAGGGGGCAATTGTAAAGAGGTGGAGGTAGTCATGACCGCTGATTATAAAGGGGTCATTGCCGTTAAACAATGGCAGATGCTCGCGGTCACAGGGTCAAGGACGTCCGCCAGCACTTACCTGTGACCTGACCCAGCGGCGCCTTAAAGTTTCCCTACAGGTGTTGGTTATGAATATTATTGACTGCGGCTCTCTCTCTCTCTCTCTCTCTCTCTCTCTTCAGTTACTCACACTGAATCGCACTATTGACACCTTCATGGTCGGCCACGTGCTGTGCCGTGCACACGTGTACACTATGATGAGGGTGACACTGTGACTCTCAAAACTGAGAGAGAGAGAGAGTAGTTACTACGGCTTAGAGCAACTTAGAGACAGACACAGAGAGAGCTGAGATGTATACTGATTTTATTTGACGAGGGCGAAGTGTACAGCCGGGCTATTTGTTTTTGTAGTATCTCTTTAAAAGAAAACAGAAAGGTGTTCTTTTTTTGAAACAAAACTAAAGTAGGGTTAGGAAACCAAACTATCACACAATAAGAGAGAGAGAGAGAGAGAGAGAGAGAGACACACACACACACACACACACACACACACACACACACACACACACACACACACACACACAGCTGCCGGCATCTGTTATGTTTAGCATCATGTTCTGATTTTTTACGGTGCAGTCAGTCCACCAGCTAAGAGTGCATTCTGTTGCCTGTCTGCAGTACTATAAATATTTGTACTGGGGGTCGAATAGTTAAGTGAACGCTAAAAGGGAGAGCAACTACTTGCTTTTTTTCCCTAAATACTTAAACATAACGAAAAGTTGGCGTCCATACGTGAAAAGCACCTAAAATGCTACCTGCTAAATGCACCTAAAACTGACATCCATCAAAACACAAGAACATTGTAATTGGTGTTTGACACGTTGTTTTTTTTTAACAACCACACCACGTCAGTGACCTGCCAGTGTAGCCTCTTGTGTGGTTCTTTTCCTTCACTCAAGAGCTCCTTACACTCAGCGACCCCTCTCATACATTGATATATAGAGCTCTACATGTTTTGGTCCCCCCCCCCCCCCCCCCCCCTACTCGAATCAGTCCGCATGCACTGAGTACAGAGAAATGGCGAACGACTTCTCACTTCTCACTGAGATTCTCACTGATTTTTAACTGGAAATTCCTCCGTTACTTGAGGCACCAATTGGCAATTCGGCACAAGGTTAGAAGTCAATCACGCACCATTGATAGACGGAGAATACGATTAACGGTCCACTAACCGTTGAATGGGGGACAGAATGCACACAAACGAAGTCTCATCAGCGGGCAATGCACATGGTTCTGGCGTTTCACTGGGTTGCTCGGTATGCGGCTGTGCACTTGAAGCTGGCGGCAAATCGTCCGCGTTTGAAGCGGGAAAAAATTAATGTAATTGGCGCTTCACAAACTGGGACCCAAAATTTAATGAGGCCAATAAGCGTAGCACGCTGTTCAGTGAAAGTGAACGATGAAGTTATGCGTATTGTGAGAGTGTCTTCTAGAAAGTCAAGTTCTTCCATGTTTTCTTATCGACACCTGGGACAAGAGCCGGGCAAGAGATACCGTGCAGATTCCTCTTTCACTATCAGTTCAAGTTTCGTCCGCCAGCCGGTATTGATCTACTCCGGTTGCATTTCTTGTCACACACACACACACACACACACACACACACACACACACACACACACACTGTTTCGGATTCGCCGCCAGATGGCAGTATCGCTGCTGAAAAAAAAACAAAAAACTTTTCAATCTACGCCGATATCACACGATTTTCTTCAGTCTCGGAAACCGTGGCTGACCGGCCAGTGGACGTTTTAGTGGATGTGATTCAGATTTAAAACTCTAAAACTGAAATCGGTCATTGATTCCATACATTTTTTCCCTTGGACGGACGTCCAGACACTCATCCTCTGAACTTCGATGTGTTTGCGTGTGTGTGTGTGTGTGTCGGGGGGGGGGGGGGGGGCGGGATGTACAACGCACCCGCGTGCTACATAAAGAGTATGAACGCCGGAGGGGTAGGTTTCTAGATTTTGCAATGTCTGCAAGTGTCAAGTTTCTGGTAAACTAGGTTTTGTCAGTGGTGCTATCGACCTAGTCTGAGGACCCATGGTGACTCAGTGAGCACCTAAAGAGGCCAGCATACGCAACACACATTATTGAAACATTTTGTATACTACCACTCATACTGATGAACAACCGGTATGGCTCTGGGTCATTATAATATCGATCATACCGAGAATTTAGGTTAACGTAAAAGTATACTTGGCATACAGGATTCCCCTTAGGAGTTTGTAAAAAAAAGCTCCAGGGACATTTTGTCTCAGTCCGGTGCTTTCCACTCGATGGTGGCGTCCGACCGGCGACTGGCGAAGTGAGAAAGAGTGCGCTGATAGGCGGTCATGTGAGAGAAGATGGCGGCGCCCAGCGAAGCAGAAGACATTTCCGTTGCTTCATTTCATGCCTTTTTCTCCCGGCCGCATTTCCACAGGAGGGAGGCCGGGAAACTGGGGGCGCCGGGGCAAAGTGGATAACTGATTGTATCGACGTTTACGTGCGGTATTTTAATCAGGCACAGTCTGCTGGCGTTGTCTGGTAAGGGCGGCTGCGGGGGTATACGACTACTGAGTCTAAAAAGGTCACTGTCGGCAAAGTCTTTGAGACGTAACCGGTGCCAAAACTGCAACACTTCGGTACTTCGTACATCGGAACATCTTATAATTCTATATCGGAGTAATGGAAATTTGGGCTGCTGCCCCCTCCCCCGGCGCGTTGCCATAGAACAGCGCCATCCGTGGATTTTCAGCTTTTTGGGTTTTTTTTTTTTTTTTTTCAGTCTGAATGGCCAAAGAAAATCATATGTCCCTATTGCCAGAAGGCACAGAGTCACGAAAATGGCTAAGGGGAACATCTATTGATCTGGCAAACAGCCTCAGAGCTTCAGGTTATGGCAATGTTTCACCTCCAGTCAGAGATTTGTGGCAATGTTTCACCTCAGAGCTTTGTGGCAATGTTTCACTTGACCTCTGAGCTTTGTGGCAATGTTTCACCTAAGAACTCATTACGAACACAGAAGCTTTAAGTTTCCATTCCGCACCCCCTCCCGTTTGGAATGGGATTTCAGTTAATGTGCACACTTAATACTGATTCTTGCTTGCATGTGTACACCTGCATCTGAGGGATTTGAGGAGAAAAAAAAACTGAGGAAAAATCCCCAGTTCCTGCCCAGGCCGGTGAACTCAGTCCTGCAGAAAAATCCGCAATTGTTCCACAAAACCGAGGGTAAGGTATGCGTTGCCAGTACGGTCACGACTCAAACGAGATTAAGGCGCGTACCAACGGCCCTGGTAGCGTAGTGGTCAGCACTTATCCGGGTTTGAGTCCCAGCCGAGGCAAGCGGGATTTTTCCTACCTACGTCGGCTCCTGCCCAGAGCTGTTCGGGTAGTGAGTTCGTATCCAGGCTGGGGCCAAATATTTGTGCTGGCTTTTCAAGTCATCGTTGCACCGTCTTTGCTATCACCCGTATGTGGTGGAAAAGGACGTTAAACTCCTAAACACCCACCCACCCACCCGACCCAGAGCGAGTGTGCTGTGGGCCCCGAAAGGCTGTTTGCGCACTACCGAGCTTCATCCATTTCACGGGTGCGAATTTGAGGGTGCTTCACATGTAATACAATCATGTAAACTGACTGTTTGGTTCCTGCTAGAGGATTTACTTGAAGCTTCTGTAAGGTCTTCAGCTTGACTAGACACGTTAGAGCACTGCCTTCTTTTAAACTTGGATTCTGATGTGGAATTTTGGTTGTGCAAAACAAATCGTTTGTTTTTATCATGTAACTTGATGTCCACTAAAATCATAAAATGATTGGTGGGGGAAGGGGGGGAGGCAAGGGGGGGGGGGGGGGGAGGGGAGAGAAACTATGAGGAAACAATTTGTTTTCTTTGTTTTTGGTTAAAAGGAGGAAACGGTGATCTGTAATTTTAAATGCAACAGCTCATGTCATTACTTACTCCGGACTGGGATCAGTTTCAGTACAGTCTACAGTTCAGCCCGGAAAATCACGTGCTGTTTGGTGCACAGCACGGGTTAGGGGCAGCACGCAGGCCACCTCAGGTTTGAGGTAGATTTGTCGGTCTGAAGCATGAACGGAGAAAAGAAGTAAGTCCGATTTGTATGTACTGTGGTCCCAACCCTACATCGACGACCTGGCCAATCAAGCAGAGGAAGCAGCTGGACAAGGGAACCTAAAAGACCTGTACCAGGTGACCAAGAAGCTCGCGGGCAAATTTCAGCAGACAGACAAACCAGTGAAGGACAAGAACGGGCACCCACTGACAACAACTGAGGAACAGCTGAAGCGATGGGCAGAACACTTCAGGGAGCTGTTAAATCGCCCCATCCCTGAAACACCACCAGACATCCCGCCAGCTGAGACAGAACTACCCATCAACTGCGACAAGCCCTCTAAGGCGGAGATCAGGAAAGCCATCATGACACTGAGAAATGGGAAAGCTGCAGGGCCGGACGAGATACCAGCAGAAGCCATCAAAGCAGACACAGAGACAGCCGTCAACATGCTGCACAGCCTATTCAGCAAGATCTGGGAGAAGGAAGAGGTGCCAGCCCAGTGGAAAGAAGGGATCGTCATCAAGCTGCCAAAGAAAGGGGACCTCAGGGACTGCAGCAACTACCGAGGGATCATGCTCCTGTCAGTGCCAGGCAAGGTTCTCAACAGAATTCTACTGGAGAGGATGAGGGAGGCAGTCGACCCTATGCTCCGAGACCAGCAGGCGGGCTTTCGCAGGAACAGGTCCTGTGCTGACCAGATCGCCAGCCTACGCATCATCGTTGAGCAGTCACTGGAGTGGAACTCCCCCCTCTACATCAACTTCATAGACTATGAGAAGGCCTTTGATAGTGTAGACAGAGAGGCGCTGTGGAAGCTTCTAAGGCACTATGGAGTTCCCGGGAAGATCATCTCCCTGATCCAGTGCACCTACAAAGACATGAGCTGCAGGATTGCCCATGCCGGCCAGTTGTCAGAAAGCTTCGAGGTGAAGACCGGAGTCCGCCAGGGATGCCTGTTGTCCCCGTTCCTCTTCCTCCTGGTCATCGACTGGATCATGAAGACCACCACAACAGGCAGGAAAAACGGGATACAGTGGACACTCTGGACGCAGCTGGATGACCTCGACTTTGCGGACGACCTGGCGCTCCTGTCTCACAGCCACAGCCAGATGCAGGACAAGACTACATGCCTGGAAGCCACATCAGCCGGAACAGGGCTCAAGATCAACAGGAGGAAAACCGAGCTGATGAAGATCAACACCACTGCCAACACACCAGTCACAGTCGGTGGAGAGTCCATCAGGGAGGTGGAGTCCTTTGTCTACCTAGGGAGTGTGGTTGATGGACAGGGAGGCACAGACCGAGACGTCACAGCCAGAATCGGCAAGGCAAGAGCAGCAATGGTCATGCTGAAGAACATCTGGGCATCCAAAGTTGTCAGCATAAGAACCAAACTTCGCATCTTCAACTCCAACGTGAAGTCAGTTCTGCTCTACGGATGCGAAACATGGAGGACAACGAAGACGATGCAGCAGAAGATCCAGACATTTCTCAACACCTGTCTGAGGCGCATCTTCAACATCCGATGGCCAGAGAAGATCCGGAACGAAGAGCTGTGGGAGCGAGCAGGGCAGGAACCAGCGGCCAAGCAGATCCTGCGGAGGAAGTGGGGCTGGATTGGACACACCCTCAGGAAGCCAGCATCCAGCACCACACGCCAAGCCCTGACATGGAACCCACAGGGGAAAAGGAAGAGAGGCCGGCCTCGCAACAGCTGGAGGCGGGACACTGAGGCAGAGTTATATAAGCAGGGGACCAACTGGACTGGAGTGGCAAGAATAGCCCAGAACAGAGTGCGATGGCGAAGGGTTGTCGATGGCCTATGCTCCACGTGGAGCCAGGGGCCTAAGTAAGTAAGTAAGTGGTCCCAACCCTGTTCCGGGTCCGTCGATAACTCCCTCTCCTGTGACGACGATGTACTGTGCTGGTGAATGCGACAGTTTTCACCGCTTCTGTGCACACTGTGAAACAAAGCGGGGACCTCAAAGTTGTTCGCTACTGTCCACTTTCCTTGTCACCGAGTATTTTTATTTTGTCCTTCTCAGGTATCACTTAGCTCGGCTCGGTTTCGGTTAACCCGACTTGGGCGTCGTCGCAGGGGCGTAGACTTATCGACGGACCCGAAACAGGGTTGCTGTGGTTCTGCATTCAAGTGAATCGATCTCACTTCCGGTACTTTTCCAGATGAGAGTAGGAGGACTGGAGATCTGGACTGGTACCAGGCGACAACGTCGACTGACCCGCTTAATGGATTTCAAGTATGTTTCCATTGATCGCAGCGTATGTGGTTGTAATCATACGGTCGTACGGATCAGACTGGCTGTCCATCAGAAAAGAGAGCTCTCTCCCACAGTGTCTATAGGGTCAGGCCACAGAACCAGATATAACTCTGTGGGTCAGACTGTAAGGCCAAAGACTCGGTTTCCTTTTCCCTCTAGGGCCCGATGCATGGAGAGAGACCATCAGGCAAGTCTAGACTAGCCTGAGTAGGCTGAGACTAAAGAATTACAGGCTGAGAGAGAGAGAGAGAGAGAGAGAGAGAGAGAGAGAACTGAATTACTAGTAAATAAACTGTACTTTTCAAGAATAAAGATTCCAATCGCAGCCTCTCTCTTTGAGAATCTGTCCTCGAGAATTCAAAGGACGAGGGGAGAGACAGAGAGGCACAGACAGAGACAGAGACTCGGACTTAGCCACTGAGAGACAGCACTTACTCCAACTACAAAATGGAATGGACGGATTCAGGCGTCGCTATCGTCGCCAGTGCGATCAGAAAACGACCTCTTCCTGTGGCGGGGTGATGCAGAAGTGTTCTCAGTCTCTCGCTGTGCTGAATTTGCCAAAGCAATCGGCAGATTCCACCCGGTAGCCCTTGGGGGGAATCCTCACAAATTACACACACCACTTCTCCATCAAGCCTGGAAAGCCTAAAGGCGTTTGCGAGGCTGAAGTCATGCAGACTTTTAATGAACGATTTGGTGGAACACTCGTCCCTGTTTTCCGCTTTTGTAAACGGAGAGAAGCGAGCAAATTACATAGAATCGGGAGCTGGCAGCACTCGATGCAACCTCGCCCGGGCATCATCTTGGATTTCCGGTAACAGTGGGGAAGCAGGGAGCTTCGCTGATTAACTCGGCGCGCGATCCCTGTAAAAGAAGCGATAAACTGTCAATTCGGCGGAAATGTAACCGTTACCGAGCCCTGCAGTAAAAACTCCACCTCCATCCTGTAGTGTTTGCTCAAGACAGGGCTGGCTTCGAGAAGCGAGTTCACTTTATGGGCCTTGGGGCTGCAAGCCTAAAACCCTGGTGCTCAGTGCCGGTCGACAGAATAATGTCAGATCTGCGAGTCCATCGCCCCCATCCCGGCGTCCTCTGGCGGAATTCCAAAAGTCCCAGTGAATGTTTTCCAAGTCACACACGCCCTGATCGATCTGAAAGTCGTTGGAATTTATAGGTATCGGCAAGCCTACCGTGAACCGTCGGCCGGTGCCATGAAATTCTCTCCGCTTGATGCATCGAAACATCGCGATGGTATGAAGAAGCACGTTCAGCCAGTTAATCTTGTCTAGATTTTAACAGGCGTACAGCACTACTAAGTTCTCATGCGCCTGTATAGGCCTGAAGGCGATTGACCTATAGCTAAATGCGTTTAATAAACCGTTCTTGTTCTTGTTCTTCTGAAACAAAGACTGGTGCAATTAATGCTTTGTTAAAGACGGATTCTTCAGAACGACGAAAACAGACAAAACAAATTAAAGCGAAACAACCGACGAAAATCTCCTGAAAAAGAGCATAAAAAATAAACTACTGACCTTTTTGACAGTGCACGTGTGTGTGAGTCACAACAACACTCGCTTTCTTTCGGTGGGTACGGGTTTTGTTGTTGTTGTTGTTGTTGTTTTTTCATTGGTGTTGATTAAAATGACTTGTATCCTCCGTCAACTCGTCCAGTGTTCTGTATTGCTCAAATGAAATTTAGAAAATCTGTGCGTGTGCGTGCGCGCGCGCGCGTGTGTGTGTGTGTGTGTGTGTTGTGCAAAACTGTATCTTTATTGAAAACATTCCTTGCTTGTTCTTTTCAGCAGTGTCCATGTATTCACGTCACGATAGCACCAGACATTTTGCCATAGGGGTGAGCTCGTGCACAAACGGGGGTCGAGGAAGATGGGGTGGGGGTGGGCATTGGAGGGTCGGTGGAAGGGGGGTGGGGGGTGGGGGGGCTGAGGTTGCAGGCTGTAGTTGAACCATGTGATCGATAACGGCTTCTGGAACGCAGCCAACCATATTAGTACTCAAACCTATTGATTTTCTCTCCCCCTTGCACGCTTGGCTGAACACTGTCCAACAAGGAGCAAAAGCTAAACCATTCTTTCTTGTCTTACCCTGTGGAACCATTTCTTGTGCACGCTTTCTGTGCTCCTTTTTCTCTCTTTCTTGTGCGCGCTTTCTTTGCTTCTTTTGCTCTCGTTCTAATTCCATTGTCCTTTAATTTCGCATTTGTTTCTTATCAGCATCATCTCAGCAGGGCCGGCCGAGTTCTCTCCAGTGAAAATGGCGTTCAGTCAAGCGAACTGAAACGCTTCTTCTTCTGCGAGTCCTGCGTGACAGAAGGAAAATAAGGAAGAAAACCCTGTCACAGCGACTGATTATATCCGACAGTGGATTTGAATCGTGAATTGTAAAGAGAGGCTAATATCAAAGTGACTCTGTCTTTCTGTTCTGAGTGACCGTTATTTCTAGGTCATCCAGTATGTCTCAAAACATTTCTCCATCTTCTTCTCCATCGCTCTCAAACGGATACTCCGCCGGGTTCCCCGCGCGAAAATATCTGTTCACTGAATGTCCTCCAGGCTGCCATAGAGTTTCCCCAGCAATGGGATTATTTTCTGACGTCCAGATTTGTCACCTGAGGTCCTCTCGCAGTGCATAAGACACTTTCACGGTTTAAAATAAATCTGTGGTACCGGTCATCGTAGTGTCACTTCGGGCCACGGATCGGGAGAGCCGGGTTTGATCTTAGCCGAGGCAAGCGGGATTTTTCTTACTCAGGTCGGCTGCTATCCGGAGCGGGCGTACTAATGGCCAAACTGATGGGAGGCTGTTGTCGAGACTCACTCATCCACTTCACGGGTGCGACTTTGGGGGTGCTTCCCTTGTTGAGCCGGCACCGCAGGTGCCGTAGTTCCCAGGCCTGGTTAACGCCAGGATATGTGTGACATCTTAACATAAAACATATTAAAAATTGCCTCAACCTCCGAGCCCTCCGTGGACTCCGCCCATGACCTGGTAGGAATCACCACTGGAGCTGGCGAAGAGATGGGCAAAAAAAAATAATCTTCCAGCTTGACATGTCTATAGACGACCACCAGAAGACCTACAGACTAACGCAAAAACAATGGTCTCTCATCTACTGGCTGTGGTGTGGTGACCAGTAGGAAGCAAGGACGCGAAGGTGAACAGACCCTGGTCACTGACCTGTTTTCCTCAGAGGAGGGGGGGGGGGGGGGGAGCGTATCCTCTGTCCCTTCGCCCAGCGGAGGCTGGCTGACTTGGCCTGGTTTGTCTAGATCTGTTTGTGGTGTTCTGTTGACTTTCACTTAGGTCAGCCCCTGGGCCGGACAGCACTCAGTAAGGGTCAATCAGCCTCATTGACTGCTTCTATTTCCCCTCGACCCTTTTTTTTTTCTTTCTTTCTTTCTTTCCCAAACACGTTCCTTCGCGTTGGAGGGTACAAATCGCGCTGATCTGAGGATGGGCTAGCTGCTGGGGTTTCAGTTGTGTGATTGGTTGGTTGGTTGCTTGCTTGCTTGCTCGCTTCAGTTGACGCCACATCGTAATGTGTTGGTTTTCTTTCTTTCTTTCTTTTTAGTTTGTTTTGCCCTTCCCGAAAATGTCATGTTTGTCAAGTTAGTGTGAGCTGTTAAGCAAACACATCAGTATGGTTACTGTGACCTGGGACTTGAAACTGAAGTTACGGCAAGATCATCATACTGCCAACTTTTCTTATCAAGGACATTTATCCCCTAAACTTTTATTGTTACGAGTCAGATACAACAGTCCTCTCTCTCTCGGCAAGTTTGAAAATGGTCTTTGTATGCCTCTAACTTCTTCCGTAGTAAAATAAAGGATCGTTATCGTTATCTCTCTCTCTTCAAGTTCGGATATGTTTTAACGTGACTGCTCCCCCACCCCTGCTCCAGCTCTCCCTTGTATCATATTGGTGAATGCCGAGCGACTGTGGAGACGTGCACCAGCATACTGATGACACATCTCTCTCTCTCTCTCTGCGCATTGGGTGGTGTGATCAGAGAGTACAAGTGAACGCCCTCGCATCGTTTGATGTCATGTTCCGGGGAGGAAGTTCTTAGCAACGCGGGATGTCGAGTGCTGTATCATGTGCTTACTTTGCACTTCGCGCTCCGGCTCGCACAATAACCCCTTGTGTTCTCTCGTTCAGGCTCGCCCGCAACGACGGTGTCAATATGAAAATTGTGTAAGTGCAACACAGAGACAATCTCTTTATCCCACTATCCATTTTTTCACACAGCCCCGCGGATTTTTTTTTTTTTCAACCTTGAAGTTGCATAAGCTAAGCATAGTGTAATACAGGGAGGGAATTGTTCTGTTGGTCCTTGGAAAGGAAATCAGTGAACATTCTCCATTCTTCTTTCGTGGCCAGGTTAAACCAAGACTGCAGCCAGTGCTCACACTGCGAAGCCGGAAATCAAAGGGGCCGCCGCTTCAGTTACAACTCTTTTACTTGTTAGTTGAATGGACACACCATCAGTCTTGCCGCTATCCACTGACAAAGAAAATAATCATAGGCCTGTTATCTAACGCAGTGACAGGCTATGCGACTTAGTAAGATATGAATGTAAATGGCCGCCATTTCGCAAAGTACACGTAATGCTTTCACCATTCAGAGACGTATCACGCGGCAGTGTTGGGCTGTAGCCTACATCTCTGCATTGCGGCCGGCCTCAGTTCAGTGAAGAACTTGAAATCAGTGACACTGCTATACTGATCGCCGCGGCACACCGATAGCGGTTACGGTCATGTTGCGTAACTGACTGTTTTCGTTTGTTTGTTCGTTTGTTTGTTTTTCAATGATATCCGGTTTGTAATAATCGGGTGTAAACAAACTGCAACGGGTAATACATTTCATCACTGATCAGTCTCAGAGTCCGTTTCGCAAGTCATCTGTCAGTCTTACATGTACCTGGCCACTATGACGGAGTCAAGTTATCCTGCCGGTCCCCAAACTGATTTGTGCCACAGTCTTCGAACCGGCTGTACACAGTACTGTCACGGCCAGTGGTTGCGTATGCTAGCTGATGTGGGCTAGTATAGTCAGATTATCCTGTTGGGTACACACCGACACCTGACGCGGGATATATCTTTCGCGTAATGGTCTAAGGGACACAACTCGGTATCAGACGATTTTCCGGTTAAACTTTTTTAAGTAATGACAAAGAAAACTAATATAAATATTGTCTCATATTTTCATAATCTGACTTAGATAAAAGTATTCTGTCCATAGTCGACAATAGAATCTTGTGTTTTTATTTTGAATTTGAATTTCTAGGTGTTCGTTTGTTTTCTGGGCGTGATTTCTAACAGTTCGCATGACGCTACTTCCTTTTCAACGTCATCACTCGGAGCGCACGAATTCAGCATGGCTTTGGTAAGATTTCAGCTATTTATCAATAACTCTTTTATTTGTTTGGTGTAAAAAATGTTTCTTTTTGTTAGTCGGAATCATTATATGGTGGCTATTAATTGAAAAGCTCCTCATTCGGTCCTGAACGTCTATTAATGCGCGGTGCAGACGACTTGATCTGCTACACGTACCGCCCTAAACGACTCAACTGTACTTGTGATGTGGCCGCATTTTTCTCGCCCGAAATTTATTTTTCTTACCGATACACTTTTATCTGAGAATGACCTTAAATTGAGATGAACCGTTCATAGGTTTAATTATCCACACCATCTGCAGCTCATACTTCTTCATATTTGATTAGTGTGACATCGGTGACACCATATGTTAGCGTTCAGCACCTTTTGAACGTTCAACTTCAAGTTAAGAATTTGTCCGTTACTGGTCATCACTGTAAATTCTTATTTCTCATTTCTTCCAGCCCTCAGCAAGTTCGACATCAGTGGGAGGCGGTGGCCGTGGGCCATCCAAGTCTGTGACACCTCGGGCAGGTGGTGGCACCACACCAAGGCAGAGGTGAGGCACATAAAAATGTGTTGTGTTGTTCATACCCGACCAGACATGCACATCCTGAGAGAAAAGCGTAATTGTTTTCCAGTTGGGAAACCTGGAACCTTTTCCTTGATTCAAGCCACCACAGTAGACAATTTTATTTGTGTGCTTGTCTTTGTGAAGAAATGGCAGTCTGTATCACACTTTGACTGTGGCCACTAGAGCTTGTACACTAGTAAACAGATAAGAACGGTGGGGGGGGGGGGGGGGGGGGGAACAATGCTAATAATTTTCATGAGAGTTTGTAAATTCATAAGCAGCTCAGACTTTCATAAACTGTGAATGTCTTCCAGGAAAACCACCACCGCTGGACCTCGAAAGGCTGCAGGGAGTAGTGCAGGCATGTGGAGGTTTTACACAGAGGACTCTCCAGGAATCAAAGTGTAAGCATTCTTACAGAAATACTACCTCCAATCCATTCGGAGTTGCTGTGTCGCTTTAAGTTTCACAACCTGAGCAAATGTTCCCAAGCCAGCTCCTGTGCCTGTGTGTAATATGCCATCCACAGACACTTGTCCTCTTATGACCATTTCTGTTAGAATGTACAAAGATATCAGCACCAGTTTTTGTCATTGACAATGACATTACCATACCAAACATTTTGTAGTTCTGCATTATCAATCAATCAATCAGTCGGTCAATACACAGGGCTCCCTAAACTGTGCGTCTGTGCGTAATTTACGCACTGAAGTAAAAATTTACGTACAAAAAAAAATTCGAGGGGGTACGTTGAAGCATTATGAACGCGATCTGTGCGTAGCTTGACGCACTACCTCTGCACTACCGTGCGTACGCCTATAGGCTTGTTGTGATCGAATGAGTGTTCTCCCTTGCCTTGGCCGCGTTCAGTTCGGTTCTGTTTTTGGTTCTGTTTAACGCTCGCAGGCGTTAACTGTCTACTGCTGTCTGCTGCAGGTCGGCGGCTTCTACAGCCACTCGCGCGTAGTGAACGTGCCCCATCTTTTCCCTCTGCGCACCGAAGCACCCGGCGTACGTGCGATGTCGAAACCATGGACGAAAGATTTTAGAGCCAGTGCTCTTGTTACCGATCGGATTCGTTTTCTCTGTGACGAATCATGCCACCGAAAAAAGTGAAAGTTCAAAAGACTATAGACTTTTTCGTCAGTGGAAAAGTCAGTTGTGGAGGGGCTCGAGCCCTCGCCCGGCAGCGGGTGCACTTCGGCGTCAGATAGCTACGATTCAGACGTCGCGTCAGAGCCGGTCGGCACAGAGCAGCAAAACTTAGTGTACAAAACTGAATTGTACGGACAGTACCCACTTCATTTAATTATATGATTTGAAGTTGATAAAATTCAGTTTTGCACACACACAGTGTCACACACACACACACACACACACACACACACCTTATGTGTTCAGCAGTATTTACTGAATTTATAATTAAAAAAAACTAAAAAACTTGAGAAATGATTCTGACCCTTTAAAAATTGAAAGTGGAGGTACAAAGACCCCCTAAAATTTTGAACTGGGGGTCAGTGGACCCTTTAGGTCTGTAGCTTTTAGGGAGCCCTGATACATCTTTATTATCCCAGAGGGAAATTTGGGTGTGGTGGACACAAACAAAACAATGATAGTATTGATACACACATCAAATTAAAAGAAAATACATATAAGATGATACATAATAAACACTACAATTAAAATAGAGATTTTATTATGGATGGGAGCTGGGAATGGTACGGTTGTAGTATTTAGTATTTTGTTTTTTGGTGTGTTGTGTTTGAGTGACATCAGACAGGTGAAACTTGTTTGCTGTGATTGTGAGATTCACTGTAGCATCACCACCAGTCCTTTTCCCAAATCCACAGTGTACTTTATGAGGAAAGGTTGCATAGGTAGACATTACGATTCTCTGTTTGTTTCAAGCCTCAAGTGCTATATATGTCATTTCATAGAAAAAGTTTTGTGCCAGTACAGTAATTGTGTGCAGAACTGACCACAGCAGTTGGAAAAGCTGGCGACTGCTCCTCTTGGTAATACGCAAAAATTGCAGCTAATTTTACTTATTATCAAGAACATGTTTAGCTGTAGTGTAATGAAGAACTTGATTATATTTTCTGTTGCTAGGGGACCAGTGCCAGTGCTTGTGATGAGCCTGCTGTTCATCGCCTCTGTCTTCATGCTGCACATCTGGGGCAAGTACACACGTGGATAGACATTTGGCAACGGACGCAACTTACTATTCCACTTCAGGGTCCTGAGAAGATGAATACATGTACATCCGCTTGTGGAGAATGTGTGCAAGTGCGAACTGAGTAGTAGTTATTGTGCATGGAGTGTCTGGAGTTGTGAGTGTTTTGGTGAGGGTGATTCATAAACAATATCGTGTCCATCATTTGTAACTGTATCTTGTGATTGACTGGCCATACCATCATCATAATAAAATCATGTTAAAATCATGTGTATTTTGTCGACTGTTTGATGATGGTTGATTCTTCTTTCTTCCATTCTTGCTCTATAGATAGCGTAGGTAGCTAGAAATACCTGAACAAGGTGATGCATCATGGCATAGTCATCCAATTACACATACAAATGATCACATGGAAATTGTTTACTGTCAGTCTCTTTAAAAAAGACAGACGCAATACCTGTTATTTGTGATTTTAATATGAAAGTACAAAAACATTATTAAAAATAATACACAATTTGCTGCCTGTTTGGGAGAAACAACATTCATACATAAACGCACATGTATGCAAACCAAAGTGGAATGACACAAGTAAAACAAAAATGAGCAATTCTGTTCACAGAACTGCTCTTTGTGTAATCAACTTAGTCAATGTGCTCGAGATCCATAAAAGAGCACGTGCTGGGCCCCAAAAAAGGACTTCAAACCTGGAACATCTTCATGTTCCTGCACCCTAAGTAATTTACATACGAACCTGTGCCAGCAGGCACACTGTGAAACGCTATGATTCTATCAAATTTGACAGAGCTTGGCATTTGGTCAAACTATGATCAACACTTCAGCCTTAACATACCAGGACCCGAGACAAGCTTGCAGTCTACTGGTGATAAGTACCTTGGCACATAATCAATATTTCACCGAGCTGGAATGAAAAAAAAGAGAAGGTTCAGCTTTACAGGGTTCGAAACTCAACTCTTTAACAATTCAATTGTGGCTCGGCTGAGAGAGATTAGTCTTCCAAAAATTCTCTTCATCTCCATCTTTCTATCTCTAACAAAACAAAAACAAACAAAAAAATAGATGTACAGTGTACTGTGATCATTAACTGGGTAAAAGCACACCACATAATAGTCATGTTTCCAAAAAATGAATGATATGGCCACAAAAGCTGCCCAATGATGGACGTACTACAATGTCAACTCCGGTAAAATCACACATTGCCAGACTGATCTGGACTGTGTCGTCTTTTTTTGCTACCAGCACCTGACTCAGGCTCTACATAAGTGCTTTCTGTGCGTGCCCGGTGGTAAAGGCGAAGGAGATCCAGTGCTTCTGCAGTCTGCTGGCGCTCATCCAGGTGTCGCTGGCAGGCATCTTGTAGGGCTTTCGCGTATCCTGAAGATTCCCCAAGCTCATGGGCCAGATCACTCACATCCACTGCTAGCACCATCTGTGTGACATAACAACAAACTCCTGAAGCAATACTTAAAAACCACATTTTTATGATGGGGTACTACAAACAAAATGAGCATGTTTACAGTACAAGTATTTAGATTCAAAGGCCAAACACTCGCCATCTACAAGAAATTCTTACAATATAAAACATACCACAGTCAATTCTGAATGACCTGTCAAAGTGAACTTGGTTATTATTAAAACAGAGCTGGATTTTGGGCATTTGGGTTCTGGAACTGGTGAAGTGATTACACCAAGTCCTTGTTGCCTCCCTTGGAATTGGACCATATATATATATGATGCTGTGCCAAAAGTTCATCAGCGGTACACTGTGTACATTTGAAATGTCATTAAACCTATTTTTCTGCACATTTCAACATAATTTTGGGTTTCTTATAAAGATATCTGGCTAAGGAAATAGCTGAGATAAATTGGTCTTGTTTGAACCAACAGAAGTGATGTTATTTTGCCATAGAAACAGTTTTGGGGGCCTAAAAATCGGGGTCAAAATGGTGACTTGACAGGGCGACCATAGGATTTCATCTCACTCCTTCCAATGCATAAAACCACGCCAACTAGGCTTTGTGTTTGCATTAAACACAAACAAATCTGTGTTTTTCGGTATATTATGATGCATGTTTTCGCGTTTGTTCGAGAAAAAAGTCCCCGCGAAGTTCCGCTTGCCGCTCGTCACAGATTTTGTCTTGCCCGGGTAATCACATTCTCGCGTCACCGAGACTTCGCGAGACCCTCATTTGCATACTATTTATGGTGGCAGCCTCGTTTTGGACATCAGATTTGAGATGGAGGCTAGCGAGGTCCACTTTGCCAGCATTTGAAGCCAGTAGAGCGAATACAAAGCACACGCGGTTTTCTTTTGTCCCATTGTGACAAGCGTGCATTTTGAAAAAGTGAGGACTCTACAAATGAAATACTCTGTTTATGGCCGATTTTTTAAAGACCGAGGTATCGTTTACAAAACGAGACCGCATGGTGACAACAAAGATGGCGTCGTCTGCGCGTGAAGGTAAGTTTCAATTTTTTGTCCCCCAATTTTGAACGGGTGAGAGATGTGACAAGTGACTCAAGCATGACGAGCAACAGCATAATCAAGTAGTTTTACGCACGAACGTATCGTAATAATGGGCGTCTTTTGCAGTTTCCAAATACAATGAGTGAAAGTAATATTATTCGTTTGCCCGTACTTTCGATTTTCAAGCTCTGAGCAGTTATTCGCGGAAAAAAGTTTCCGAGGGACATTGTAGATACTTGGTCCAGCGTGACGAGGCACATGGTGGTTAGAATTTCTTCTGACAGTCAAAATCCCACTTCACTCGAACTTGCTGTGCTTTGATCAGAGGTACAAAAGAGTAACAAACATTGTTTCAAGAACAACACTCCGATTCTTTTTCTTCGTAGTGTCTTTCTTTGTGTTGCACATCACCATTTCTACTAGGGACACTGTAGAAGTATGGTTAGCTTGGTCCAACGTGGTGAGGTACATGGTAGTGAGAATTCTTTTGAATATTCAAAATCCCACTTCTGTAACTTGCTGTAACTTGACCAGAGGTATTAAAGAATGACTGAAATATTGTTCTGGGGACAGCGCTCCCATTCTTTCTCTTTGAGTTTGAATTGGTTTTTCACGGCCTGTGTTGCACCAGTAACACCAAAGACAAAGCAGAAGCATGTCAAAACCAAACTGGCTTATAAACCTATTCTGTTTATTATGAAATGTAAGGAATGTGGAGTGAAAAAACTGAGTATGAGATTCCCAGTCCAAAGTAGCTATTCTTTATCATAAGTTTATCTGGTGGTAAATTTCAGGTCTTCGTGTACGTTTGAGCAAAGAAGCGACAGTTGATATAAAAAAAAAGAAAAAGCAATGCCCAGTCTGGATATAAATGTTTGCTGGTAAAAATATAGTTTGTTAACTTAAAACAAATGTCATTAATTATCCTTTTAGGCAGTCACTTGCCTCAGTTTTTGGTTTGTCACATGTGCACATATATTGTATGAAATTTTATTTTCAGGTCGCCTCCATTTGCCCCGAAAATGAGATGGGCCTTGTGATCTTTTGGATGAGGCAAGGACATTTCTGGTTCTGATCATCCAGGCCAGAAGAGTCATGGGAGCCAGTGGCATTTTTCCTACGAATTGCCAGAGCTGTGTTTGCAAGAAACACTGTCGACACAGCACATGCAGCTGTACAGCGTCTGCCGCTAATTTCTGTGATATTAACTGTGATATTACTGAGATAAAGACAAATGTTTGGAAGTGAGAACTATAGTTGTGGTTTCTTTTCTTACGTGTTGTACAAATGTGTTTGTTAGCAGTGTTGTTTCCGAAAAAGAACAGCTCTCCCTAGTAATTTGTCCTGGACATGACTTGCGACATGCCACACATTAGTATGCTGGTCTATGGAAATATGGCTTCTCACTGACTTGTAACTGTGTTTACATACAAATACTGCAACTAAACATAGCATAACAACACCCCCCAAGTACTACCCGCTAGTTCTCCGGCTTTAAGAGAGAAAGTTCAGTCCACGGAAATGTCGCTCATCACGCAAGACAAAATGTGTCATTTGTAATTGCACATGAAACAGTATTCAAAGCTTCCAAACCCATTTCTATCTTTCTTACCCAGGTTCCATTACATTTCCATGCAGAATTTTGTTTGTCAATGAATTTATTTTAGAGGTATACATAAATATACTTTGTCCCATGCGACACGTGACACACAGTGTGCACTTCATTAAAACATGATTTTTGCAAACACCACAACTTCAACTATCTTTTGAAATATATATTTCAGTAGAGGAAAGAAGCCTTCATAAAATCATGAAAAAGTTTAACTGAAAACCAAGATCTGATTTTTGTGTAGCTGGTCCACTTTTGGGTGTGAACTTTTGGCACAGCATCATATATGGGCATTCCATCAATTTTTGTTTTCTCACCAGCTGCTATATAACCATTGCAGTCATCTTTATCCATCACTACACTAAACTGGGAAGCTTCGTGACGTTGCCTTTGAAGGTCAGTTTGTAGAACGTTTACCTCAACATGATCAATGCGAAAATGTAAAGGCTCATACAGTTGATGGTCTAAGGAACAAGGCAAAATTACAAATTACAGATCATAGCTCCTTTAATTTCAGTGGGTGGTAGTGTGTGTATCTCACAGGGTCCATACAGGTTCACAGTCTCAAAAATTCATGACTTTTCCATGACATTTCGAGACCAACTCTCCTGTTTTCCATGACACCTTCCTCGCCCTCTTTCACACTGACACACGCAAGGGTAGAAATTATGACCTTATCCAAGTTATCGCAGTCAGCAAGACCAATGTTCAGAGTTAGTCATTAGCCTAATGGGAAGGCAGTTTGTTGGTATTTTTGGCAATCAGTCCACTGAGTAATCACCAAGCTGACCGTTTCACTGTTGGGCTCAAAATGGCTTTCATAAAATTTTGAAATTCCATGACTCTTGAGATAATTTCATGACTTTCCAGGCCTGGAAAAGCTATTTCCAAATTCCATGACTTTTCCAGGATTCCATGACCTGTATGGACCCTGATCTCAGCAAAAACTGCAAACAACAGTTGTAGCTTACATTCAGGTCATCATCAGAAAAAGTGATAATGCGTGAGACATCCCGCTTGAGATTGTGAACAAGCTGTCGTGTGCGCTCTGACATGGCTCCTGGATGACCTGCATAGTCTGTCTCATCTGTTCCTGCTTCTTCTGTAACATACACTTACAATCAATGTCTGCACGAATGCGTAACACATACATCATAACATGTAGATTTATCAGCAGGATAAACAAAACCAAAATCAAAACTTTATACAAGTTTCTATTTAATTTTGGTTTTGTGTATCATGCTCAGAACCAAAATTTAAAAAAAGAGCAAAATAAATGTACGAGAGAGATGGAACAGGCAGAACTTACACTTAGGAAGAAGCAATGAAAATTTAAAAAATCACATGACAATTATGATGACTTTGTAGGGCAATACTAAAACCTTCATGCAGCAAGCATGCTTATGGCACCCTTGTGATGGGGGGAGTAAGAAACACACAACGACAACAACATCATTAACAAAACTGTGAGAAAAGATGAGTCTTTGGATTCTTTATAAACACAGCAATACACATATTAAGCATATGAAATTCAAGGATTCATCATACCAAGACCAACTGGTCTCCACTTGTCAGAAGGTGTAAGCAGCATAAGAGTTGCATCACTAGGCAAAAAGCTGAAATAATCCTCCTCATCCACTTCTGTGCCATCTGCCTCAAGAACCACCCGCACATTGGCATCTGAGATGCCAAGTTTGGCACTGCCTGCAAGTGTAACTTGTTTTGGTAAACCCATCAATTAAAACACCCATTATATTCATGATGAATGAGGCATACATGTGCATCATTGGTTGGAGACAACTGATTTGTAATACACCACTGAAGGAGATTTTTCCCCTTTACAAACATAAAAATACATTTCTTTGTAAACCATTTTAACCACCTACGAATTTAAGTCCTCTTTTCTAACTTATTTCCTACATGTACTTAGTTTTTCAACTTCGAGCATACCTTTGCCAATAAGTTCAGTCAGGCTTGATGCAATGAGTGATTTCTTGGTAGAACGGTGTGCGCTCCAAACTTTGAAGGGTCTGCCATTAAACCCTGACATTTTGTTCTGGTATTAGGCCTACCAATGTTTGACGCACGAGCTGACCTGCCAAGAAAATGGGATGTGTCAAAATACGAATTTATACACTTAACAGTGCATTACCTTACCATGGAGTCAAAAGTGAACTAGAGATGAAATGCTGCCAATTTCGAAATACCTTGTACGTAAATCTTTATAAACTTCGACAGAAAGTTTAGTGACTAGAGGGTTGTATGCAGTTTCACAGGCACACACAGACGGCTCCTTTGGTAGTGTCGGCGGAAACTGCTGCTCTTCTAGGGTCGGTATCTTCAAATAAGGTTGGTTCGACAGCAAGAGACAATTCAAAAGCTCCTTTATGCACCCAGTCTGTTTCTAATTTCAGTGAGTAGACTGTAGAGCATGGCCAAGTAAACAAACACCAACAGACGCACCTGTACGAGTCCAACGCAGGAAGTGACCTCGAATGGCCTTTCGACGTAATCTCGAACTTGACGGGATGGCCCTCAAGGTCGCGAGAAAATTTGTCCGGTTAACTGCAGAAACTTCCGGTGTGACCCAACATTGCCTTGACACACACGACACCAGTGATCACCGGCACATCACTGCTGTAAGTACATAAAGTGTATACAAATCAAGTTCCTGTTTTCTTCAGAGAAGATGAGCTGCGGTCGTTTCGGCTTTCATGCGTTCCTTTCGCTGATAACGTTGACTTTGGTTGTAAGGACAAACTGTGGCATCAACAGAAACCGTTTTTGCGTCGATGACCGTTCTGGCAGACTGCTGCTGACTGTGCACCGATTTCTGACCTCAGAAAGTCACGACAGGACAGCTGCATGCATTTCTAGCCTGTATGAACACGATGGTTATGAAAGTAACGTTTCATTTTTTCTCTGCTTTTACTTTATTGTCATGTTTGCACACAGCGAATGACACCGGCCCATGTTCTGTTTACGCAACTTGTCTTCAAGTACAAAAATATGCCATGGGTAGCAGACGAGGCATTTTTACCTGCAACACTGTCACTGTCAGTTTGTGCGGCCAGCATTTGGTATCAGTTCTCAGTGCACCAGTGCTGTAGGTATTATTAACACTAATTCACAATGATTTGATCTTTTGCTGATATTTAGGAGGACAATGAGGTGACCGCAAAGAGGGGTAACAGTTACATCTCACCCTTATTGCCACCATGCGGTTCAGAATACGGTTCCGCACCATCAAGCGCCTCGTCTATGTGGGGACGGTGGTTGGTGGTACGGCCTTCGTGGCTGGTACACTTTTGCCAGAGCTTGCATCCAGAGCAAAGGTAATGCCTGAAAGTGAAAGATGTAATGTGCTATTCAAACCATCACTCTGTCAGCATGTCCTTTTTTCTTTTTTCTTTTTTTTCTTTCATCTTGATGTTTACTGTGTCGGTTCTGAACTCAGTACTATAACTAACTTAGTTCAAACTAAAATGACTAACACTGAGACTAACAGTCATACAGATCCTAACATTCATTTCTAGGACATGCTTCCACTTCATTATTTCTTTCACTGATTTAAAGAAAATTAAAACTGATGAAAGCCTTCGCCCTTCCATACAAAACTTTGTCGAAGGCCTTCCTACTTCTGCACACAGACCTACATACACACGTCTGCACCTAGCACACACACGTCTGCGTCTAGCTTCTCTACTGCCAAAATGTTGAATAAAGAGATATGGAGCATTCACTTTGCAGTTGTGAAGAAACCATATGGCATGTATTGTGACAGGTGGATGACAAATACACTGTACCAGTAACCATTATGTTTGTGGGGGAAGCAGATAAGGTTGGAGAGGTTTTATTGGTATGATAGTTACTTGTAGGCAATGTGTATGTGCCTGAAACGTAGGGGACTGAAATAACAAATCAAATAATGTGTCCGCGCTGCTGACAGAAATGTAATCTTTTGGGAGCAGAAAATGTACATTTGTTTCAGGGAGTGACTTTTCCTAAACGTCTGAACCGACATAAGGTTCGTCGGTTTGTTGAAGTTCAGCATTAGAATTTGTATGTTCTGTGTTTAGTAACTTTCCTGAAATTTAGCAGCTGCTTTTGCACTTTCTTGGATTCAGGGTTCTGTAGCCATCATTGAGAAAGGTAAAAAGGCTTTTGGGAAATTGTATAATATGATTGCACAACAAACTGGCCAATCTACAGAACTGCCAAGCTGGGCAAAACAAAAGGTGGCCTCGCAAGTCAATTAGAATTTGTGTATTCAGATTTTTCACGTTCAATTTTTGTTGTTGTTTTACTTTTATATAAATTTTATCCTATTCTGCTTGGGGTGCAGTGACTGTTTTTTACAAGTTCATTGCATGGTTCACTTTGGATTTGCCATTATATGTAATTGTTTACAATTAATAAATTATATTGCTACATACTTCATTATTTGCCTAAGAGTGTGCATAATTTGTCACCTCAATAACACTGTTCCAAACCACTTCTCTACAGGAGGTAAATTACATCAGACCAGTGTGGACCTTCAGTCTAGATAACATACTCTGAGTGCATTGTCTACAGATTTAGGTGTTTTGGGAATATGTATCATATATATATTCACCATGCATCCTGGTTTAATTAGTCATGATTTCAGTGCACAGGTGTTTGGAGTTCGATGCATACTATATATGGAACTATGGACTTTCTTGTGCTCTGCCAGACTGTGTGTATTGTGAATTGGGAGCCGGGATGGCCGAATGGTAGAGTGTTGGGCTTTCCGTGCTCGGGGCCAAATACACTGTATTGTGCTGGCCTTTTTCTCGTTGCCCCATCTTTGATATCACCCTTACGTGGTGGAAAAGGGCGTTAAACTCCGAAACACCCACCCACCTCACGTATTGTGAATTGATACTGGACATGTTGACAATAAGAGCAGATGCATTTTATTTACATTTTTTGTTTTGGGGGGGCAAGACACCACACATGAGCCATTTCGTTTGAAAAGTACATGGATAGAGATTGTTTTGAACTCATGTCTGAAAGCAAGTGTGTTTTTTTGTTTTTTGTTGTTTTTTTTTGCTGCCCCAACTCTTTTGCCAGCTTCAGTGGTGTTCCTCCCAGGTCATGGGTGGAACCCACGGAGGACTCTTCTTCTTCTTCTGCGTTCGAAGCTTGGCCGCGTCAGATCACAATTTCTGATGTCGTGACGAATCCCGCTGTCTTCTCCAGGTCCTGACGGCTTCCCCATAGCTGTTCCCTCAGTTCTGCTCCCTCGGGCCAGGTTTGACGTCGCAGGGCTTGGTATGTTGGGCAGTGTTGGAGGATATGTTCAGGTGTTTGGGGTCCAGTGCCGCACGGGCATTCATCGGTGTGGGCAATTCTGATTCTGTTGAGGTGGCTCAGTAGTCTGCAGTGTCCGGTTCTCAGTCTGAAGAGGATGGTTTGCTGGTGTCTCTGGAGTTGGTGGATTGGGTCAATACTGTCATCGACGCCCAGCCTTCTCTTCCACTGAGTGCGGAAGTTGTTGTGGATGATGATTTTGGCCTCTCTGTAGGTCACTGGGTGGTTGAACTGCTGCATTTTGCTGCCCGCTTTGGAGAGAGCATCAGCCTTCTCATTCCCGATGATCCCGCAGTGGGATGGGATCCACTGGAGAGTGATGGTTGATCGTCTTGAGAGGTCTTGCAGAGTTTTCTTGATGGTGTTCAACAGCTGTTCACTCTTGGGATTCTGGAGTCCCTGCAGCAGGGATTTACAGTCCGTGAAGAAGACTATCTTAGGTGGTGGATTGTCGGACTTACTGAGGGCTCGTGCAGCATGGAGTAGTGCTGTTGACTCCGCTCTGTAGTTGGAAGAAATCCTCCCGGTGGGGAAGGCCCTGGGGGTCAGTCTTCCATCTGTGTGTCTGATGAAGATGCCTGCTCCGCCGTTTTTCACTGCACCTTCGGAGGATCCGTCGGTGAAGACGTGGGTCCACTCGCTGGGGTTGTACTGCTCGTCGATCATCTCAAGTGCCAGAGCTTTCAGCAGGGGAGAGGCTTGGCTGTCCTTGGTTTGGATGCCGGGGACCGATGTGATGATCGAGACGCCTTCCAGGTGGTCGTTTGGCTCCTCGAAGTCTGGGAGCATCTCTATGCTGGTGGGAGATGCAGGCAGTAGATCTTTAGTGCGGTTGTGTAGGGCCTTGGACAGATGGTTGAAACTTGTCCGCTTCAGTCTGTTCTTTGTCGGGTTCTTCAGTTTCTCATGCATGGGGTGGTTTGGCATGCGCAGGAGCTTCTCACTGTGGACGTAAACTTTCTCCTCACGTCTGTCATCGAGGGACTGGAGCCCAGTGTGTTTCTCCATTGCCTGGACGGGGGTTGTTTTCATTCCTCCAGTGATCAGCCGTAGTCCTGCGTTCTGCACTTTGCTGAGGCGACTTGTGTTGGTCTTAGACGCTGTGGCCCAGGCGGAGCTGCCGTACTCCAGGTTTGGTCTGACGGTACCTGTGTACACTCTCTGCAGGATGTTGCTGTTTGCTCCCCATGTTGTCCCCGCCAGCTTCTTCATGATGGCAAGCTTTCTGGTTGCTTTCCTCTCGATGTCTTTGAGATGCGGGTTCCATGTGAGTCGCTTGTCCAGCTTCACGCCGAGGTATGTTGGTGTGTCTTCCTGCTCCAGCTCCTTCCCATTCATCTTCAGCTTGGCTGTTTCTGGCAACGTTGACAGTGAGAAGACTGTAGTGACTGTCTTGGTGGCGTTGATTTCTACGCCCCAGTCAGATGCCCACCTTCCGATGTGGTCGACTGCTTCCTGCATCCTGATGGTGGCAGAGCTGAGATGCTCTGAGGCGTTCCAGGCAGCAAAGTCGTCGGCATGGAGAGCTCTGGAGACATGCTTGGTCATCTTCTCAGCAATGTCATCGATGAAGATGAGGAAAAGTGTCGGGGAGACGACTCCGCCCTGTGGCACGCCGTTCGGTAGAGTGACTCGGTGGCTCATGCTTCCCCCGTCGAGTTTCACTCTTGCTGTGCGGTACTGGAGGAAATCCTGTATCCAGCGGTACATCTTCCCTTCCACTTTCCTGTTCAGCAGCTTTAGGAGCAGTCCCGGCTTCCAGACTTTGTCGAAGGCCTTGGTCAGATCTACAAAGACGGCAAGTACCTTCTTCTTCTCTTGAAAGGCATCTTCCAGTTCCTGTGCAAGATATACCAGCTGGTCTTCTGTACTGCGGTTCTTCCTGTAGGCTGACTGTGTGTTGCTGAGCATGACTGGTTGATGATCAGAAGAAGCTTCTGTCTTGCGGTGGGTCCAAGGTTTCTGATCATGTCGTTCAGGATGCCGTCTTTACCAGGGGCTTTCTTGGTCTTTAAAGTCCTGATGGCTGTGTTGAGTTCTGCCATGGTGAAAGCTGATGTCATAGACTGGCTTGGGTCCTGATGTTTCAGTTTCTCTTTGATTTCTTTGTGGACCTCCTGTACCCGGGCGCTGGGGAGGGTTGTTGTGCTTCCCTCTTTATAGAAGTCTGCCAGGATGTTCGCTGCCTTCTTGCCTGTGTGGTGCATGCCCTCTTCCTCAATCACGGTTCTGCTGTACTTGGGCGCTACGTCTTCATTCAGGGTTTTTGTCAGGTTCCACAGCTTGCCAGTGTCTTTCTCCATGTTCAGGCTGCTTGTTTTCTCGTTCCAGCTCCTCTGGATTTCTGTCCTCTTCTGCTGGTTGAAGGTTTCTTTGATGGCGTTGTGTCTCTGGACATTTTCTGTTATTGGGTTGTCTTCCATGGTTTCTCTGGCGGAGTCCAGTTCTGTGTGGAGCTGTGCAAGGTGGTCACTCCAGTAGGGCCTGTATTGTCTTCGTTTTCCCCTTGGGATGGACACTTTTGCTGCTTGCAGTACTGCATCGCTGAAGAGCTGGACATTCTTGTTGAGGTGTTGTGACTGGCTGATGTCCTTGCACAGGTGGTCTGCCTTTTCTCTGAAGGTGGTCCATTTGGCACGTTTGAGGTTCCAGCTTGGTGCCATGTTGTGCTCAGTGCATCCTATGCTGGAGATGGTGATGGTGACTGGTAGATGGTCACTTCCTCCCAACTGAGTGCTGACTGCCCTGGTCGATAGTCTGTGGATGTCGTCTGTAGCTATCGCCAGGTCTGGTGTTGAGCTGGTCTTCCACGCCCTGGAGTAACTGGTGGGCTTGTCATCTGGCTTGTTAATGAGCACGATCTGGTTTTCCATCATCCAGTCTTCTATCTCTTCACCACGTGAGTCCAATTCCTCATAGCCCCAGCTTGGGGAGTGGCTGTTGAAGTCCCCGACAACCAGGTGTCTGGAGGCTTCTAGCTTCACGTTGTGTAGTCCCAGAACTGAGGCAGGAGGGCTGTAGCAGTTGGTGATCAGTAGGTCCCCACTTGGAAGCAGAAGTTTGACTGTGTGATGTTCAAGTTCTTCCTTTCCAGATCGGTGCACTTCCACTGCTGGGATGGAGGTTTTGACGAGTGTGGCAATTCCTCCTTTGTGTCGGTCCTCACGATCTTGACGGAAGACTTCATAACCTCTCATGAAGAATCTCTGAGGATCTTTCAAATGAGACTCTTGGATGCAAATAACATCTACGTTGTTTTTCCGGAGGTATTCCTGGAGTTCGGGCTTTTTGTTCCTGAGGCCCTCTGCATTCCACTGAGCCACTGTGAGGCTGATGGGTGGCTGGTTTGTCTGGTCAGTCGCTCTACTCTGCCTTCCCCTGACCGTCAGGTTAGCAGAGGCACCGGTCGCTTGGGTGGGCCCTTTTGAGGCTAGGGGCCCGGCTCCGTCTCTCCCCGGTTGTCGCTGATAGGGACGACGCCATGACGAAAGTGTAGTCTGACGCATGACCATATTCGTTGATGCGTGTGTGTCCTGATTTTTCCCCCAGAAACCTGCGCCTTGGCTGACACACTCCGTCTTCGGCAGGCCGGATCAAGTTTTCTGTAGGGGGGCTTCTCCCTTAGCTCGGGACTGAAGAGTCCTACCCTATGAGCATAGGGGGATGTGAGAGTTTGGGGATCCCTCCCCTAGACCAACTGCCTGCCAGGGCTGGGTTGTCGAGAGTTTGGTCCGCCCTTTAGGAGAGTTGCCTGCCTCAGCTACGAGTCCCTCCTACCCGATGTTGACATTTTTTGTACGAGTTGTCTTCTCCTAGATGAAATGCCGGTCTGGGCTGTTGAGCTTCATCTACCCATGGTTGCTGGACGACCGCTTGTGTCCTTGGGCCTTATTTCCGTCACACCGGTATTGTCCAGCACACCTTTTGCTATTTGACCCATAGCTGGGGATTTGGTTCATGGGCATCAGGGCGTGTCCACACGCCGGTGGGCCTGCATGCCGCATGTCTGGGGGCCAAACCTCCTCCGAGTCCCTTGTAGTTTAGCCTGAGTCCGTAAGGTGCTCAGTTTCCGGGTGACGCCACGAGGAGGCACTACATAGGGCTTGCTGGTGGAGGGGCTATGTACTGGCAGGGGAAGACTTACGCACTTGGCTTCCTTTTTCGCATTGCTGCTAGCCAGCGGTGATAGCTGAAAGCGGAGGACTCGGAAGCTGGGACAATTTTTATTATGCATGATGATGGAGATGAGGATGATAGTAAGATGATGCTATGGAGGTCCATGTGGTTTGGGACTGCGGGACAGGGCCGCATTCCACGCTTCCTGTCATAAATATCCCGGTATTAACCAGGCCCAGGAACTACATCACCTGCGGTGCCGGCCGTGTAATCATCCACATCATAAAACGTGTCATACAAAGGGAAGCACCCCCAAAGTCGCACCCGTGAAGTAGGTGAAGCTCGGCTGTGTGGCAACAGCCTCCCCATTGGGCCCATAGCACACCCGCTCTGGGTAGGAGCCGACCTAGGTATGAAAAATCCCGCTTGCCTCGGCTGGGATTCGAACCCGGGTCTCCCGGTCCATGATCCGAAGTGCTAACCACTACACTACGGGGGTCGGTGCAAGTGTGTTTTTACCTTGTTTCAGTGTTTTCAGAAATATTGATGTATCATGTATTACCATGCATTATTTTGTTTTTATACTTTGTTTCTTGCCTGTGAGTTTATTTTTACTGTTATTTCTGTTCAGTCAAGACTTGTCGTCATGACCATATCATTTTGTACAGTACAGTGTAAATTTCATACGTTGTTAAAGTTATTTCGGCAGAAATACCAGTATATTTCAGATATCTAATTGCATGAGTCTAACTTAGAGCAGGTGAAACACGTCATGTTGTTGTTTTGTCGGTGTGTGTTATTCATTATACGGTATGTCAGTTTATTCGTTGTGTCTGCAGGAAACTTGTCTGATGGCATTTGAAGATCAGCGAAGGATGATGTATAATCCGTTGCCAACTCGGCAAGAAATTCTGACGTCACTAGAAGAAGAAGAATTTGACATCCTTGTCATTGGTGGTGGGGCCACAGGTTGTGGTGTTGCACTTGATGCTGTCACCAGAGGTGGGAGCCACATCACATTGAACATCTTTTGTGCATCCTTAGTGGGTTCTTGGTGATTGTAATTATTATGACAGGTTGGACGAGACGTCCAAACGGGAAGCAAAACCGTACATTGGCCAGCCTAAAGACGTGTAAAGTGGGCACACTTTCCATAAGTGCGAAGCTGGTGGTTCAAATTTATTGTCACAGTCAGCTTACGGAACTTGACATTTGCTCTTGATACCAGGGGGTTCATATCCATGTCTGACATCGGTCGCAGACGGATTCATTTTCAAAATGTCCTGAGTGATCACAGCACTAGGCTAGGTATGTGTAGCACCAGTTTGACTCACTGACAAGTGACAGTGTACGTACGGGGTTTTTGTCTGCAGGCCTGAAGACTGGTCTGGTGGAAAAGTTTGACTTTGCCTCTGGTACCAGCAGTCGCAGTACTAAGCTCATCCATGGTGGTGTACGCTACCTGCAGAAAGCTGTTTTCGGCTTGGATATCGAACAGGTGTGGATAATGTGGCATTTGGCTAAATAAAACTTCTTTTTTTTTTGGCTGTGTAAAAGAGAAATACTTGAAAAACGGCTCTTATTTTCCTTTGATAGTTTACAAGTTCAGTATAACATAACCTTTAAGGTCCATGTCAGCTGTAGGACATCTGCACATTTCATACCTCAGAATTTAGTAAGTGTGCACACTGTCCCTAGACTGCTGTACACCATAAAGCACTTGATTCTCTCCAATGGACACTTGACTGATGCAGTTAACCATTGCACAATTTTGACATCCACTTTACATGACGTGAAGACAGATCTTGCTTTTAGGAGTGACAGACCTGACTTTAGCTGACTCCGCACTTCACACAAAAACAAGTGGGGTTTTATCAGACAAGTACTGGAGATGGAAGTGTATGACTTTTGGTTGCCTTTAATTCCAGTATCGCATGGTGAAAGAGGCGCTGACAGAGAGAGCCAACCTGATCGACATTGCTCCCCATCTTGCCACTCCCTTCCCCATCATGCTGCCTGTCTACAAGTAAGTGCATCATCCTCATCCTCCTCAGAACCATCTTGTATCAAAACAGCCCCCCTCCCCCTCCCCCTCCCCCCCCCCACACACACACACTCCCCTCGAAAAAAAAAAGTGTAAATAAGTGTCTTTTGAGGTTAGAATACATGTAACAGACCTGCCTACCTGTCCGTATTTGCCCGTATTAGCACGGAAATTTGATTTCAGTACGCTGATACGTTCAGAAGCCGCAAAAACACGGAAATCGGCCTCACATGTGTTCGCGATTTCGGGGTAGGCAGGTCTGATGTAATCAGGCAAGGGAATTTTCAGTCATTTGGCATTTTTCAGCCAAATTTCCTATCCTTTCAGCCAAAAAATCTAAGTTTCAGCCAAAGAAAAGGAAGGAAGGGAAAAAAGGTTACACACACTATCATGATACGTGTAATGCCATATGTCATTTATGCTATTATGAAATTTATGAGACAGTCTAACTTCATTTTTGAATACTGGCGTGTCAGTATCATGGCAATATTTTACATTAAAAATGCTAAAAATTTGTTTTATCAAATGGAGCATTGACCCTATGGTCCCCCAGCAGGACACTGCCTCTGCACCCCAGCCTAAGTTTCAGTCTTTTTTCTTTTTTTTTCCCCTCAGCAATTCCCCAGCCTGTATAATGTATCTGCGATGTTGTCATGTCCAGATGGTGGCAGTTGCCGTACTTCTGGGCGGGAATCAAGATGTATGATGTTGTAGCCGGACGACAGGTGCTCAAGCCTTCCTACTTGCTGTCCAAGTCCAAGGCGCTGGAGTTGTTTCCCATGCTGAAAAAAGACAGACTTGTAGGCGCTCTTGTATATTACGATGGTAAGAGAAGTGCAGCATTGAAGCATGAGTTAACATGTGTTGTAGTGCATGCTCCGTCATTCTGTGGTGTAAATGTTGAAGTCAGTTAGGTGCTACACCCCCCCCCCCCCCCCCTCCATTGACGGTTGACTCCAGTTTGGAACTTACGCTCTGACGTGTGCAGCAATCAGATCACTCATTTGTTCTGCTTGGGTGTAAACTTGGAGGTGGTTGGGTGTTGGTTGGTCGCTTGTTTTTACCTTTTACGTCTTCTTTTCAACCACCCTCACAGACTGCAGACATCAACATGACTGAACAGAATTATTTCGATGACCACAAACTTTTTTCCCCCCCTTTTTTCCTAAGGTCAACATGATGATGCGCGAATGAATGTTGCCCTGGCGATCACGGCTGTGCGATACGGTGCAGCAGTGAGCAACTACGTGGAGGTTATTGGTCTGAACAAAACAGAAGATGCAGATGGGACTGAGCGTGTGTGCGGGGCACGTGTGAAGGATACCTTGACAGGAAAGGAATGGAACGTAAAAGCAAAGTGTGTGATCAACGCCACAGGGCCGTACACAGACCGTGTGCGCACCATGGCCAAACATGACACCATGCAGATCTGTCAGCCGAGCTCTGGTGTGCACATAGTGTTGCCAGACTATTACAGGTATGTTCAAAAACAGATAGAGATGGCAGAAGTTTTTTGGTTCTTTTCAATTCTTCATATTTAATACATTGATATCTTCACTAAAATACTGGAAAAGTTCAACTTGGAAATTGAATCAAAATGGTGTGTAATGGCAAAAAGTTTTACTTGTATCACAGGTGAAAGATTGCTGGGTTTTTTAATTGTTGTTGTTTTTGTTCTTTGAGGGTTTTTTTTTTTTAAATAATTTCTACAGCTAGGTATTCTGAAGTATGTCATTGAAGTTACACTTTCAACACACAAAAAAATTTTTTTTCCACATTCCAGCCCTGAAAGTATGGGGCTGCTTGATCCTTCTACGAGTGATGGCCGTGTTATCTTCTTCCTGCCTTGGCAGAATGTCACATTAGCAGGTATGCACCACTTCACCAGGGCTTCACATCAGTGAGGACTGTGGTTGGACAAAATGTCCTGGTTGGCATAAAAGCACACAACGTTTGTCCTGAATTTTATCCACCGTGGCACAGAAACAACGGGACATAATTATGTCCATCTTGACAAGAAAACAGACATTTCACAAATGAGTTAGTACGTGAGCGATGTCTGACACAGAGAGGAAGCCCCTACATCACTAGTCTTCATGTCCGGACACATGCTAGTAAAACTGTGTTGTTCTTTTGTAGTTATTGCCTCTGTTTTTGTTTCCTTTTTAACTTTCAACCCAACGCAAGTATATGTATCTGCATAAGAATCGCTCCTAGCAGACAGCAACTGGGCTGGAGAACTGTCCGTTTCTGGAATTTTAGTTTTCATAGGCAGAAGGTGGGAGCCCTGCATGCTTTTGCTGTTAAGCCATGTTTTTATTCAAGCAATTTACCAGCCTTAGACATGGCAATAATAGAAACTGATTTCATTTTGACAGGCACCACCGACAGTCCGTGCCAGGTGACCGACTACCCACAGCCCACCGAAACAGAAATTCAGTTCATTCTGAAGGAGATCAGAAACTACTTGAGTCCTGATGTGGAAGGTAAAAAGTTTGCTTTATGCACAGAAATTATATTCGGCAGTTTTTTGTTGTTGTTTATTTGTTGTTGTTTTTTCCTGTTTGTTAATGTTTAAGTAAACACAAGGCACTGAGCAGTTACAACCGATTGTATTCATTCTGAATCGTTCTAACAGTATGCCATGTATTTCTGAGGTGAAACAGTCTGTTGATGTGATGGTCCTTGTGACGTGTTCATGCAGTGAGGCGGGGAGATGTCCAGTCAGCATGGAGTGGCATCCGACCTTTGGTCTGTGACCCGGAGAAAGTGGACACACAGTCCATTGCCCGCAATCATGTTATTGAAGTGTCTTCCAACAAACTCATTACCATAGCAGGTGGGTTCACAAAAGTGTTATGTTTTTTTATACTGTTTTTTCCTTCCTATTATCTTTCCTTCTGGGCTTGTTGTTGTTGTTTTTGTTTTATTTTTTTTATTGGGTTATTTCTTGTGTTTTGGTGTTGTTGTCTTGTTTTTGTTTGTTGGTTGGTTTTTTGTTTGTTTGTTTTTGTTTGTTGTTGTTGTTTTTGTTTTGTTTGTTTGGGGGGGGTTTTTGTTGTTTTTTTCTTGGGGGGGGGGGGGGGTCTTCTGTCTTCTTTTGCTCTGCTTTGGGTTTTTTGTTGTTGTTGCTGTTTTTTAATAGGTATTTCTTTGCTTTGCTTTCCCTGTGACCACTGCATAACAACTGGTACTGATCTGTTTATAGCTGCAAGTTATATATATAAGCATTTTTACATCATTATTAATTTGTCTTGACTGAAAATGTTGGCACTTACCAGTCATGCAGTATTAGTCGCTAGACCACATACATCGTTGTTTCCCTCTCTCTCTCTCAGGAGGAAAGTGGACCACCTATCGACACATGGCAGAGGAGACCGTTGACCGTGCAATAGTAACATGTGAGTTGGAAGCCAAGACACCATGCAAGACCAAGGGATTGCTGCTGGACGGAGCTCATGGCTGGTCGCCCACATTGTTCATCAGGCTTGTGCAGGACTTCGGCCTGGAGAATCAGGTGAGACACACACACACATCACTGTCAGGGATTTAGGGCTGTGTGACTGGCCATGAGCACAGTGCTTTCACATTTGACCCATCAGGACAAATCTGGCTTAGGTCCTATGTGTATTCCTGGCTCACTCCCACTTCTAAATTTCATGACAAGTTTGTGTGCTATGTACATGCATACTCAGCCTACAGAAGCTTCTTGAGAAGGAAGGACTTGAGAACTTTCATTTGCGAACACTAGTTCTGCCCTTTTCTGGCAAGACAAAGTAGCTGACAGGGATATAATGATAATAATAATATAACATTCTTATATAGCGCAGCATCCCCACAAGGTGAGCTCAAGGCGCTTCACAATACAGTCTAAACTAAACTGATAAAAGTATGCAACACGTACTTACACAAGACAGGCACGTACAGGATACTTGTTTTGCCAGAAATGGGCAGTAATACTCAGGTCATTTTGTACGAGAAAGGTGCCAGGAATGCAGTAATGAGAGAGTAATTTGATACCTGTAAACAGAATGTATTCCTGTTGTACAGGTTGCTCAACATCTGGCGGCTACTTATGGTGACAAGGCCATCAAGGTGGCCAAGCTGAGTAACCTGACCGGGAAACGCTGGCCTGTCGTCGGGAAACGCCTGCACGAGGAGTATCCGTACATTGAGGGAGAGGTAAGCAGGCACTTAGAGTCCAGCTGTGCATAATTGTGAGTCATAGCAAAGATCATACAGTAAGAGTCTCTCCCTCTGACAAGAGCCTACCAGCCAGTCAAACAGATTTTTTGATTTTTCTTCTTCTTTTTTTTTTCTTTTTTCTTTTTTTTTTGCTGTCCCAACTCTTTGCCAGCTCCAGTGGTGTTCCTCCCAGGTCATGGGTGGAATCCACGGAGGGCTCGGAAGCTGGGACAATTTTTATTATGCATGATGATGGAGATGAGGATGATGGTATGATGATGCTATGGACGTCCGTGTGGTTTGGGACTGCGGGACAGGGCCGCATTCCTCGCTTCATGTCATAAATATCCCGGCATTAACCAGGCCCGGGAACTACGGCACCTGCGGTGCCGGCCGTGTAATCATCCACATCATAAGACGTGTCATACCAAGGGAAGCACCCCCAAAGTCGCACCCGTGAAGTGGGTGAAACTCGGCTGTGTGGCAACAGCCTCCCCATTGGGTCCATAGCACACCCGCTCTGGGTTGGAGCTGACCTAGGTAGGAAAAATCCTGCTTGCCTCGGCTGGGACTCGAACCCGGGTCTCCCGGTCCATGGTCCGAAGTGCTAACCACTACACTACGGGGGCCGATGATTTATTAATTTTTCAAGTGAAGATGGGCAGTGCTGTTATACATGTGCCATGCTCCTCACATTGACAATGTGTGTGCATTTAGGTGAAGTATGCAGTGCGAGAATATGCCTGCAGAGCCATCGACATCGTCGCCCGCCGCACACGGCTGGCCTTCTGCAATGTGTATGCTGCAAAGGAGGCCCTGCCTGAAATCTGCAACATCATGGCTAGGGAGCTGGGCTGGAGCGAGGAAAGGAAAAAGGTGGGAGAAATTGATGTCATTGGCATATATGTCACAGCTTTCCTTTGCGTAGGTTGTACACTTTCCTGTTTCATGATGATACAAAGCAAGTGAAAATTACCTTGTGGCCCTACCCTACTGCTGCAGTTGTGTGTGTGCGTGCGTGTGTGTACGCGTGCGTGTATGTGTGGAGATGTCCCCTTTGATTAATATAATATAAACTTTCTTTTCCAAGGTTATGTTAGAGGGAACGTATGGCCTGCATCAATTTTTGTGTAAATCTACTGGCAGGAGGAGTACCGTCGTGCAGAAACGTTCCTGCGGCGTGAAATGGGCCTGGATACGCGGAACATCACAGAAGAAGTAAAGCTGGCGTTCACCAAGGAGGAGCTGAACCAATATGTCAAGCGCTTCAAGTCTCTCGACTACGCCAATAAGGGTTTCATCACCGCCAATGATTTGCGCAGTTATTTCAAGGTGGGTGAAATTCCGTACATGTTGTAGTTGTCTTTGTACGGAATGTGTTTGTATGCATTGTAGGTCTGTGGATATGTGCAAATTTCTGCACTTGCTTCTGATCTTTTATATTGCTCTAGATTTCATGTTTATCTGTGATAAGTGGTACATGTATTGAGAAGACCAAAGACTGGTTCCTGGCACTTGTAATTTTGCTTCTAGGGTACTGGTGGCTACATTCCATTAGATAGGTGTTTTGCACTCTCTCTCTCTCTCTCATAACTGTATACGGTCTAAGTAACGGCTATTATAAATTGTGTGTGTGTGTGTGTGTGTGCGTGTGTGTGCGTGTGTGTGAGCTTTGCATTTTGTTTCTGGTTTCACATTACTCTTTTTTGTTTTTTTGTTACTCAGTGTTGTATGTTTTTCTTTGCTTTTTGCCAGTAGTTCTTTTCTTTTGTAGCAACGGCAGATTGAAAATTAACCATTGTATGGCTAAATCTTTTCCGTTGAAAAATAAAGTTCGTTCGTTCTCTCTCTCTCTCTCTCTCTCTCTCTCTCTCTCTAAAAGTTGTGTACTCTGCTCTCTGTAAACGTTTTGTACTCTGGATAAGCTTGATGCATCAAGTTACACAGGTTTGTAATGTTTTGATCTGTTTGTGATGATGTGAACAGAAAGTTGGAGAGAAGGTGTCCGAAGATCAGCTCCATGACATTCTCAGTGAAGTGGACCTCAGTCGAAATGCTCAAGTGGAGCTGGGAGAGTTTCTTCTTGTAAGTTCATTTTGGTTTCTTTCATCATCCTTTTTTTTTTTTTAAGGGGGGTGTGGGGAGGGACAGTTTTCCCCATTTTGCAAGCAGCCCAGCCCCTATCTTGTCTAAATCATATCACTAATTTGCGTTTGTTATCAGGGCTTTGAGGTCTCCATTTTGGTAATCTGTGAAACACAATCATATTTTCATCAGGGTTTGTCATTTGTGTGTGAAGTTTTTTACATGTGCAGAGGTTCAAAAGATGATTGTTTTCAGCCATGGGGGGAAGCCCTGATAATAATTTCGTGAATTTTTTTTTTTTTTCTAGGCTGTCATAACATCTAACAGCCATGAGTAGTAGTGGAGTTGATTTGGCATTTCCAGCATGTGATTCTGCTTACTGGTACATCACATCACTGTTCACATCACTGATTTATCTGTGTGTTACCTGTATTCCTCATAATAATGGGATCATTCGTTTTGCTGCCTGGGCTAGACATGTACAAAATTGGACCATATGCTGCACATACAGTGTATGTGCAGACCCAGTTTGATTATATTTTCCACAAAATTAGGGACAAACCTCTGTATGTTTTTAATATTGTTAGTGAAATCTTTGGGTAGACATGAAATTTCTCTTTGGTCTTTTTCATCTCTTTTGTTTCTTTCCTGTTCTTTCTTGCATTTTTTTTTTTCATTTTTCCTTGTTTTTCCTCTCTCTCTAGGTTTTTTTTTTTTTTAATTCTGCAGCAGTTGCCTGTCTATCATTTTAACAACTGCAGATTTGCAACAGATAAGACAACAATTCATTGAGCGCTATATCCAGTAACATAACACTTGGTCTCGTTTTCAGCTTACTTACCATCTAGCATAGTAGTAGAGTGCTGACATTACAAGTTGAACTGTTTCTCCTTCTCCTCTCCACCCCCCCCCCCCCATTCCCTTTCTCCTGCCCCCCCCCCCTCCCCCCTCCCCCTGACACTTTCCTCTATATTCTCCCACTCCCACACAAATGGTTTTGTGGGGGTTTGGTGTGTAGTGCACTAAATAAATTGTTATTCCCTTTAACATTTTCCATATATAGTGTCACTTCAAGTGGGCTTTTCCTTTTTTTAATAGTTGTTGTTATTGTTATTTTCATTTTGAAGAGGTTGGAAACTTCCTGCATGCAATGATGTTTCACTGATTTTTAATGGTCAGCAGTCATTACTTCTTTTGATTTGGCAGATAACACACTAAAGATGGCATTTTTTCTTTATGAAAGTGGCTTTTGGCATGGAATTGTGCAATGTTTCAGATCTGTATGAAGTTTGTTGGTGAGTTTGGATGACACAGTGGGTGTTAACTGAAACCAGTAGTGTGCCTAAAAACTCCACTGAATGCTTACAATGTTTTGCAGTTTTCTCAGTCCAGTTTTGGGCAATGCTCCTTTCCTTTACACTAGGAAAAAAATGCTTTTTCATTTGTTTTTTTTTTTTTAATCCAGTAGTCTGTAGCTGGAGCACTGTACCTCCTGTTAAGCTGAAATGGCACAATTGGGCTTCCAGTTTTGTAGCAAGTTTTTCCGGGAAATTTAACTTGTTTTGTCAGCACTCTCACAAGCATGTATTAGCGTGTACGCGTGGGTGTTGAAGTGAACTCAGCGTGTGATACATGTATTTATGGAGTTCACCATCAGTCAAGACAACGATTTTCGGGCAGTATGTATGCGGACGGTGAGAAGTCACTTGACATGCCAGTTGTGCAGATGACTTTCATGTGCTTCTTATAACTAACACCTTTTCACAATTATTGTTGTTGTTTTCAGTTCCATTTCTGTACTGTTGTGCAAGTAAATTGCTATACATGAACATGATATTACACTTACTTCTGCTTTTATAACGATTTCCCTGTTTATGCACTTAACTTACAAATTCTCCTATCCAGCTGGCGGCTTTGGTGGCTACATGCACCAGTTCAGGGCATATGTGTACAAAGTACAGGGTTTTCTGGTATGCAGTGCTGTTTTTATCACAGTGCCTGTAAAGCCAGCAAATGATGTGGGCACAGCTGAGATTGTCTGCCTTGGCTGATGATGGATGTATTTACTAAAAAAACGATTTTAAACTTGGGTTGTTATCTGCTGCTGGTGACAGAAACAAGTGCTGTGTATACAGCAGAGTGACACATGGACTCTGGACACTGCAGGGAAGACAACTATGCTTGTTTGAGAAATTGTAGTTTTCCCCCCTGCAGCATCTTGTCCTTTCTTTTTCAGTTTCATGAGCAGTTTCCTACACATTTCCTAGAATCTGGTCAAAACTTGGCAAAGAGCTGTAAAGAGTTGCCACCATCGGTTGTCACCAGCAGCAAAGAAGAACCCACCTGCTGGATAACACTAACCTGATGTTGTTTGGGCCTTACTTTCACAGCATTGATCCTCAGTGTCCTTGGTTTGTGATTTTGCGCCTCTCTAGCTGTTGGTTGTGTTGCGGAAGCATGCAGACAATGAAAAAGAGCTGGATGGCAGCCTGAAGAAACTGGCCGAAATACTAGTCCCATCAGTGTCTGGCAGTATCCTCCCCAAAGACCCCTATGACGGTCTGGGAGACGACGATGATCAGGAAGAAGGAGGCGAAGGTGACGAGGGGGAAGTGGCAAAAGAGTAGGATGACAACAAAAAAAAGGAAGAAAAAAAAAAGAAAAAAGAAAGCGACAGTTGTTGGGGCCTTCACTTGGTGAGACCGAACTCGGCGTTGGAATCCGTTTCGCATTTCCCGATGTTTCAGCTTGATCGGTTGTTTGTTTTGTTTCCACGCATGTTTCTGTTGGAATTTCCAGTATCCCCAGACAGGAGGGGTTTCAGAGAGAGTCCTTAGATTTCCTCAGACATGTGTCCAGCAGTTTAGATCTAGCATTTAAATGCACGTACGTAACCCTGTCTCTCAAATGCAGAACTGCAGCTCCAAACTGCTGTCTGCTTAGGAAACAAGTGTTATCCTTTTTGGCTAGATTGTGAGACATAGTAAGTATGCTTGTTAGAAGAAAATTTAAGAAAATATTACATTTCAACTTAGACTTTAGTTGCACTGTATTGGCTTGCTGTTTTCAGCAAATTATCCAAGTTTTTGTATAGTAGAAACGTATAATTCTCTTCTCCAATTCATATTTAGTATCAGGGTTTCACACTTAAGTTTCGTCTTAGGCATGGACATGAGACGAGACACCCCTGGAGTTCCACTCAACTTAGTTTGACTCTCATAATGTATATATATGTACCAGCAATGGACTCTGACAGCGGCATAATAACTGTTGCAAGCTCCTACAAGCTGTGCCACTACATTCTGTAGTAGGCAGTTGTGGGCCACTGGTTTACTGGATTTAAACAAAAACAACAACAACAGCAACAAAACTACATGCAATGGCCTGCACGAGCAACATGAAAAACCAGTTTCTTTGTTGCTACGTGAAAGCTTGTGGTGCCTTTGAACGGCAGCAAAGTTTGACCTGTTTTTTGCCTGGCTGAAAACTTCGGAAATGTTTGTCGTGTGAAAAAGTTTATTTCTGTGATGCATTACATGTGTAATGTGATAGCCTGTATGAGCAATATGAAGATTCAGTTCCTGTGTTGCCTTGTGAAAGCATATTGGACCTTTGAACTGCAGCAAAGTTTGACCTGTTTTCTGATTGGCTAAAATTGAGCACTTTGGAGATGTCTGTAGTGTGAAAAGGTTTATTACATTGTTTCATTAGCCGTGTAATGTGATGGCCTGTTTCTGTGTTGCCACATGAAAGCTTATGGGGCCTTTGAACTGCAGCAAAGTTTGACGTGTTTTGTGATTGGCTAAAAATGCTCGCTCTTGCGATCTGTAGTTTGACAAGATTTATTACTTTCTTGCATTACACAAGTGTGTTTTGTGAAGAGTTGCTTTCATTTGATCAGTTATTTGAGTTATTATTGTTCTGTTTGATGATGGTTGATTTTTTTCTGCTTTTCAGTTTCTTTTGTCCAAAGATTTATTGATAAAATGTACAGCTGACTTTGGTTGCTGACCATATGTTACTACGATAAATTTGTTTCATAGGCTTATCACGCATTTCAAATAATTATGCTTTTACCTGTTTTATTTTTGTCTTTGTTTCGTGATACGGCAGAAAAGCAGTCTCCCTCACAGGATCAATAAACTAGTCTTGTATTTCAATCTGAGGGTTGCCATAAACAGTCATATAGCACCATGCATTGTCTAAAATCACATTATCAGTATCTACAACAGAAATCATTTTTGAATCCCAAACATACATATTTGCACTGTTCTTTAACTTACATGAATGAGTTGTTGCCAGGTTGTCACCACCCTTTTTTTCTGGCAGCTCTGTTGTGTACATGTATTTATGTCAGATGAACCATACTAGGGACAGCTGTGATAAATTGCGCTATACACTAGCTTAGAGATCTTGATACTCAAATTTTTCTCCCAGTAGAGTCTATGACAGATTCTTTTGAATGGGTATTTTCTACATAGTGTTTGTGGAACCTTTACATGCTGGCTAACTCACTGCTCTCTTTTTGTCTTGTTTCAGCTCATGAGCGCTCTGAAGACAGGGGACGTAACAAATTCGAGGCTGGCCAAAGCAGCGCAGCTAAGTCTTGAAAGTGAGTCAGCAAGGAAAAAAGCCATCCCTGTAGAACGCAGTGGGGGAGGCGTGTGATGCTCCCGATACCGGAAATTGAAATACTCCCCGTATTTCGTGTTGACCGTCAGTTTGGGAATCAACTTTGTTTATGGCTGACGCTTGTACTTTTCTGAGATTTTTTCTAGCATTTGTTTCTGTGCTTATTTTACATTTTTCGTGGGTTTTGTGATTAGGAGAATGCATTTGGAAGATGCTTACATCTTATCGACGAACAAATTTCTTGATAATTTGCTGAGCATTGGAGAGGCAAGATCACCATCACAACAGTCGAATGTGTACAGATCACAAAAAACGGAGATTAGTATTCAGTGAACACAGCATATCCATTTCAGTTTTGAAGCACATATACAACCAGTCATATATATATGTAACAGCTTGCAGTTTTCCACTCCTCCTTTCTCGACAGAACAGCTATCTTAATTCCTTATGTCGTGTGCATTTGCTATCAGAGGAATATCAGAGGCATTCAATACTGTCACATATGCATGAGATGCTACATTTGAGAAAGTTTTTAATTTATAGCAATTGTTCAGTCTGAATTGGTTGTTGCATCGGTGCCAGCATAGTGGCTGCTGTTCCTGTTTGAAGAGTACATTATACTGTACAACAATTCTTGGTGCTGGTTATATTGTTGGAGGAATGAGTGAGCGAGTGTTGTAGGTCTTTCGTGTTTGGCTTATTTTCGACTTGAGATCAGTCTGTTCCATAGACAAACACAGGTATCTTTATTCCCAGATGGTGTCCACACAGGCAGTTCTGCATAAACTATAACTAATGCTGACTGATTACAATGGATGATTAGTCAACAGGCTAGGGTCAGAAATTTAATAATCATTCCTTCATTCAATATAATGCCTATAAATTAATGCTTGTAAACTAGTTTCTTGGTATACTGTAGCAGCGTGGTGAACAAGCTGGGCATTGGTGCACATGTGCACATGACAAAGTCAGGTTAAGAAGTAGTGTTCTGTAGTACACGAGGATAGCAGAATTTAGGGTACCGGTAGATGTCTGCTTTGTTTAGCTGTAGCATGTCATATTTTATCATGTGTGCGGCTCAATTTGTACTGTCTCTTCAAATGTTTACAGTAGATGGTGTTTGTCATGTATTTTTCAGTGTCCAGTGTATTGGTATGATTGTATTAAACAGCAAGTGCTGTTGCAAATTCAACCCCTTCCCTGTATAAATGTGATACATGTACTGTATAAACCTTACAGGTATTGGCTGATTTTGTCAATGGACTGTTACTGTACTGTTCTGTTTCCTGTGAAATTTTTGTCAGTCCACTCTTGTCTTTTGCTTGAGGTAGACAGCTTGGTAATTCTACAGCAGGTATTGTGATAGCAGAACTTCAGAATGTATTATTTGTTCGTCGTCTTGTTACTGTGCAAGCCATTTGCTTGACAAGGTAGGTGCCATTATGTGTAGAACACCATTTCTTTTACCATTGTGGTTTTGTATGTGACGTTTTTCATCAGCTGCTTTCTTTCGCAGTCTTGATGTATATCTCTGTCTTGTGCAATTTATTTTGTAATGTCTGCTCTAGCACACCAAAATGTGTAGCTGTTTTCCCTGACATTTCGTTTCGTGCAACAGTGATTTTATAAGGCAATATGAAGTATAGCATATCCATGCTGTCACCTTGGAGCCTCTCTCTCTCTCTCTCTCTCATACACACACACAAATTATCCAGGATAAGACAATAGTTTTCAAGATCCATCTTCTACAGGAGTTAACTGAGTCGCTAGTAACTCCACCTATAGTTCATACACTTCAAACTCTACACCATCTAGTGCTGTTTACATTTTTTGCCCCATCATACATCTTGCACATTTGTGCTTTGCTTATTGTAGGGTGATGGAAGACATGCAGCCGCGCTGTTTCGGGTTTTCTTCTTTTTTTTTTTTTCTTTTTCTTTTTTTTTTGAATGCCTAACATAGCTTACTTTGTGAACTAACAAATGAGTGATGTGGCTTTTGATTTGTTGTCAAGTCATTATGACTGAAGTGTAATAGTGTAGATTCAAATCAAAATAACATTTCTCCCATTATTGAATCTCAGTCCCTGTTTTCACAGCGTGCTACGTGTATCTGTCAAGCAGTTGTTTTTAATTTCATATGACCTCATAACCTCGTAGAGAGATCTAGGCGTTCACTGATATCCAGCTAGAGAGTGTGTTACAATTCATATGCGAGAGTATGAAGTTTTAGAAGCTAGAGCTAGGCATAAACCTGCTGTTGCACAAAGGCTCATAGTCGTACTTTCACCAGTTTCTTATGGATTTGACCCTGCATTTGATGCATAAAAAATTCCCTACGTCTTTGGTTTCTGTTGGTGTATAAATTACTAGGATGTGTATTGTTTCTAGTTTCAGGGATTTTTTTCTTATTTGTTTGTGGGTAGATTTATTGTCATGTATATGTTTTTCTATTGTAATGATGCTTGCTACATGTATATCTGTACTGCTCGGTCAGTGGTGTACACCCTATTAACAAGGTTGTATGACTGTGCACACATTACATTTTCCAGAAATAAAAGAGAAGTACATATCTGAACTTTACGTTGGCATTCTGTTCTGGGTGAAAGGGCAGTGTTTTTTCTTGTGTGCTTTCACAGAGGTTGTCGGAATGTTCGAGGATTCTATTTGCTCTGCATGTGATACGATTTTTCAGTGGTTTTGATTTTGTCAAGTGCTAATGGTAAATGCTGGACATTTTTCAAACAGAGGCTAAAACTGAAATTGAATGAAAAGATCAAAACCGAGCTTTCATGGAGTACAATGACTGATAGAGGGACGTCAGTATATATGGACTCATGCAGATAAACTGGAGACACTCAAATAATGGTTAGATCCACATCCTCACATGGAGCATTTAGCATGAATGAAAAACAGAAAACTGTGCTTTCATGAGCCACGATCAATAAGGATACGGGGACATGCTGAAAAACCGCACATATCCCAGTAGTGGATATCCCCGATGGCCCAGTGAAGGAGAAACCACCCACTCAGTCTCACATCGGTCTAGTTAATGGGTAGACCTCATATTTCTTTGCTACTCTTTTTTTCATGTTGCTTTTCTACACTTTTTTTTTTTGTGGGGGGGGGGGGTTGTTCTTTACTTTTTCTTTTATTGTTTTGGTTGTTATTCTGGAAGTGTGTGGGGGGGGGGGAGGGGGAGGGTGGTTAGGTTTGGTGGTGATGGTGTGTGTGTGTGTGACTGTGTGTCTGTGTGTGTGTCCGTCTGTGTGTGTGTGTTCATCAGACTAACTTACTAAGTTATCATATTGATAAGCCAAAGCACATCCAGGATCACGAAAACTTGAACTGATAAGATGAAGTATGGGCAGCTGACACGGAATCATGCCAGCTCTGGCCTCCCTCGCTGCCTACTGGGTCAATGCCAAGTTAAATATGGAGCACTGAGACTACACGGGCAAAGATTGTGGCTTCTGCGTTGCTTTTTCCCTGACATTGAAGGATCTTATTCCGTCCGAGCAACATCCTGTGCTGTTTTTTGACGTTGAAGAAACCAGATTTGTTTAAAAGTACAACCCAGTCTAGTTTCCTCAAGGAATCATCCCAGGACGAACGATGGGGAAAATCTTACTTTTTGCTTTCATATTCGGTAAGTTTGATAGTCTTTTCTTTGCCTCAATTTTGCTTGTATACTCAGTAAGTTTGGCTTTTCATAACTGACTTTCGGCCGAGACGCATGCCCCGGGCCTAAGCATTGGCAACTCAGGCAGTAGGCAGCACATGACTGAAATCAGTAACTTGACTTAATTTTCCAGCGGTGTGTTGGATCCGCTAGTCACAGCATTTTTTTTTTTTTTTTTTTCAGTCGTTGATGATGCATGTGTCAAGTGAAACGAGACAGACGTGATAAACAATGAAAAGTGCCAACTATCAGGTTCATAGGGCAGCGAGCCGCGTGATATTTTGCGGGGTCCTGTCAGTGTTTTCCGGTTCACTACTGTCTTTAGAATAAGCGCAGAATGTGTGTGTGTGTGTGTGTGTGTGTGCAGCCTTCGCGGCAGGGTTGGTGCTGGGTGCTCCGTTCCTTCTGCAGTACACCCACATGGACGAACCTTGCGACCCGAACGAGACCTGCCCGCTCCACCCTGATGCAGTGTGCAAGTCAGTTTGTTTACATGTGTGTGTGTGTGTGTGTGTGTGTGTGTGTGTGTGTGTGTGTGCTTGTGTGTCAGTGTGCGCGAGCGAGCGCAATGTGACTGTACGTGGAGTGGACTGGCCCCGGGAGGGATGGGGGTCAGTGACCCGTCAACAACAGCTTCTCATTTTCTGATCTGGACTAGCATGCACGTCGGGCACACTTGTCAGTTCATGTGCACTTCACAGCGGTAGCAGGGCTTCGTATCCGCGACGGGCACAGTCACATACCGATTCATTTTCGAAATCAGTGTCTGACTAATTTCAGTCCGGCTTACCAACGAAGGCGGACTGACATATGTCTTATCATTTCTGCGCCGAATGGACAATATTCAGGACAAATGTCTTATGCATGTACTTCACTGGCAGCCAGCATCTGTTGTACTTCCCATCTGAGAATACACTACAGTAGATCTAGCAGGTTAAAATCTCTATGTTCGTAACCGGGGAGATCTGGGGGGGGGGGGGGGATGCCGCCGCTTTCGAAGCTCAAAGGCTGTTCGCCAAATGAGCAGATGTTCCTTCTTGGCCATTGCGACCATTTTTGTGACTCTGCGGCTTCTAGTAGTAGAGAAATAATTATGGCTTTCTTCGGCCTAACGCTTGCATACACGTCCATCGACAAAGTCGCTAAAAATAGCCACAAGTCAGTGCTGTCAAGCTGGTCTCCAAGCTAACAAATTACGTCAGTCGTCTGCTCAGCGGTACGCGGTACGCTTCAGTCTACGTACGTACTAGAACAACATGTACGCCAACCAGAATCACCACAATGGTTTGCAATACGGTGTCCCAGGTGCCTGATTCTGATGCACGGATTTAGCCCATTCCATTTTTTTTTTTTAATTCCACAGCGTTGTTGTATCCCTGAAAAACGTATGTAGACTTTCAAGTCCGTCATCTTCAGGTCTCTTTTAATTTAAATGCTCGCTAACTAGATGAAGGGCCGCCGGGAAACCATGAGTGGCAGAACTAACGGCAAGGTCCGTATGGTTTATACCTGTACTTCTGACACTTATCAAGACTTATGGTGTAGGCGTGATGACTGTTCTCTTGTCCTCACTAGCGTTTCTCGCTGTTTCTGTCCCAGACTGGACTGTCTCTTTGTCGATGCCAACGGAAGGGGAGACGACTGCATCTACCACTTCTACGACCAGAACGACAACTTAGTTGCCTGCTGGATGTAACTTAACTCGCCCGCTGAAAACTGGATACAAGTCGAGGCTGCAAGTCAAACTGAAGACTGCTATGTACACAACGCTCGACGGACGAACATGCATTTCTTTCTGTCACGGTGCACGATGCGATAGTACTGACACCAACTTACGAATAAAGCCACAATGAACTCAGGTTTGCTCTGTGTGTGTGTGTGTGTGTGTGTGTGTGTGTGTGTGTGTGTGTGTGTGTGTGTGTGTGTGTGTGTGTTTTCCAGATAATGAAGGAACTGGGGCTGAAGAATGTCATATACACCTGTATACACAACAAATATTTGGGATAATGCGATTATTATTATTATTATTATATGATCCGCATGTATAACGGCACCGTCCACGATCGTCCCCAGCTCCCCCTCCCCCCCCCCCCCCCCCCCCCCCCACTCCCAAACCGCATTCTACATTGACAGGTGCATGATCCGACTGTAACGGCACCTGCATCCACTGTGGCTTACCCCACCCCCACCCCCATCCCCGTTTTGGACGTCGATAAGGTATATGACCCACCCACTTAACGGCACCGTTCATTGTCACTAACCGCCCCCTATCCCCTTCCACACCGCATGTGCTTATAACATCGCCAGGTAAGTTGATCCACAAATCTAACGGGACCGTCCACTGTGCTGACAATAACACAGCGGGGCAGCTCATGCACTCACGGCATACTGCAGTTGCTACAGGTTTGACTTCACAATACCGGTCTTATCGCTTTATTTTGTGTTGTGGCATGTGTGCTGGGGTGATTGATCATCCAATAATCGATCTCAGCCAACCGACTGAAACTGTGGGCTGCATGGAAAAGCGGTCACTGACACATATCGCGCAGAGGCGTGGGGAAAAAATGGCACACAGGTGTGTGTGTGTGTGTGTGTGTGTGCGTGAGAATGAAATTTCACTGTTTAGGTCAATTCGCCGGTGCCACGTTCAAGTTTCGACTCATTAGGCGCCTTTGAAGCGGATGGCTTGAAGCAAACACAGCAATGAAAGTGTACAGTGGGGCCGGCCAACTCAGGCACGTTAGGTGAAGCTAGTGGCACACGCTAGGACCCATTCACCTGGGCAAGACTAGGGAAGTCACAGTCAGTGCTCTGTCGAACTCAGCACATGCCACATCTCGAGAGCTGCTTCACCTGCCGCATTGATGTGTTCTAGGGGTGAAATCGGAAGGTAAGCTGTTTTCTTGCAGGTTTGGTTCCAGATTCTTTGTGTGTGTGTGTGTGTGTGTGTGTGTGTGTGTGTGTGTGTGTGTGAGTGAGAGAGAGAGAGGGGGGGGGGGTAAAGCCTTCAATTCAAGTTTAACCAGACGATAATATTTCAAGAAACTTGAACGCGGCTAAGAGGATTATTGGTAAACAGACGATTAAATGCAGGCGTACCCAAAACGCAAGACAAAAGAACTTTCGATTTTGTTGACTGGTGTGTATTACACTGTAAGTATATTGTAATTATATTGTGCAGTTGTATTCTCCTGGTTCAGCTAATTGATTAGGCCTACGTCACTGTGTTTTTATGTACCTTGAACCGGCCCGTGACAGCAGTTGATAGGAATAAGAATTAGTTTATTAAACCTAGAACGGAAAACAGCACGTACATTGCGCTTTCACAATAAAACATAAATATGACCAGACGATAGAAAATGGTTACAGCGTTGTAAGCATGCGCAGTCCCAGGCCTGTCATGTGCAGTGACGTCAGAGCATGCGGACACTGGAACCGTTGTACAATATGCACATCCAGATCTATTACATGTGCGTATTCAACACGTACTGTGTTTAGCCAATACACGGCAGGCGGTAAAGGGGCGGGTCATGCTGAGTGGAGTCGTCCATTCTATTCTCACAGATCGTTCTGAGCTCTCTGTAGGTCGTGTCTGACGTCGTACTACTTCGACACCTGCACAGTGACAGCATCTCCAAGGCTGGCACCGAACCAACGAAAGGGTACACGTGACGCGGATAACAAGGACCGAACGAGAGGATTGCCGCGGCACGGTCATCCGCTGAGTCAGTAGAAGACTGTGGGTTTTCGCCTGTAGCTGACACTGTCTTGCAGTCAGACAGCTCTACTTATCATTAAATAAAGACCATTTCAGTCGAGCGAACAGGCACACTCACTGTGACAAGTGAAACTGTTCAAAGACAGAACTTGAAGTTGGCTTCTGTAAAGCTTTGTCAGTAAACATAGAAATACCCGCGCCTTTGAAAAAATGAAAATCCACATGGGTGTGGACTAATTTTAATTCAATTTTGCAGTGATATTTCAGTCTAAACATTGACATCACTGTCGCTCTATTTACACAACCCCCTTGGGTCGAGAGGAAAGTGACGCTTTGAAATAAACGGCGTTTGACGTACAAAGGTAATTCTGAAAATACCACCGTCGTTTTATGTACATAACTTTCCCCAGATCGAGACAAAAACTACTCTCTGAAGTAAGCGTTTGATGAACACCCTAAGGTCAAAGGCTGACAGAAGCGTGCCTGAAAAACAGACACAACCTTCGTTTGAAGACGGGACAGAGGAGACTGATAGGGACAGCGATCAACTACAGGGATAAATACCACGGCTTCACCCGGCTCTGACAGTACGGGTGGAGTTTACCTGACAATTATTTGGCGTCGGGAAGTTAGTGGTCGGGGTACCGGGGTAATCCAGTCTGCCGTGATGACGGTGCATCGGCGTTCAAAGTGGCCGTGAAAAATGAGAAAAGCGGCGTTGGTGGGAGGCGGGATGGAACAGCCAAACGAGGGTAACGCGAGAGAACTAGCATGAATAATTAATGTAGCGGCCGTGAAATGCCACTCCCACTGCCAACACAGATGCCCGTCATTAAAAAAGACAGATGCGGGGACACGTCTTTTGATTTCCCGGAGATTAGAAACTTAACCGAGTTTGAACTGACGAGAAATTCTCAGGGTCGACTGTTCATTGTCAGAGGGCCACAGCTGCAGAGACCCGCTTCTCTGGCAATTTTCTTTTACGTGTATCAAGTTCTGGCTGAATCAGTGGCCATATTGTATAGGTTTGATCAGAAACACACATAACATGCATGATTAGCATGGCTATTTGACGATTTCACTGTGACGTGTGTGCCTTGTCGCCAAAACTGATAATTTTATTATGCGACGTACCCGGCCGGTCAGTATTTCAAAATCTTGTATGAATGAGCCGAGCTCGACTCCCTACTGACCATTGCATCGTTGCCGGTTTTGTAAGCGGGCGGAAGTTGCTTCCGCAGAAGTTCAGTCGCATAGTCAGTGATACTGTATGTCCGACGCATACCCTTTCGCCATACCAATACATTTTGTGACTAAGTCAGCGGTTTGTTGTTGTTGTTGTTGTTGTTGTTGTTTGCGCCCTGGAACCCCCGGGGCCACGTCAGTATCTGCGTCTGACATCGGCCATTTTCAAAGCTGGCGTCCGGTTACTACTTACAAAGGAGGTCGGCATATGTCCTATCATTTTGGCCCCAAGGTGGGTGATATTTAGGACAAATGTCCTATACTTTTACGGCTAGCCGGGGCGTTTGTCCTATTATGGTTCCGACGGATAAGAAGCCCTGGAAACCCCACATTTTATCATTTTGACGTGTCAGTAACCGTGTAGCTGCAAGCCGGCAACTGACGGAACCAACCAACCAACAACAACTTCTTCTCGTATAAAACAGCAATTTGTGGAAGTTGTATACATAATATAGGCCTCTGGCCTTTTGCTTTCCTACGGGGGAAAAAAATGTTTTCTTGAGCAAACTATGAAACAAATGCACCACCATGTACCGCATGACATTGGTTCTGACTCGGTGTCACACCGACCCTCCAGACAGACTTCAACTTCGTTCAAGTGGTAGAGAGGTCCGACCCGTGAACCACTCACAGTGGGGTTGTAAAACCATTTGGCACCGTTGGTGTGAGAGCGGCCAGGCGACTACTATTGTGTGACGACCCACGCGTCATCAGCCTGTTTTTGTCGGTCGCAAGGAAGCACACGGTCTTTGATGGTTCATCAATGAGTCGTTGAAAGTGAACGTTGTGCAACAAGCCACGGGCTTGGGACCGTCAATACACCCCTACTCTGAGCTAGTTTGGGGTCTCAGCGGGGCTGTAAATTCACAGCTGTACGCCATTTGCCTGGCTTTTATGATGCTGTCGACGGGGCATGTTTCGGCAGTGAAACTTACACCCCGGCAACCGTGACGGTCGGTCGGCCGGCGGCTTGTGTGCACAGTGATCGATGCAAACTGAGATCAGTTTCGGGTCAAAATCTGTCAAGTGAAGCGTTGAGCTACAAATTCGGTGGTGCAGGGGAGAAATTTGAAAATGCACGGGAAGGGGGTCGGGGGGGGGGGGCGAGGAGGAGCTAAGGATCGTGTTATTAATTCATACGAGAGGTTTGTGGTTCCGTGTGCTTAACCCAGTTAATGAGCTGTGAACTGTGTAAAACGAGAAGAAAATTATCCCAGATAAAACAGGGCCGGAACCGTTGACCGAGTGACAAACTACCCCCCCCCCCCCCCAGTGTCTACGAACGAACACGCAAACACGACTGAAGACAGACTGAAATACATACAGACACTGGACGCACAGGCGTACGGGAAGACAGACACTGGACGCACAGACAGACAGAAAGCCAAACACTGGACGCACACACAAACGGCAGACACTGGCTGCACAGTCAGGCAACTGATGGACGAACAGAAAGATAGACACCAGACGCATAGAAAGACAGATGGCCGAACGGACACCGGACGCACAGAAACACAGACACTACACGCGTAGGCTAACAGATATACGCTGGACGCGCAGACAGACGGACAGATGCTGGACGCACAGGCAGACAGAACAGCAGACATCATGCAGACAGACACTGACTAGACGCACACAGATACAGACGCCGGACCCACAGACTTGAAAGGCAAACACGTGACGTACACGGAACAGAAAGACTAAGATATCTGACGCACTGTAAACACTGAAACGTAAGGGCGGACGCACTTGGACGCACAGACCCTGAGGCTGTTTGAGCTCATGATACGGATGACTTGATTAATATGATTCAACGTATAACTTGAGCGCATGGTATGGAAGACTTCTAAGCGGCGCACATATCCATCTCTTCTTAAATGCTCATGGCGCCGCAGGGCTGCAGGACGGAGCAATGAAAGCCTGCTGCCGCCAAGCGCTACTTTATGTGCATACCTTCACCCTGCTTTTCACTCGGGTGCGTGCGACAGCATTTCTATTTTGCACATCACAGCCTACTCTTCTTGGAAAGATAGACGTGGGGATTTTTAGCGTGCACACTTGATATTCGTGCATGCGTGTGTACACGAGGGCGGGACAGGCACCGTAAACACGTCTGCACGTGATTTTGACTCGATTTGGAAAGGAAAACATCCATCATGATCCAAGTTCCTGCCTTCCAGGGATTCGAACCGGGCGGCTCAAGAGCCGAAGATAGTTACTTTAACCACTAGACCAAATCCCCGTGTACTGTGGTTGACTACACATAACTGGTCCTGAAGAATCTAGATTAGCTGAAGCGAGTTACCTTGAGTTTTGAACAGACAAGCACCTGCGGTTCTAAATGACGCGATGCAAAAGCTGTGTCGAGCTGAGATCGGCTAGGGAGGGCAGAAGAAGATGTGCCACTGATGAACAACGTCCTTTCAGTCAACGAATTTTCACTAGAGCGTGTCTGTCCCCTAATAGTCCTAGCCATCGTTTAGCGCCAGCTCGCGAAAAGGACTACGCATTCTTCAGGTTATGAAGTACATTTCAGTAATGAGGTGCTGACAAACGCAGTTTGAATCGCTAGCTTACCTGTTTACGATTACACAGGAATTAAAAAAATAAAAATAAAAATAAATAAATAATCGATATATGTATCTGGCTCTTGTGCCTTTGGTGATGTGATCACTGACTTGAAAATCAAGCAGGAGCAAAACAGTACCATCGCCATCGGGCACACACACGCACGCACACGCACGCACACACACACACACACACACACACACACACACACACACACACACACACACACACACGGACCATGAATCGCTCTGTGCTCAGTCGGTTCTGGCATAAGCTTGCCCGCTCCCACTAAATCTTCAAAGGATCCACTTATATGCCATACTCAGTTTATAGCAGGTTGGGATCTTCAAAATAAACATACGGCATCTCTCTCTCTCTCTCTCTCTCTCTCTCTGTTTTTCGCTCTATTCTATTTTTATTAGCTGGATAGCACAAGTATTTGTAACGGCAGGTATAGAAATTGATGGTCCATGTTAACTATCTCTACCGTGGATAAATACAGTTTCATGATTCATAATTATGACTGATTTTTCCTGTGTCCGTGTGCGTGTGTGAGTCAGTCTGTGTGTGTGTGTGTGTGTGTGTAGGCGCGCGCGCGGCGACAGCCACAACCATAGCACTAGCAGTTTTGAGTTTGCCTCTGCAGGGTGGGGGTGAGTGTTTGGGAGATAAATGTCCTTTTCCACCACGTAAGGGTGATATCAAAGACGGGGCAACGAGAAAAAAACAGCCAGCACAAATATTTGGCCCCAGACCGCTTACGCCAACAAGAACATTTTAACAAGAACACCCCCTAACAGACTTTTAGGCGGCTACCTGGATGCCCGGACTGATTAAAAGTTCCCTGACAGAAAGGAAAGGGTTCTATGGAGATTAAAAACTTCCCATTACCCTAGGGGTCGTTACTCGTTTTCTCCATTTCCACAGCTAACCTGTCATTCGCCACACAATCACCCCTTCTTAGCGGCGACATGAATTCATACGCGGCCCAAAAAGACCTCTTTCACAATTTTCCCTCGGCCCATCTCCTCGCACACTGATGGTCTTATTCACACCTCTTACCCAGAACAACAATTGCAGCTTAAAGCTGGGTTTTTCGTCGCAAACGTAAGACCGGTTAGGTACGACCCGGACCGTGCGAAAACTGAACGTACGCTGCAAAAGAAAACACAACTAGGGGGGATTTTCACGTGGAGAGCAAACAGAACAGCGCGGCCGCTAAACTTGGACGTGGAAAGATTTATTTAAAAGTTGTTGTTCAGATCGGAAGGCACTGGAGAGCTTCACGGCGAAGAGAGTATTAGCCCTAAGGGGATATAGGATGAAGCGATGATACAATCGTACAGGTTGAGCTGTGGTTTGCTTTTTGCTTCAGTTCGTACCGGCATAAATTTACTTAGCAAGTGTTTCATTTGTTTACACAATTTTCCTGAGGCAACAGTGGCGGCGTTATGCACACTTCTGATAAATCCGTGAACCGGTGGGAGGAGTAGGGCATACTGCGCTGAACGGATTAAATACACTTCACTGTGTTTTGTTTTGTTTTTTTCTTTGGGGGGGGGGTTACCTATAATAGACTTTGAACACTTTCTAACGTGAGAGTTGAGAAGCAGATTCGTTGCCGGTGGGCCGGTGTGTGTGTGTGTGTGTGTGTGTGTGTGTGTGTGTGTGTGTGTGTGTGTGTGTGTGTGTGTGTGTGAACGGTTATAATGTTAAAGATTCTGTGGATCACTGAGCTATTTTGGTGGTGTTTATCGTCACACCACTAAGGGCACATACAGAAAACACATAATTATGTACAGACAGGCTTGAGTTCAGCCGATTGAAGCCAAAACGCAGAAGCCGGTGACAGTGCCAGATACGACACTCGACCTTGTACATGTAGTTGAGTTTCCCTCGTTTGCACGGCCATCAAATGTCAGTGTATTGCACGCAGAGCTCTACCAATCTCTAAGACTATGTCGAGCGCACAGGCGCATTCACAAGCGCCAAAACAAAAGTCTCCATGTATAAAACCTAGAAATGGTATCAAGGGCGCCTGTAAAGATCCCAGTTTGCTATGAAGTGTCGAGTGGCTGGCATATAATAATAATAATAGTGACGATTTTTGGAGCGCCTATTCAGTCTGACGAGCTCTAGGCGCTTCACACACACACACACACACACACACACACACACACACACACACACACACACTGACACACACACACACACACACCAAAAGAAGACTACTACAATACGTATCTCTCTCTCTCTCTCTCTCTCTCTCTCTCTCTCTCACACACACACACACACACACACACACACACACACACACATACACACACACACACACACACACACACACACACACACACACACACACATCGACCAGTTACAACAGGACCTTGAAAAACTGATGGAGTACGTAGTATGTAGAGTATGTAGTCCGTCCTATTCCATATTCCATTGGCTCAATGAGAGAGACGACAGTCAGTCATATGAGAGTGAGAGTGGAGAAGACTAACACAATCAAGTGGCCACTCAATGAAAGCCTTCTTGACGACGGCCGAGCGTGCTCCCTGGGAGGTGCGTGTCTTTGTGGGCTCCCGTTGCTTCCTGTGGTGCCATCCCGACCCTTAATCGCCGATTGATTGCTCTCAGTCACAATCATTCACCGTCAACAGCTCCCCTCTCACGGTACGTCCGCCATTGTGTCACTGGGGCCCCCACAGGGTTTCTGGCGTGGACAGTTTGCCATCATAATATTGATAGCCTCTTCATGAGCTTCAACGCTCGGCCCGGCTGTATATTCTCTACTCGTTGACGGCATGGTCTGTGCGTTGAGAAGGTTGAAGCAATGTCGATGTCGGGTATATGTAGTCAGGACGTGCAGTCAAAACTGATGGACACTGACGTTTCCAGTGCTGCTCCGCGTCAGAAGAGCAAGAGTGTTTCCAAACAGTACATGTACCACCGGTTTCATTTTCAAATCTGAGTGGCTCAGGGTGTTTTCACTGGCCGGACCTTTGTCTGCTAGGGTGGTTGGAAGCTGGGTTGAACGTCCCCGACACTGAAGTAAATGGAAACGACTCTGTCGGGCAGGTTATGGGAGGGAACGGACAGATACCCTAAGCCGGGAACTGACAAGCGAACAGTCCAGCTGAACTCGATTCAGTTCAGTCAGACTGCGGAGCGTCTGATTTCATATGTGATGGACCTGTGACACAAACAGACCAAGTTACACAGTCGAAGGAAACAGTTTCATGGTGCTATCTCACCTGCTGGCGTGAATGAAAGGGAACGTTTAACACGCAGACAAACACTTTGACCAACGCGGTACTACAATGCGAAGACGTGTGGTCATACTTGTTTCAAGCATGGCCGCTGTGCGTTGAGAGCAGTCGTCGTCGAAACTTTTAAAGCAGTGCAGCACAGGAAAAACTCTCGCCGTTTTGGCTACAACGCGTGTGACCCATAGCGAGGCGAAGAGTCCCACGACTTCCCTTCAACTGAATGTAAAATTGAGCTCTTCCGTTTGTCGTTCTCAACCGCTCGGCAATGGTAAGCTGTGCTTTATCTCACTTTCTCTTGCTCAACGTTTCACTCAGTTCCTGCCAAATAGGTTGGGGTTGTGCACCAGTGCCCCCCCCCCCCAAAAAAAAAAAAAATCACAATTTATGTCTGCAGTGACTCGGATTTAAATTTGGCTCAGTGGGAGCGTTGCACTTTGATCATACTCGTGTTTGCTGCAGAAGGAACCGTTAATTTTGCCTGATTCTCGCATACAGGGTTAAAAAAAAAAAAAACACGGAAAAGAGTAAAATAAAAAAAAAATGAAATAAAAAAAAGTGCGACACTCGTGCGTGGTACGAAATGTGTTTACCTTGCGGTTTCTGTGTTCTCCTCAGTTTGTGCTTTATCAGTGTTGCTTTCGAACGGTAATTGTAATTCCGGGCAGAACAGACTTACATGACGTGCGTTTTCGTCCGAGAAGAATGTGAAATTAAAGCTAATGAATCAGATTGGCCTTGGATGTAGACGTCGACAGAATAATCCTTTCGCCTCTCGCTTGGTTTTTTGTATCGTCAGCTTTATGTTGAGTTTTAGACTGTCCCTGGGTGCATAGGGTCAAGTACATTGTGTGTATGTGTGCAGTCAGTGCATGTGTGCTTGCATATCAATTGCAGGTTACATGCAATGTCACAAACGTATAGCTTCATACACAAGGGTAATGAGAACTAGCAGGAATGCAATGATATGACTCACAGAGGGAGGGACTAACACCTCGATTAATGCAGTGTTTTATGTTTTGAAGTAATACATTCATGTACATGTAATATTTTATAAAGGACACGATATGGGGAGCCAGGACAGTCGAGCGGTAGAACGTTGGACTTTCAATGCTCGGCCCGTGAGTTCGATTCCCGCCTAGGGCAAATGAGTTGTGCTGGTCATTTCTCGTGGCTCCGTCTTTGATGTCACCCATGTATGGTGGGTGACCGTGGGTAGGCAGTTTAGGAGTTTTAACGTCCTTTTCCACCACGTACGGGTGATATAAACGACATAGAAAAAGGACAACATTTGGCCCCTGTCGGCTCCCGACAGGGTCAAAATTTGTACAGGCCTTTTCACGTTGCCCCGCTTCCACTGACTGTGAACTGGATCTGTTTGTGTAACTTGTCCATTACAGTCAAGGATACATAAACTGTGGCCGACCTGGCAGTCTGACTGGATTGAAAATGTGTTCAGCTGGACTGTACAGTTAGGGTAGCTATCCCCATCCCCCATAACCAGCCCCCTAGGGCCGTCTGCAATCACCTCGTTGTGGCGTGGACGATAAACCCCAGCTAACCAACCAACCAACCCCAGTCGGGGTCCGAAGTCACGACCCGAGGATTGAAAGTTCACTCTACCACTCGGCTATCCCGGTGTAGCATCCGGTCCGGTCCCCCCTCTGAAGTAGTCCCCCGGGGGACCAATTCGTGGCAAAAACTGCTCTATAATGGTCCCCCCCTTAGACATCCAGCCTCGTTTTCGACTGGTCCCCCTGGGCGATTTTGGTCCCCCCTCGCATCCAAAATAGGCCCCCTCTCGAACTGGTCCCCCTCTTTTCTAACCAATGTAGAGCTATGTCAGTATTTATTTTTAACTTTATTGTTACAAAACTTTATTGTCCCCAAAAGCACAGGGCCATAGGAACATTTTTTTTCTTTTTTTTTCCGATTTATGTGCTTGTTGTTATTTTTGTGTGTGTGAGATATATTTGTTTGGTTGTGTTCTTGTTTCTTTCAGTTGTTTTTTTTGCATTGGTTCTTTTTTGCTGTCCACATTTCCTGTCATTTTTTTTAAACTGGAAATAGCATTTAGAGAATAACATCAAAGACCAAGTATCTAATATTTTCTATACAACGCCATAGAAAAAATATTTCTTCAAAATTAAGTAAGTGTCCATGACATGAAAACTAGTTGCCACCTTTGGCTTTCAGCGTACTTCAAGTAGACAGTCAAGACTGAGTACCAGTGTCTCAAATCATGACCCTTGAAACAACAAAAACAGCAGAAGACTAACAGTTCTCAGGCTGGTCTAAGGAGTGACACAAAAAACAGGAGCAAAGTGATGTCCAAGATTCATTATATAAATTACTCTGTCTGTTTTCAATGGGGCCGATTGCCAAACTGGCCCGTATTTCAGCCACCTAGGTTGTCGGCCTGGAGCCTCTCTTGTGAACACATACACGGGCGTGTCCAAGAGGGTGGCTGCAGCAAATATCTCAACCTCGGTGGCCCAAGTACGGAATGAATTGTCGTGTACTTATAATTATAGGCATGTTTGACACGAGTCACGTGACGTGTCAAGAAGCGTGGCGACCGTTTTCTCATCCCACAAAAAAAAAAAAAGAAAAGAGAAAACAAATCTAAACTTTTAAAAGTGATTTAACTTCGTAGATTTGCCGTTCTATGTAGCCTATACTTTTGTTTTTTAGTGGCGACCGTTTTCTCATCCCACAAAAAAAAAGAGAAAATAAAAAAACAAAAGTATAGGCTACATAGAACGGCAAATCTACGAAGTTAAATCACTTTTAAAAGTTTAGATTTGACACTGTAACCTTGACCCAGTTCAAGATCATCTTGAATAACATCTCTGTACAAAAATGAAAATAATTATACATATAACGAAAGAGGTGTGTGTGTGTGTGTGTGTGTGTGTGTGTGTGTGCGCGTGTGTGTTTGCGTGCGTGCGTGCGTGAGTGAGTGTGCACGCGTGCGTGCGTGCGTGCATAATGTGTGTGTGTGTGTGTGTGTTTGAGAGATGGGGGGAGGAGAGAAAGTGTGGGGGGCGAGAGAGAGAGAGAGAGAGTGTGAGAGAGATCCAGAGTCACGTTTTCTACTGAGTTGACACACACTATAACAATAAAGTTAAAAATAAATACTGACATAGCTCTACATTGGTTAGAAAAGAGGGGGACCAGTTCGAGAGGGGGCCTATTTTGGATGCGAGGGGGGACCAAAATCGCCCAGGGGGACCAGTCGAAAACGAGGCTGGATGTCTAAGGGGGGACCATTATAGAGCAGTTTTTGCCACGAATTGGTCCCCCGGGGGACTGCTTCAGAGGGGGGACCGGACCGGATCCTACACCGGCTCTCCCAGTGTATGGTGGCCAAGGACGTTAAACTCCCAATCGCTATATAACGACATAATTATTGCGTGACAGATTACAGTTCTGCATATCACGCATCGTTGTATCAGAGAACTTACCAAATTCTCTTACTTACTTCTGCAGTTTGGTATAGGAGGAGAGGAGGATGGGGTTGGGGGGGGGGGGACTAGACAGAGTGCACTGAAGTGGGACAAGCAGATTGCAATCACCCTCCCCCCGATAATGTCCAAAACGAAGAGTCCAGGAAGTCGCCATCACGGGACCGAAATCACCTGGCTACCGTTCACACAATAACCTTCCGACTCTATACATTGTCTCGCTAAGGCCTGCACGTGTCGGCGGTAATCCTGTGTGCTTTGAAGTCGACCTGTCCGCCGGGATAACCCCGGTTAACATCTGCCGTCTGGCCAGAGATCGCCGCATCTCCAATTCCCCCCCCCCCCACTCCACCACCCAAACCACTTCCCTCCCACTTCGTTTAGTCCGTGGTCAGTCAGTCGCCCACCACAAATGTTCTCTCACTCTCACTCCCACCCTACCCTCCGGACATCGTCATCTTCGCACCTTCGCTTTCAGTTATTGCTCGTCGCTCGTGAACGGAAACCGATTTGAGTGGTAGTTGTTTGTTGATGGCTTCTGAAGCTGTTTACGATCACTCAAGTAGAAAACTAACGCTTGCGGCCTAGCCACGGTTTGTGTCGACGGGAGCTGAATTGAAAACAATACCCCGAGGAAAAGGGTGGTGGGGTTAGTCTTGTGTGCAGAACGTTTTCACAATGCTCGAGACACACACACTGACTACGACTTGAACGTCTTTTGTATGATATGGATCTAAAGGTATGGATCTCAATTTTCTTTGTCAGTTTTCTTTCTCTTTGATGTTAGGTCGCGTTTGTTGTCTTTGTCCAATGACTACGGGAGGGGGGGGGGATGGTGGTGGTGGGGGGGGGGGTGTCTTTTCGCAGGATTTTATGTACAAATCGAACACCTTACTAGGACGAAATGGGAAGATCTGGACCAAATGTTTCTGTTAAAAGCAGGACTTTTTGCGGCGTTGACTTTCGTTGTTGTTCAGATGTATCAGTCGTCGTGGCAAGATTTTCACGGGCTCTTCAGTTATTCTGGCATACCGGGTGCGTCGTTTTTCTCAACCGATGTAGCCTACATGTAGTTTTGGCGTCAGTCTTTTGTTCCGGCCAAAGCGCTCTCTCTCTCTCTCTCTCTCTCCCTCCTGCTGAGACTCGTCGAAATAGGCACTGCGCGTTGTGACAGAAATTGTGCAATAAGGGGACGATTATCCTTATCAACACGACGCCCAAGAGGTTTGCACCGCGGGCAGCACTATTGTGAGGCGGCTACGAGACCACATGCGTCCGTGTGCTGTGTCGCCTATAGCATGCAGCGCTATTGAATTCACCGTTTGGCCGGCGGCAGGTCGCACGCTCCACTCTGATCTTCCTCACTCAGGTGAGAGCGCGTGCAGAAGGCGCAAGCCGAGCCACTCTGTGACGAGGGACTATAAGTAAAGCGACACCACATGAAAGATGACAAGAGAAAACACTTACCACGTTGTCATTTGATTTCGGTGTCGGACTGGTGCAGGCCGGGTGTGCGTAGTTCTGGTTCGAGTGGCCCCGTGTGTTAGGATAGCGGAGCGTTCGTTGGATTTCGGCAACGCTAACTGTATCCACTCCCAGTCCAAGCACTGTCTTCTTGAGGAAGTCACGTACAAAGTGTTTGGATTACTGCCGTTGGAATGCCATCTAGAAGCAGCGTTGAGTGCGGTAAGTACGAACATGTTTCTTTGCACAGAGACGATGTTGCAGCAGGGTGAGTGGGTGTTTGGGGATTTAACGTCCTTCTCCACCACATACGGGTCATATCAAAGACGGGGCAACGACGAAAAAGCCAGCACACATATTTGGCCCCAGCCGGGATACGATAGCAGAGTGACATGCATAAAATATGTGTGCAGTGAAAGAAATCAAGAAGCTATACGGCAACTTGGCTTTTGGTGGGTACCCCTTGCCTAGGTCTACGAGGTGGTGATTTTGATGATGTTTGTGTCAGTTCCCTTTTGGTGGGTCTCCTATCGGTATTGTGCATTTATTCCGAGCTGGTTCTTATTGTGCGTCTCTAGCTGCAGTAATTTATCTCAAAATTTGTTTTGGGGCAGTGAAACTCAGTTTTAAGTGTTTAATTGTGGACAGAAACTATGTCTCTTCTGTTGGTTACATGGGCGTTGTCAGTCGTTGATACTGACCTATGACCAGTGTCAGCCACAGGGTGGGTGGGTGTTTGGGGGTTTAACGTCCTTTTCCACCACATAGGGTGATATCAAAGACGGGGCAACGATGAAAAAGCCAGCACAAAATTTGGCCCCAGCCGGGATCGAACTCACGACCCGAGCATTAGAAGTCCAACGCTCTACCATTCGACCACCCCGGCTCCCCGGTGTCAGCCACAGTTACCGACTTAGTGAAATACATGCACCTCACGCATAACACCCGACAACATACCATAACATGCCTGTAGCTGATACTTGCGAGATTACAGTCCCTAACAAACATTGACGTTTTCACAGTAATCGTACACAATCGCACCCACCCGCCGTAGCGTTTGAAGTGAATTGTGTAATCATGTTTCAGCATGGACACCCCCATGCTTATGCGCCTGTTCCCAGCAGAACGGGTACTATTGGTGTTATGTGTTTCTTTGATGTCATCACCTCACCCAACCTCCCATTCATGGGATTTAGTGCCGGGGCGAGAACGAAAGCTCCGGAAACCTGATACCACTAACTAGCCGTGTCAACCAGGGATATAGGTAGAATGTGGCTTTAATACTTAGCAGAGTGCTGACTTCTGTGGTTTATGTTTCCTGCCTTTGCTTGTCGTAAAGGAACCGTGAAGTGCGCGTATCAGGTGAAGAGAATAGGGGTATGATGCACAGACAGAGGCTAGTACGTAAGTCCGAGACTAGCAAAGCTTGACCAGGTTGAGCCTAAAAGATAAGTACGAGATGGAGAAACGGAGACGAAGGTAATTTTACGACTGGCTATTTCAGAGACTAAATCGACAGTTCCCTACCAGAAGGTACTATCGAAACAGATAGAAAGAAGAAAAATAGGACATACTGACAGGGAACCCTCAAAATGGTAATACACGCTGATGATAGTTTCGGAGTAATAATATAGATTAGAGCTAAGTCTCAGTCTAGTTTAGTCCCTGCCCACGCACCAGGCCCCAGATGGTCTCGCGTGTCCTTCACAAGCCACAAAATTCACAGTCGGCGGCTTTTAGCTCCAATATCGGCGTGTTTTACTGCGTGCTATATGTCTGGTATCCATACACGTACCCTGGCTGCAGAATTTCACGGAACAATGTGTTGTCGGGTTTGTTGTGATTGATGCGTGTATAGTCCATATTATACCATAATCACGCCTGACTCATCTGTAAGAACAAATCCTTTGCCTGAAATGAATTCAGTTTATGGGAAAGTAATAGGCGTATCAGAAATCCCCAAAGTGGTTAGAGGATCCCTTTACATGACATGCTTTGTGGCTTGTGACTTTCGTTGTAGTCATTTATGTGCCATACGCACGAAACCACGACACCTGCTTGTCTGAAGTGTGTGTGTGTGTGTGTGTGTGTGTGTGTGTGTGTGTGTGTGTGTGTGTGTGTGTGTGTGTGTGTGTGTGTGTGTGTCATTGGACTCGATCAACAAACTGTTTTATTTTGTTTGCTTCCATACAAGAACCATACATACTCTACTGTCGTGGGACACAACAAGCTATAAGCTTATATCAAGTGTCCATGAGAAAAAGACAAGTTATGGCGGAGACAATATTTCAAGCAACAAAGGGTGTTGGGGGAAATGTAAAAATACGGCGGGGGTGAAACAAAATGGACGGGCGTTGTTCCGGTGCTACGGTGTTTCCATTGCACCGCTAATCAGCGGGTTCCCACGCCACAGCACCACTGCGTTTTTCCAAATTCAAAACGCCATAGGACCGGGGGGGGGGGGGGGGGGGGGGACCCAAAACAAACGATTTGGATTTTCACTTGTCGGCATAGCAACGGGAAAAGGGCGCCCATAATATTGAACTCCTCCGCCCCATTCCCCCCCTACCCCCCCCCCCCCCCCCGCCCGCCCACCCTTCCCCGTGAAAAAACTGCTGTGTCAGAAGTGAAAATAAAAAAAATCACAACTTGCCGGCATATCGGTACAGTCACACTGCACAGCCCACTTTTTGTCGGGCGGATTTCGCCTGTAAATGCCTTTGTGCATATCGAGTTTCACCTTGCACCGTTATCATCAGACCATGAATATTGAGTTAAAGGGGCTAATACTATGCTCACAGAGTTGTTTTCATGGTCTCTATCATCGCACCTCTTATAGACATGGACCGCCAGTGACAGCGTCTGTCATGCTGGCACTGAGCCAGCGGAAGCGTACTCGGCGACCACACTGAGCGCTCCAGTAGCGTAACAACAGTTACAGAATTTGGATGTTCGACGGCTCGTGCAAAGTGTAAACAGCATTGTATCGCACGAAGAGCTGTACATAGAGTATTTCGGGTGTACAGGCGCACCCACGAGCGAAACTGATCCTTAGCATATAATAATAATAATGAGTATTGTATAGGTGCTTTACTCAATTCATGAATCGGCTCAAAGCGCCGCGAACTGAACCCAACACGCACGCTCACGTGAATCACACGCATTCTCTCACACACTCGACATAAACAAATTACAATCACGTGGTGCGAAGGGTCAGCTCAGCTATTTCAATTTCGGAATTTAGAATTGCGTTTATTTTTCAAATTTGGTGGGCTGAACATTTCCAAAGCAGAGGGGGGGGGGGGAGGAAGCCGGAGTACCCGGAGAGAACCCCCGACGATCGGCCCGAATGAACGGTGCCACATACAAGAAGAAAAACTTCTTTGCCCCGTGTGGGACTCGAACCCCTGACCTCTCGCATTGGTGACAGGTCTCTTAACCACTAGACCGCCCCGCATATAGGTGGAATAAATGCCGACTGCTCATTGTTGAGCGTCCTGTGCTTGCCAGCTGTCTTTGTCGTGCACGCATGTCGGTGCGACACTCGAGACGGGCCACTTGAGGCAGGTGGCTCATGGACAAGAGTATAGGGTTCCAGTGTTGACCTCTCCACTGTTCAATGGCAATTCAGCCAATCAGTCAGCTCGTTGTGAAAGCAATCCGACCGAAAGCAGCGCTGCGACAGGAAACGCGTTTGCCAATAAAACCAGGGAGACGTAATCGAGGATCGGGAAACGGGAAATGAAAACAAAGTGTTTGTGTCGCACTTGCTGTGACTGGGTTGTCGGGAATTGTAATTGAGTGGTCGGCGTAACGCTAAGCTTGGTTAATGTGCACTTAGACTTACAGTTGTGTGGAATGGCGTAAGTTTACGGCAAGTCACGTGTCGGCATGTAGGTGTTTGTGCTTTTGGTCTGGGTGTGGGCGTGTGCTGGGTTGAAAAATCATTTTGTGGTACTTGAGCGCTCTCTCGAGGGCCACTTAGAGTGAAATAAGCAGTGATTGTCCCCACTTTGTGTCTGTACTACCTACGGAAGGCTAACGTGCGGATAATCCATAAGATTTTAATGTTCCGGTGAGATGTCCCAGTCACTGGCTATTGTGGCGGTTCAGTCTTCGGTAAGCAAACCAACTCTGCTTGTCCCATAGAAGCGGAAGCTAGGGGAAGTCAGAGAAGTCGGGAACGGCGCACATGAGACAGATTTCTGATACAGTATTGTGTTTCCAAGATTTTTCTGTTTAGTTTCCCGTCACAGGACAACTGCCATTGTATGTAAACTGTGTCCAACACACACTGGATCCGTAAACTAGATCGATCCGCAAATGGTAGACGTAAAGTTCATGCTGACACAAAGCCATCACAAGCTTTGACCTCATCATTCGTTCTGCGTGTCAAGATTGCGTGAGACGTCACCGCCGATCATTCAGTCTGACGCATGCCGAACGTGGGTGTTGACAAACTTTGCACTGGGTTAACTGTTGAACGTGACGACGGTTTTGCTGCATTAGCCTGTTTGAACACTGTGGACCCAGCGTGCTAAAGTATTGGCACTGGACATCTGCCCGCCCTCTGTGCTTGTCCTGCCTCTGGCTTTGATGCTTGTGTGATAATTGGCCGACCCAAAGGACACGGTGACCCGCGGCAGACAACGATATCGTGTAATTGAACTCTGCGCGACGGGCTGTCTGATGGCCAGTTGGGTGTTTTGGGTCACATGTATGTGTCTGTAGACATGTACTTCATGCTGGCTCGTTGTAGGATCGGCTTCGTGTAGTTCAGTTGGATTTAATGAACATCAGCGTTTTAAAGTGACGGCGGCCTCTGCATTAGGTTCCGTGTTCGGTCAGAGTGGGATCACAGGGACTTTATATTGTCGGAGAAGTGGATTCATTTACTCAGCCACGAAAGAGAGATGAGGGTGGGTGGGTGGGTGTTTGGGGGTTTAACGTCCTTTTCCTCCACATAGAGTGATGGAAGAGAGATGATGAACCGTTCTGCCGTAGTGATTTTAAATTGAAAATGTAACCTTTGAGCATTTAGTTGTAGAGTTCTGACAGAAAATTCACTTCCCGCATCAGGCCATGAGACTTCGTTGGCCGTGTAGTCAGTGTAGCAAGACTAGGTCACTGATCCAACCAGAGAACCTCCTCCGGCCGAAACTTGGGTGCGGGCCTTTCAGTCAGTATACCGACACTATGCTGATCTATAACTAGACGCACTATACGGCATGAACTAGGGATTAAGACGTTTGTAAGTGACTCTTGGTGCATAGCATCTCTAAAATCCCTTAAATATCAGCTTCTTCCAGTTGGTCTCACGCACCATGAATTGGCGAAATCGTCATTGAATCTCAGCTGCCGCAAGACATTGCGTCCCACAAACGCCCCGAGCTTTCCCACAAAATTTGTTCTCTCGTCTACGTCATTACTGTCACGCTGTGTTAGACTGGAAAATATTAGGCGATAGAATACCGGATTAAGCAATTTGTATTGGCGTGAAGGCGCCGCTTCGGCCTCTATTGATCGTGCCGTGAGTAATCTGATCGCCAGCCCCGCTTCCCCCCAGTCAGTGCCCGCCACCGAATTAATCCGTTCCTGTTCGGAATTGCCAGCTCCAGCCATCAGTTCTACCACTTTCTTTCACGGATCACATGACAAGTACTTTGGCCAGCGGGGCGGCTTTTGTGGTACACTCACAGTAATGATGCTTCTTGTGTTTGGGTTTGTTCGTGCGGGGATCGTAGGGCAAGGCCCGCGATACGGCTTTGTGGCACACTCACGACAGAGACAAATGTTCTGCTCGCAGTAATGATGCACGCTTTTGTTAGTTTTTATTCAGGCAGCGATCGTATCGTTAAACTGTGGGCGGACAAGGCTTCCTATACGGTTGTGTGGCACACTCACAGTAGTCAAACATTCTGTTCACAGTAATGATGCATGCTTCTGTTAGCCTGTTCTTCGGGCAGCAATCGTATCGTTACACTGTGGATACTGCAGCGAAGGCCTATGACACGGGTTTGTGGCACACTCACACCAGAGACATCTATTCTGCTCACAGACGGTAATGATGCATTCTGCTAGGGTTTGTTCGGGCAGCGATCGTCGTATCGTTAAAACTGTGGACATGGCCAGCGATACACACTGATTCACTGTAGACATCATGCATTCTGGTCACAGCCGGTCAGCAATGATGTATTTTTCTGTAAAGTTTGTTCAGCAAGCGACCGGACTAAGTTGTGGCCGGACAAGGCCGACCGGATACGGTTTTGTGCAGCAACTGATTGGGTGGGTGGGTGGGTGTTGGTGTTGAGCGTCCTTTTCCCACCACGTATGCAGCAGAGATGTGCATTCTGTTCACAGTAATGATGCACGCTTCCGTTTGTTTTGTTCGTTGCGTTAAAACAGTGGACAAGGCCAACGATAAACTGAACAAAACGACTGAGGTTTGACATGTCGTCAGCACAGCCAATCTGTTGACACTCGCCTGCTGCCGGGCAGCGCACATTAATGTGATATTAATTTGACAGTTAGCGAGCGAGTTTGTCAACGCCGGGTCTGTGAAATGGTAAACATACATGCACGCAAAGTATTTGGTTAGACAAATTTAACGTGCGTTCGGTCGTTACGTGAAATTTCATCCATGCGGTTAATGATTGGGTGAGAAATGAAGTACTTGTATCTACAGACACTGATTTTTTATTTCTTTATTTATATTTTATTATTATTTTTTTATAGCTTTTATGGGTACAATTAGGCATCGTGGGTGGGCTGCGGTCGGCTTCGGGAGATTATTTCAATCTCATACAGTGGTTAAAAAAAAATTACACAATCCGGGTACTGTCATGTATCATTCTGTTCAGTAGTCATCAAGGTCAGTAGTAGTGTATCAACAGAACTTGACGTGCGCCGCAGTCAAACCAGGCTGAGCCACAGCTCCAAACAAAATCAAAATGTCACCGCGCTCTGGGCCCGGGCCGATAGTTCGGTCATTTCACAAACTACGTGATTCATTACTGGTATCCGGCGAGTACTACTGATAGTGGGGGCGATCAAATCTTCATCCCGTTCTGAAGCCAGTCTTAACTTGATTTTGCTGCCAGACAGACGCTGGAATAAAGCCGCGGGTGTCGGCGCGCCGGGCGAGATACTGAGACAGAACAGCGGCCCTAGGTTTCTTTCGGCACGCAGTTGCTGCCTCTGACTCATTCGGTGGCCGGTCAATACGTCATGCACAAAGGACTGGGCGCTCGCTGCCTTCTGTTTTAGACTGATAACAACGCCGACAACAGGCTGGAAACCTCGTGAGTTTTGCTGCTGTGTGAGAGACAAGATTCTTGTACGTTCAGTTATAAGGCGTGTCAGTCACTGTCAGCGTTTCATGTGCTACTGTTGGACGACTTCATTGACTGAGCTGCCCGGCGGATACTGATCAGTGTCTGGTCAGTCAGTGCCGATCAGTCATGATGACGTTTGAGCCACTGACTGACGTGCAGTCAGTGCTGTGAGTTCAGTCTAATGCGGTTTTCAGTCCGGCTCGAGTACCTGATTTGTATCCTTTAGTCTGTCGGTTGAAGATCCGGCAGTTCACTACGGTAGTGTGTGTGTGTGTGTGTGTGCCACGGTGTGTGTGTGTGCCACGGTGTGTGTGTGTGTGTGTGTGTGTGTGTGTGTGTGTGTGTGTGTGTGAGCCAGATCAGTCACGTACTCTGTAATGCGAGTGCCAACGGAGGCTAGAAAACTCGTAAAATGACTTTCTGCTCAGTAGTAGCGGCATCGACAGTGTCGCGTACTAGTAATGAAAGTTTTCAATACTTATCAAGTGTTTGTTCGTCTGTGTCACCGTACTGATCACACAGGCACTGTGTCCTCAGTGTTCCTCTGACTTTAAATTTAAGCTGATAGCTGCTTGTGCAGCTTACGTTATCTGCACTTGTTTCATTAGTGACTGAGGACATCATAGTAGACTGATTTCGTGGCAGAGACGCGTTACTACAGGTGACGCCCGGAACTGACTTGACAAAGTTTGCGGCTTTCCGAGTCTGAGACAGTTGCTTTCGACCGAGTCATTTGTGACGGTCATATTCTTTTCCTTGTACTTGTAGTGTATAATTTTCTCCCGGCGTGCTCAGTCGACAGTAGCCATTGTGTCGGACTGTCGGCCGCTGTGCCAAGTGATACTGAAAGCCGACAAGTGTTGCAGGCAAAACACAGGTCTCGCCATTGTCATTTCTGCCGCTGCCCGGGAAGATACGGCTTCAGCCAGTGGTTCATACCCTCCACTGACTGTGTTCCGTATTCCCCCATTCCTGTCAGGAAAGCAAACAGAGACTGAGAGAGACTTCGTCAGCATGCTGTTTGCAGAGGCTTACAACATTTTCAAAGTGCAGCTGCTGCTGTTTTTAAGTTCAGCGTGCACTTGCTAAATCCGTTTGTGCCGAAGGCTGTTCATGTCGGCTGTCGGTGGCCCAATTACGTTCACTCTGCCAGCCCTAACTCCTGCCCGCCTCACGGTAAATCCTCGCAAATTTGAGAGGTCAAAGAGTGGGTAGGCGACTGAGGAAGTTTTCACGTTACACTTTGTCTTTTCAAAATCGAAAACGAGTGGTTGAGAAATGGTGAATTTTGCAGGCCGCCGTGTACAACACAGAAACAATGAGCATTCGTGGACTGAAGTTGTTGCCGGTGGTTGATGACGCTGGATGTGTTCCCCAGCTCCGTATACCGGCTCCACGTTAACTCTGGATGTACCCTTATTTAGTCTGAACCAGACATACTCCACCCAACACACGCCAGACTCACTCCCATGCTGGCAACACAGAGAGTGACGCAGGGACGTGCCCCGGACTTCTAGGGAGAGGGAGGAGTACATCCAGCGTTAACGCGGGAAGTACCCCGGACTACGCGGAGAAGGGGAGTGCATTCAGCCATAACGCGGGAAGAGCCTGGACCATACGTACAGGGGAGTGCATCCAGCGTTAACGCAGGACGTGCCCTGGACTATAGGGAGAGGCAGGTAGTACATCCAGCGTTAATGCGGGAAGTACCCCGGACTACGCGGAGAGGGGTAATACATTCAGCGTTAACGCGCGAAGTGCCCCGGACTATACGGACGGGGGGGGGGGGGGGGGGGGAGGGGGGCATCCAACGTGTTACACCGGAACAACCGAGCGAGCAGAGCACTGAACTCTCAGCGCTCTTGTCATGAGTTCGCAGATTATAATGAGAGGCCAAAAAAAAAAAAAAGTGATTGCCTTTTCCCTGTCGGCCTGTTAATCTCTGATGGCACCTTTACATGGTAGAAAAGGACCATAAGTCCATACTTAACTAAGCAGACAACCAAACAACCCGTCTTCAAGATCCCGGGCACTTAAAGTTTTTATCAGGTTACAGTGCTTTCGACATCCTTTTCCTTGGACGCACGCCCACGTCGTGGTGGTTGGCATCTGTGTGGCGCTGCACCGCAGTGGCTCGCTTTGCCAAAGTAAAATCCGAAGTCAAGCCGGATGAAGTACATGTTCAGCTTGTCAAAATCCGCTGGGGTGCGTTATGAACTAGAAATTATCAATAAACGCAAAGGAGATAGAAATGTAGAGGTGAAATGCTACCACCAAAGAATAAAGGATACGCTATATCTGTAGTCTCATACCACGGCCTGAGGACTGAAGCTGGGAGTCCGTAAGTAGTTTTGTAAGTGGCTTGAAACAGCGTCAGCTGGGAACATTCGCACAGTCAGGGGCCGGGGTGGGATCCCCTAATGGGGCCTGACCTGAGAGATAAGAAAGTTGTCCACGTCCCCCTTTCTTTTCGTCCGAACACAAATGGATTTCTTCCACTCCAAAGCTCGACGTTGAGGCAAACGTACCTATAATCCCACCCAACTTTCACGGCGTGGACACTAATCCTTTGAATTAACTGTGATAAACATTGGCTATACCATGCACTTGAAATTCACAACCACCGGAAATCTATGTGATGTTTCTAAGCGAGCCCTCTGTTATCAAGATTGCCGTTTCTTTTGATGGTGTGATCACGTGATAGCCGGTTCGGCTTTGTTTGTCTGATTCTTGTGTATACACACATAGTAGTGGTTTCTTTACACGCGGATAACAGGAAAAGTGTACGCAGGCGTAAGCTGAACCACAGTCGCACACCCACTGAGTTCATAATGTTAATCGCACCTCTTTGACATAACAGCCTTTTAACATAAAAGTTTGTTTTTTTGTGTTTTTTTTTAGTATCACAATACGTACGCCGGACAGACATTCCTGTACAACAGCCTGTGGGAAACGTTTCACCGAACGCGCTTAATCCGTACATCAGTCACTTGGGAATAAATATAGCATCTTAAACCAGTGTGGTGGCGCAGATTGACGTATATATATTATCTTAAACCAGTGTGGTGGCGCAGATTGACGTATATATATTGTTCTAAGGACGTAGAAGCGTACCGCGTACTGAGCAGACGACGTTATCTGGTTGCGGACTGAAAACCAACTAGACGGCGCTGATTGGTGGTTATTTTTAGCGACTGTTCGCGGTATCGGCGTGTAGTACAGGTATGGAAGCTTGAGGCCAAAGAAAACCATATTTCTCTACTATCAGAAGCGGCAGAATCACGAAAATGCTCACAATGGCCAAAAGAAACATCTATTCATTTGGCGCACGGCCTTAGAGCTTTGTAAGCGGCAGTTTTTCCCTTCAGAACTTATTACGAACACAGAGACTTTCAAATTCATACCAGTTTTGATGCGCCTTTTATTGTATACTGATCGTGCATTTTTGCTTCTGTTTTTTCAGTGGCTCGTTTTGGATGAGGGTTTGTTGACACCATAGGCGTAGACGCTGACATCTTGATGACGTCTCTCAGCCACCAGGTGTATATCAGGTGAGCCTGACCCGATGTAACAGCGACGTCGACAAAGTCACAAATCCATGCGAGGGAAATACATTTGAACACCAGCGATCGGCGACAACAGAAGCTTTGCACCAGAAGAGGGGAAAACCTGTACAAAAAGTACCCCTTCTCAAGGACAGAAAGCTTTATTCAGAGCTGGAGTATCAATTCAACGTTGGGTGCGCTCCGTTATAGCAGCAAGCAGTCCAGCTGTCGAGTCAGTGTGGAAAAAGGTAAAGACCAAAAAGCTGTTTGCGGAAAAGATCGGTGTCGGACTTGGCGTGTTTGGAATGTTCCGCAAGAAGGTGTAGCTGCGCTCGTTTCAAACCTTCGGGCCGTTCACTTTTCCGCTTCTCAGTGCAGCCCTCTGACGGATACCTTGGTGTGTGATGCAAATTTAAACTGGTGTTTGGTGAAACCCCGTCATCTCGTCATTGTGTCCACGGATTGACGGCTCGAGTGTGAGAAAACTGCTATCGACACTGCGGTTGCAACTCTTGGAATCTGGAAGGTCATGGAGACCGATTGGAGGCCAGTGTTTCCTGCAGGATACGGCAAAGCGCCAAGGCTGCAGGCTGTGAGCATGTATTTGGCGGCGGTGGCTCTGCTGTCTTTTACCAGACTGTGTCAAGGAGAGGACGCCTATATCTGGGCTGACAACAGAAAAGAGACAAGTGGTAAGTAATCCGCCAAATGGTAAAATAAAAGGGTGTAAGTTCTTTTAAAACCTGTGGCGCTTAGACTTTTTTTACCAAGTGATATATGCTGCTGTTTAAACCATTTTTCAGACTACACGTATGAGTGGTTGGTTTGGGAAACGGAACCGCTCTGTCAACAACAACAACAACAACAACAAAAAATCTGCTGCCTGAACATACGTGTATTTGCGAGAAGAATGGTTGTTGAGAGTTTAACACGAAATTTTATGACGAATGTGCAGCTAGCAATGTACACAGAGGAGTTAGTGTGGTCACGCGGACAGGTGTCCTTCTATGGGACGGGACAGAAGAGCTGAGAGGATCTCATTGTGGGAAGGCACCACTTCAAATATTGTCGATTCAGCTGCTGCCGCCATTTGTAACGTTGTATTGACGTGTTTCCATGCAGACATCACGTGCTGGACGTGCAGTGACAAGAAGGACAATGACGCGTGCAACGACTGGGCCCCGGACCTACACTGTCCGCTTAGTAAGTAACGTGTGTGTGTGTGTGTGTGTGTATGTGTGTGTGTGGGGGGGAGGGGGCGTACTCCTGCGCTTGTCCATGTGAGCGTCTGTAACCTGCAACAAACTTTGCTGGATAAACTGTCAAATTTTCTTTCTCTTGGCCTGACTGATTTCGAACAGTGCAACTGTGATGTTCGACTGTTTCCATTTCCAGCTGTTTACTCAGACTTTTCCGTTTTTACTCAGTCAGAGGTAAGGAAACAAGATTATCTTGTTCAAAGTCTCTTTTCGCGTTTAAGTGTTACAGTTTTCTTTTCATTTCGGACGTTGATTATGAACGCCTGTTTACGCCCGTAGAATTGTCTTCAAAGACTCAAAATCATACGCAGGTGCATGTCCACAGATCAGCTATACGTTGTCTTACCACCATGTACCTGTCACACGGTCACCCACGTGTCTCTATTTACGTCTTCAACATTTGTGTTTTTCTCTTACAGACCACACAGTTTGTCTAACACGACACCGCTTCAACCCGTCCAGTGGCCTGAGTGTGCTGGTCACCAAACAGTGTGTCCAGCCCCTGGACTGTACGGCCACACACGTCGGCTGCAGTCTGACCGACACGGGACACAAGGTAAGCATGCCGACATGCCCTTCTGTCTTTGATCCGCCGTCCAACCCTCGCTTCACCTTCCTTCACCTGTGTTTGTCGTGTCCAAGTGGACATCTACGTTTTGCTTCCGAGGAATGTGCCAAGAAAATGCTGGCTCGCGATGTCCGTGGGTTTGTGGAGGGGTTTTTTGTCAGCTTGAATCTTTGTTTCGGAGCTCAAGCTTTTTCCCTTCTTTTTATTGCGTTGAGGTGGGTCTTCAAGGCTCTTTTTTCCCTTTGAGGTTTCTGTGTGCACAGTGCTGTTCTTTGAACTTAGTTGAAGATGCCAGAGGATGATCGATTACTTAAGTTTACCCTCCCCCGCCCATCACTATTCACGGCTGGCGTGGTTCAGACGGCAGGCTGATGTTCAAGGCTTTCTTTCTCAAGTAGATCTTGTGTTTTGTCACTGTAAGAGTCGTGCCGACAGCTTTGAAGAGAGGGCGGACACTGTAAGCTGCATTACAGATGTACAGAGTGCTAACAGATCACACATTACCGTAATCAGAACAGATTTATACAGGGAAAGTCGCCATTTTCAGACACTGAAAAGTCGCACGTTGAAAATACCAGAAAAGGAAGAAGTATAGTTATCTACTTTTCTGGAGAACACACACGCACGCACGCACGCACGCACGCACGCACACACACACACACACACACACACACGCACACGCACGCACACGCGAAATTAACAGGTTTGGAGCATTTTCATTCGGTTGGGAGGATAAAAAGGAAAAGTAGAGAAGAAGAGATCCAACGACAATGTTTAGCAGTAATGTAAAAAAGAAGACAGATATTTCATGACACAGCCTTGGTTTTCCACTTCAGCACAGACATTTGATGCAGCGCTTGGACATTCCAACCATCATTGGTGCTTTTGATGTCGGCTGACCCCTCTGTCAAGCGGAATGATCCTTCGTTTAACACTACAATTCACTGTTTGCCTTTGCAATCCTTTAGCTCACAGTCAGAAAAGGGCAGTCAGTGTGTCTCGGCTTTTTTCCTCCTCTTGGTAACAACGTTTTACTCGTAACATCGGTGATACCGACACTGCAGGGCATCAGTGGAATGTTATTCCGTGAATGACCTGTTCATATTTTGCTCTCTGCATCTCTGTGGCACGCTAGTCTGTTTTGGGACCCGAGAACTTAAAAAAAGAATCATCACAAAAGGAAGTTGTCGCGAACAAAAATGACAGACCCCTCCCCACGTCCCTTACTCCTCTTTTCCTGTGCTTTAGCTTTGAAACATACAACCTTCAATTGTCAAATACAAACGACAAAAAAAGAACAAAAAGAAAGACAATAGAGAAACACCGCTTGTAAATGGACCGGAAAATTCCAGATAATTTCATTTGATAATGGAAAAGCAGGACAGGTGTGTGGTGTGTCTTAAGAAGTTGAGGGTAGGGCTTGGAGTCCTACAACTTGGGCTTGGAGTCCTACAACTTGGGCTTGGAGTCCTACAACTTGGGCTTGGAGTCCTACAACTTGGGCTTGGAGTCCTACAACTTGGGCTTGGAGTCCTACAACTTGGGCTTGGAGTCCTACAACTTGGGCTTGGAGTCCTACAACTTGGGCTTGGAGTCCTACAACTTGGGCTTGGAGTCCTACAACTTCCTGTTGAAGAAATTCAGACAGCTTCTTGGGAAAGTAGGGCCACCAGAGAAATGAAAACAAAAATAACTATTTATATATTCAAAATAACTGTTTATATATTCAAAATAACGATTTATATATTAAAAATAACTATATTCAAATTAACTATATATTCAAAATAACTATTTATCTATTCAAAATAACTATTTATTTATTCAAAATCAGTCAGTCGAGCCAGCCTATCGTGTCTGAGAAAGTACCCCTTAAATCTACAGTCGTATTCTCACTTCATGTGGCACTTCCGAACTGAAACAGAAGACAAATACACTGTTATACTGGGTCGCTACTTCTCCAATGCTGTGTGATACTGACGCTAGTTGTGACCCGCTGTTACCCTTTCTGGTGTCCTCATACTGTAAGATGAGAGTGTTGTTCCAAGCTTGCTTCTGTCACCTGTAAACTGTTTTGCCACAAGGTACCTAAAGAGGAAGAAGGTTGGTACATCGGCTTGGCCCGAGAAAGAGAGAAACAGAGACAGAGAGACAGACAGAGAAGTTTGGGGGTGGGGGTGGGGTGGGGGGCTGTTACCGTCGAGCTAAAACCCCAACGTTTCTAGACTGGATTACACTGAATCATCCGGAGCAAACACAAACGTGAAAATATTTGACAGGAGAGGTTTGTCCGCGGTCGCAGTTTTCCTTTCACCACCTACCAATGTGGTCCGATTTGTAACATACACAGCGCCATCAGTCTATCGCCGCTGATCCCTTAACAGCACATTATGGTAGCCGGGGCCGTAACAACAAAGATAACGCCACCACTATCGGCCCATTATAAATCTGCCAAGGAAATTATGGCCTTTATCCGTACACATGCGCGGGTCAATGATAGAAACATGTTTAATGACACCCACCCTGTATATGTCTCCTCCAACCCGATACGTGAACACGTGCGCTCGGTGACCAGCTTCACGGGGTGCACTTAAAATAGGTGCGAGTGTTTCCGGTGCATCTCCGCTTCAAAAGATGACTGTTCAGGAAAAACCGTATAATTGGAAGTATGCGAATGCCGCACACGTATTTGCACTGTGGTAACAATTTAGTCACAGTCGTTGTCTGGGCCCGCGTGTAAAAGTCGGGGTTAGGGAGTTTAGCCCCGGGTTAGAGTCTAAACTCGAACTAAACTACCTCTAGGGTTAAATTTTCTGTTGTTTTCTGTTTTAAATCAGGAAGCGGGTCCATTCGAGCATGGTGCCTATGCCGTTATAGAAGGATTTTTGTCTTTCTTTCTTCGCTTCCTTTTTATTTAATTTTGTTTTGGGGTTTCTTTTGTCCTAGTCTGGGTTAGGCCCGTAGTCGTGGGTTAAATTAACCTCGAGTTCTACATACGGGCCCAGGTTGACAAACGACCCCTATCAGTTTATTGGTGCTACTCAAATTTGAACATGGAAACACCCGGTGTTCCTGTTTGGAAGCACTCTGTCCTGGCCGTGCTACTTTTGAAGCGGAGCAGCACCGGAAACACTGGCGCCCATTTGGACTACAGCCCGTGAGCCTGTCGATTCCAGTAATAAGTTTTATCAGCAGGGATCGAAAGTTTCAAGATCGCGGGGCCATCGTTTGTTTTTTTTTGTTTTTTTTTACGGGGTTTATATGGGACTTGTTTCACACATCAGCGTGTCATTTACCGAGGGCCAGTTTCATCGTGGCAGTTACTCGCGGGGTAGAGCCGGCTGGAGACTGTCGACGTTTATGTCCCTCAGTTCACAGGTGTTGGCCTGTGGGAAACTGCCGCCAGCTCAGCGGAAAGTTGAGACCGTTCAAGGTTGTTGGTTTTTTTTTGTCACAGGTAGAGAGGGGCTGTACATGTCCTCCTCTGCAAAGAGAGCTCCACTGTAAACTTTGGCTTTTGCAGTGGCAGTTCAACGTGCGCGTGTTGTGCCGCAGAACAGTGTAGCAGGCCAGACGTCATTTCACATAATGTCACATATTATGCGTTGGACAGACAAGCAAACAACCAAGCGAGCAAACAAAGCAACGCACACTCACGCACACACGCACGCACGCCGGCACGCACACACACACACACACACACACACACACACACACACACACACACACACACACACCACCGTGACCACCATCACCACCAACAACACGCAAACATAGAAACTGAACAAACAAAACTAAAAAGAAGCAAAGAAAGAAACAAACAAAAAACCCCAAGCTAATCAAAACAACAACTTAATGACAACAGATCAGCAGACAGATTGCTTAACAGATTTAGACGATTGCAGTTTTGTTCAGTTGCAGTCAATACAGAAAATGCTCGTGGGACATTTCAGGCAGTTCGAATTGCAAAGCAAACCTTTGAGCGGCAGTCTGCACATTCTCTAAAACCCTTCAACAGGATTTGAATCAAATTGTCCACTGTATACCCTGTCTAGACAGAAAATGTATGCGGAACCTTTCTTGCAAATACCTTCAATGCTAGTGGAGAAGTCTCTCGCAGGCACTAAAAGCGCTTACGTCAGCCGCGTGAACCTGATCACAATTGGGGAAAACTGTCCTCTCTTGTACACATGTGTGACATGTGTTACCTAGCTGTACTCGGATATCCAGTCCATGTGGTATTCTTTTCAATCATCAGAGTCGTGGGTGCGTGAGTGGCCTGTTCAGTAATATACATGACAACAAAATCAATGTCATTCTCATACCAGATCCCAGCCCAATACAATGTCCACCTAGGAAGCGCAGAAAGGGGTATTCCATGACAAGTAAGTTCATGCTCGTTGTGCATTGGGACATATAAAGCAGAGAACAAGGACTGAGAAACTGAGACAATAGATACAGAGGAAGAAGGTTTTCTGTGTTTGGCACTGTCAGTCAGTAGCGGAAATGCTTTATTACAATACAGCTCTGGAACAACCACGCGAACGGCGAACTGAGTACCGCAGCCTGAGATGGGGCTGGCCTCGAGATATCGTGTAGGAAAACAAGAGTGACGCGTGCCTGGACTGACGAAGGCAGTCCCGGTAAAAATTGATAACTGCTGTTCAATGTTTGTATCTTTCCCCAAGTGTGCGCTCCCGATAGTTTGTAAGAATGCTTGTGTGTCTGGCATGACATTGCAGACTTCTGTTTGACTGTTGGAAGTCATGGCCCCCCGAGACCGTGGTACTTTCTCGTCATTCACAGGCCAGTCATGCAGCCTGACAGGTCGTTCTATGACGCCTTCTTCCCACTGATATTGTCACTAGGGTCAGGCGACCCCACAGGGGCCAGCGTTTCATTCTGTCTCGGTTTGCCGACTTTGTGCAGCTGGGTGTTTGGGGGGTATTATAGCGATTAGAGGAGTATTGGTGGGAATTGCTCCGTGACTATCCTGTTGAATGGTTTTGGGGGAATGTTTAGACGGCCACTCGGGGGTTTGTTTTGTCGTTCAGATTGTCAGGGGAGGGTGGATGACTTTTATTGGATAAGCTAGCGAGGCCTGTACAGAGGGCTTTCCCCAGCCATGTAGTCTGGACTGTCAGATTTCACCGAAAGTGAAGTGCCTCTTTATCAGCTACCGCAAGCAAAACAATTACTTCTTACTACACACACACACACACACACACACACACGCACACGCACACACACACACACACACACACGCACGGCAAATATTCCTATCTGGGACAAAAAGGGGGGTTCTGCTATCTTGCTTGATTCAGTTCTTTTTTCGATTTCGACTTTTTTGTTTTACAGACAAATCATGAGATTACAGAACACACAAGTACGTAGATGCATATATTATACATAGTTATTAGCTGATCTTAGTTTTCTGACACCACCAAACCTATTCTCCGTGTAGATATTTACAGAGACCCAAAAGGTCTAATAACGCACTACATCAGTTTCGCATCATACACTCAGCTTGAGACACCTGCGGACATAATTTTTTATCGCTTGGGGGAGGGAAGGGGGATATCGGGTGTGTGGGGGGGGGGCGAGGGGGGGGGGGGTATTGGTGTCCTGTTTGTTGTATTCAGACGTATAAGCTTGCAGCTCAGTTTCCATTTTCCTATTAGTTATGGAGTGCCGTTAGGTAACATGCTTGAACTGGAGTGGTCCTAGGGTAACCGTTATCCCGTGTGACAATGATCTATGACGGTCAGCCGGTGAGATATTGTAGTTCTTGGGGCCTGGCACCGACAGTAGAAACCCAACATGACTTTCCAACTCAATCCGTCCCGTAGACGGATGGCTGTACCACACCGAAGTGGTTTGGTTGGTTATTTGGGTTCAACGTCCCACGCCACAAGATGTGACTGGAGACGACCCTAATGGGTAGGTTATTTGGGGGTAGGGGAGGGGGGCAGATGCAGAGTCCAGCTGAACGCTATTCAATCCAGTCAGACTGCCACGTCGACCAGGTTTGATGTATCCTTGACTGTTTGTGAAAAAAAGAAGAAGAAGAAGAAGAAAGCCCAGCCGATTTCATACAGCCAGAAAAAACGGGAAACGTTTTTACTCCCGCTTAGGTTAGTGGCCGAACTCGTACCGCCTCGCACACGCATTGCCAGAGCAGTAGACCGACCCACTCGACCACGCCGGCCGCCGACCGAAACTTGAAGTGAATGAAGTATGAAGTTCGGATTTAAACTGCACAGATGACTTTATTCCACCGAATCATGTTACCCGTTACGTGATGGCGTCAGTCTATGAATTGAAGGTACTGGAGACAGACTGGCCGCCACCAGTTGTATGGAGCGGAACGTCAGTGTCGTGTGCGTGCTTTAAAGGAATCAAGTATTTACAGAAGCATTTAGTTCAAGCTGTTGTACGTGCCGCAGCCGCAAGACAAGAGATACTGGCTGAATCAGGTTTTCTTCTTTCTTTTTTTTTCTTGGGGTGGTTGTAGGAACGGTCGAGGGTGGGAATTGCTGTCTTTGTCTGGCGTAAGCTGTGGCTTTCCCATGGAAATTTGTCAGTTCCTGTGGTGGGGCCGGGTTTACTATAGCTGAAACGGCCGGCCACTGTCATGGCATTTTGGGGACAATGTACCTAGAGCCCCTTGTCCCAGATCACAACCTATCTACTGTTCTGAAACCGTAAACTCAGTCAAGCTAGACTTGGATGGGGCAGCGGGGTGGGAGGGGGAGGGGGAGGGTGGACAACATGAAAGTGTTGGAGGAAAACATATAACAGTAACTTGATTCAGCTTAACTTTAACAACTTTAACAACTTTAACAACTTTAACAACTTTAACAACTTTAACAGCATATTTTCATTTTGAAAAAAAGCGAAGATTGGGTATAAGAGGGTGGATGGATGGTGGGTGTGTTCTGCAGCGCTGTGCTTACACTGAATATCCAATACATGTGATGAAACAAATCCTGAATTGTGTCAGTTTTAACACACACGATTTGTTGTCTGTCAACAGGAGTGCGTGTCGTGCTGTGACTACAGTTACTGTAACCAGGAGGTTCCCTTCAACCGGAGCTCAGCTCTCAAGCTGTCCAAGTTCACCACAGTCAGCACGAATAGCAGCGCCACGACTTCGCCCAGCTTATGGACAGTGCTGCTTCTGCTGTGTTTTCTACCTGGGCCATCACGTCTGTCACACATCAGTCAGCTGTTGGCTTCATGACCGAGGCCGGTCGTGTTTTCTGGGGCCCAAAGTCTTACAGATCGGCACTGTCATGAAGTTGTGGCCGTTTTTGGTGCATGGTTACAAGTTCCAAAAGTGCACACGCCCGCTTCAATGTTGATAGCGTGGTGCATAGAATCGGCAAAGCTTTAAATTAGGGGAGTTATCGTAGCACCATGTTAGACCATCGGATCGGAGTAGTCTACTGTCTAGACTACGGTTCTGCCGGTCTAAGCGTTCAAACATGGCTTAGCACTCTCTCTGTTGGAAAATTCAGTATTTTGCCTTGCAAACTGTGTACAAACTAAGCTGTGATGATAAGGTTAATAAAGCAAACTCACGACCCATTCTTCATGGGTACCATTACTTGTGATGGAATCTGAAAGTTCATGTGTAAGACACTTTTGACGCTGTGGACAGATGTTCATTATGTGCCATAGTTCACAATCTACCTTTGCTGACACATAAACGCACCGAGGTATGAAAATGTGAAGTGATCAATTAATGACAGAACTTTATGTAGTTGTCAATGGTGCATGCGTGTGGTTTACACAGTTCAGTGTTAAGGACTGTAAGAGTGTTGAAATCGGCTCCGTCTGTATGCCTTTATGGGGAGGCCAGAACAATTTACTACTGTATGTGCAATATAATCAGGACGTTTTGTGTTCACGCTGACAATCTGACACTCCAGCCTGGGTGGAAGGAAAACACTGAGCTTTGTAAACGTTGTTTATTAGCCGTTAGTCACTGTCATCATTTGAACAAAAATTCCAAGAGAATCACGCTATGGGATGGGAGAGGTGAAGGGGGAAAAAATGGGCTCAATAAAGACCCCCTCCCATTCATCAAGAGGCGTTTACGAAAACTGGTATTGTCCGAGTCAGGTAACGGCAAAAAAAAGAGGTACAATGGTGCAAGGATGACATCCAACACTGCAGATTACACACACTGTGGCCAGTTCTGCATCAGTGAGCAAGGCATGTGTTTCCACTCTGGGCTTTCTCACCTGCTGTTGGAATTTGACTCCATCCGTTTGAATGAGGACAGTCAGGATAGCGGTAACAACAACTTGGCCCTGTGTGATGGATTACGTCGTCTTGTGTAAATCTGATCTGGATGGAATTGAAATAGATCTCCTTGAATTGGAGAAGTGATTTACGAGTACTGGAGTCACATGAGACTACACCAAGTGCAGATGTTTGGTCGGGGAGTGATAAATTAGAGAGTGCAAACGGGAAAGTTTACTTTTCGAGTAAAAGTTCTTTCTCCAGGGGTTGTGTGTGTGTGTGATCACTGCTTGGAGTCAGTGACTGAAGTGTTTACTGGTACACTAGTAGCTTGTGGTTTTCCTCCCACCGCTTTTGTTTAAGTTTTGGTTTCATGCATGCTCATTGCTGTAAATGCACACATTACATAGTGGATTCTAGTTTGAGGCATTCATACTTCAATGTTGCATAGCGCTGTCAAGTGTCAAAGCATTGTTCATGAATGTCATCCAGCCTACACTGTGTGCGTGTGTGCATGCGTCAGTGTGTGTGTGTGTGTGTGTGTGTGTGTGTGCGAGAGAGAGGTTGAGGGAGAGAGAGTTGTCCTTGAAGTTGAAATACATTTATTTATATTTTGTGCTCTGCTGTGTTTTCAGTCGCCTCAGGGAATAAGCAGATTGAGACAGGCCCACATAAACACAGTGAGAAAAAAAAAATCAAAACAAAGAAATGTACACTACTAGATGTTTACGATTTCCAAAGTATTTAATATCTGCCTTTTCACAGTATACACATGACCATGGTACAGATACAAAGAGGATTTTTAAGTTTATTACCAGTATGGCTAGTTTCCAATCATCCATGATACATATACATTCCATACAATATGCACACAAATTTAAATAAAATGCTACTATGTAAATTCGCACACTCCATTAGCAGCAACAGCAATGGGAGTGTCATGTGTATGTATCAGTAGATGTGTGTGTGTGTGTGTGTGTGTGTGTGTGTGTGTGTGTGTGTGAAAACAAACATTGCACTGTAAAAGCATGTGTGTGTGTGTGTGTGTGTGTGTGTGTGTGTGTGAAAACAAACATTGCACTGTAAAAGCATACAAAATGGAAAGAGTATGCTTGGGTGTGCATGTGGGATTGACTGTCAAAATGCAATGACTCTATGAATGATAAAGCACCATGAAAGATTCTGACATGAGAGACAGCAAGAGAAATGTTAATTGCGAGAGGTGGACAAAATACGAATGAAAGAAATAAAATCCATGAACAGTATGTACTTATATGGTGTCACACTGTATTGAATGTGTACGGGTTGTGACCTGGACAACTGGGGGGTATGGATAGCAACTCTTCAATCAATCAAGGGAGCAGAGCATACTGCAAGCACAATTCATTACGATTAATTAATGAATTACCACCCAGTTCAATTATTTCATACTCTTAGCCGACATGACAAAACTGACAGGAGTTACATACAATACAAACTCAAATTAAAATCACAGCCTACACCTTGCCACATAAGTAGTTTCACTCTCTCAAGACTAGTTAGACTAGGCACGAATGACACACCTGAGATGTGCACCTCATCAGGCAAGGAGAACAAAGTGTTTGCACTGATCACAATGAGACTTCAGGCAAACAAAAAATTATTAAAGCTAGAAAAATATTCACTGACAAATCTGAACAAAAAAATCCACTGCTTAAGCATGCAGTTGTGTGTGTGTGTGTGTGTGTGTGTGTGTGTGTGTGTGTGTGTGTTTGGGGGGGGGGGGGATCCAATCAAAGGAACTGAGGTTTTGTGATCTTGGATAAAATTCTGTCCCCAAACCAAATCTTGGCTACAAATGAACATGAGAAAGGATGACGAGGAAGATAATACAAAGGTTTACATGTGATGACAGTATACACACCTGAAGCGTTTTTTCCCCCTCCAATATCTAACCATGCCCTACACCAGGTAATACTGTGTAAACTTTACATTGTACCGAGACAGAAGAAATACCTGATTAATTTATAAAGGATTTCCTGCTAAGATACACTATTTCTTTCCTTTACAGGAACCATTTTCTTGCAGCTTCAGAGACATACTTTTAACTTGAAATGTCTTTTTCGATCAGAAATTACAAGAAATACTGCCCCCCCCCCCCCTTCCAAAAAAATAAGAAAATGAAAGCACTGATGCATTTGACAGGTATAATTTTCATCCAACTAAAAATGCCACCAATAACATGCTTGCTGATCTACTGGTGCTTGTGTGCGGCAAGGTGGGTTGGGGGAACTTCGGCACTGCGTGCATGCGTCCACTAGCGTGTTGACTTAACATACTGCCCGCCTTTTCGTGTTCACGTGAGAGAAACATGCTTAATGCCAACGGATACTTTAACCAGTCGCAGGCCTGCTTTCAATGAAACTGCGACTTTAACATCATGAATGTGCATTGAAAATCGTTCTGAGAACAAGTGTTTGGGGGAACTTCGACACCTTCGGGGGAACTCCGTCACTCCCTTCGGGGGAACTTCGGCACCACCTGGGGAACTTCGTCACTAGGCTTGAGAGTATTTGTTTTCATGGTTTCAGTGCCTTAAATGTGATGTGCTACAAACTGTAGGTCAGATTTCTTCTTTATTTTTATCTAACATGTGTGATTAAACAACTCTCTCTCTCTCTCTCTGAATGAAGAAGACTGTTTCAGGCAAAACTGAGCTTAAAACAAGAGGTTATTTTTGTGTGTATTCATTAATCTAAGCAAAATGACCAGTCTGGGAATGTGAGTGTGTCTATGGTAGAACCATCCTGGAAGGCTATTTTAGTGTTAGAATATTTCAACTTCTTAGCTTACTCTTAAAACGAATTTCCCCTGTTGATGGTGACGGATTTCCCCCATGTACATTTTTGGTCGGGGGAACTTCGTCACCCTCAGTAATTTTGTGTTTATGCAGTGTTTTGATGTGTGCCATCGCTAAAGAAACATTTAAACTTTAAAATAAAGTCATGTTTATGTTTAAGACCCTTAATATATTTGATTTCATTCAAAAACATAAAAATAAGACTATACAAAGATAGTTGGGACTTTACCGGCAAACGACACGTGAAGTTATGAAGCAGACGAGAAAAGACACGTGGAGTTATGAAGCAGACGAGAAAAGACACGTGAAGTTATGAAGCAGACGAGAAAAGCAGTCAAGTCAGAATGCGATCATTTGACGCGTCTGGCTGTACCAAGTATTTTCACTGGTCGTTCCATCTATCGTTTGGAATCTTGTAGTTACTTGGGAGAGCCTATTTGGAGGGATGAAAGCTTAGTAAGTGCATTGAATTATAGAAGAAACTTGGGTGACGAATTTCCCCCGAACCGCAAGGGTGCCGAAGTTCTCCCAACCCACCTTAGATGAAACGAGAGAAATGAACATCTACACATACATACACACACACCAATACATGAGGCAGTCGGCAGAGGTTGAAATATTAAAAAGATTGACTGATCAAATTAAGGCCACATTATGTAAAGAAGCAAAGTCTAAGTAAAATGACATAAAAGATGCCTGCTGAAATTCCTCTTTAAAAAAAAACCCAAAAAACCCCTCGATGTCACGATATGCATACCTAGCATCTCATGCATTGGTGATATGATAATGCTGAGACTGGTGCTGAATTGCATAGACAGGGATACTGTCATCTGTTTTGGCTTCAACAGTATGGCGACACAGTTCGAACAGTGCACCATACAATGTTCTCTTATTGCTGTTATGTAGTCATACAGGGCAATCAATCAAACACGTTTTGGGCTGCATGCAACAATGGTGTTGGTCTTTAGATGTATTTTATACAGTGATGGTAATGAGAATAAATATGGTGGGTGGTTCCTTAACACATGGAACTAGAGAGGCAAAAGCCTCCATGGCTCCCTTGTGACATGGGTCAAGGTCATTCAAGAGTAAAAAATCTTACCACTATCTATCATCAAGCCATGTAAGGTGTCTCTGGTGTTCTTAGTTCCTGGCAATATTACACTTTTCCCCCAAACTGACTATATGGCCTTGACCTTGGGCCAAGGTCATTCAAATAAGACGTCTATCATTACACCAAGTTGGATGCCTCTAGTATTTGTAGTTTCTCCAAAGACGGTAATATTGAAATTGACAACAGACAGCTTTAATGACCTTGACTCAAAGTCAAGGTCATTTAAAGTGGTATGGGTATATAGTTCTTATCAATGTCTATTAGCATGGCAAGTTTGGCGCCTCTGCTGTTTGTTGTTTCTGAGAAAATGCCAATGTTACGGTTTCACAAAAGTAGCTTGTACGGCCTTGACCTTGACACAAGGCTATTGAATACATGTATATCTGTTAAGTTCTTATCAATGTCTATCACCATATAAAGTTTAAAACCTCTGGTTTTTGTAGATTCCAAGAAAATGCCAATGCAAAATTTTAAAACACACAGCTTTAGTGGCCTTGACCTTGAGTCAAGGTCATTCAACATGTTATATTTTGAAAGGTCTTACGGCTGTCTATCAGCATGCCAAGTTTGGTGCCTCTGCTTTTTGTAGATTCTGAGAAAATGCCCATGTTAAGGTTTACTGCGGAAATGCGGAAAATAGCTTGTACAGCCTTGACCTTGACACAAGGCCACTGAATACATGTACCTCTGTAAAGTTGTTATCAATGTCTATCATCATGCAAAGTTTAAAACCTCCGGTTTTTGTAGATTCCAAGAAAATGCCAATGCAAAATTTTAAAACAAACAGCTTTAGTGACCTTGACCTTGAGTCAAGGTCACTCAGAATGATATATTTTGAAAGGCCTTATGGCTGTTTATCAGCATGCCAAGTTTGGTGCCTGTGCTGTTTGTAGATTCTGAGAAAATGCCAATGTTAAGGTTTTCTACGGAAATGCGGAAAATAACTTGTCTGACCTTGACCTTCACACAAGGCCATTGAATACATGTATATCTGTAAAGTTCTTATCAATGTCTATCATCATGCAAAGTTCAAAACCTCTGGCATTTGTAGACTCCAAGAAAATGCCTATGTAAAATTTTCAAACAGACAGCTTTAGTGACCTTGACCTTGAGTCAAGGTCATTCAAAATTATATATTTTGAAAGGTCTTATGGCTGCCTATCGGTATGCCAAGTTTGGTGACTCTGCTCTTTGTAGATTCTGAGAAAATGCCAATGTTAAGGTTTACTGCGGACACACCCACAGACAGACACACACACACACACACACACACACAGACAGACGACGGAGGGTTACAACATAGACTCCCATTGTTACACAAGGGAGCCAAAAATCTATCGTGCTGAAAAATTCCCATTGACCATATTTTTGTAAACTTACAACAAAAAGACTAAAAAAGGGGGGGCTGGTAGTTACTGCAAGAAATGTTCCTGTCAAAAAGAACTTTACAACCTGTGAATAAAGAGTCTATGATTCACACATTACTTGGCACACACAACTTCTGTACCTTTCACATAAAAGGATGCCCCAACAACAACAAAACAACATGAAAGTGTTCTACATGACAAACACATTTTGATACTATCCCAGGCACTGATTTCACAATCAAGCCTATAGCCAGCAGACAGACAGAAAATCACATCTCATCCAACGAAGAAAACAAAAGTGAACTAAACCATACATGTACTTCAAAAGCTATCTAAAATGTTTAGCGCCCCCAAAATGCACTGTCTTCAGCTGAACTCAAACCTAGGCAGGATCCACTCAGCAGCATAAGCAAAGCAAAATGCTTTCTGACATTCAGTAAATAAATTATATGAAAGTAAACCTTTTTCTATGCAAAGTTATGACATGTAAACTCTATAGAGTCAAAAAAGGAATCTAAAAATACAGACATGGTCCTTAGATCCAAAGACATGAAAATTGAAAATGCTACAAAATATTTCATTACATCTGATGCAAATAAATGAAGACTTTTGCATTGCCACAATCATGATAATTTAATAATGTTTTGCACTGAATGTTGCAGGAATAAACTCAGAATCTGGGATGAGAAATGACAAAGAGTGTGTTCGTTTCTAGAGTGAATGTCCATACAGCTGCTGAAATGATGAGAATGTTGATTAATCAAGTGAGGTAGATATATTGCCTTCATGGAAAATATGAACCTTAAAAAGTGTAGATCATACCAAAAAAATAAATGAAAAGAAAAAGACCTTTTGCACTGGATGTCAAAAAGAAACCCCAAAATGCCCAGACAACAAATGGGTGCAGACTGCACTGTTTTAAAAATGGTGTTGATACAATACATTCCCTGTAATAATTAAGTGCAAAAACTCGTGGACTTCTTTGGTACATGTACCTGTTTTAAGGCAATTGACACCGGCGCAGTTAGTACCACAGGGGCAACCATGCATCAGGAAAGTCATGGTGGACTATATTGCTGTGTTAAAGTGTTGCTGTGTAGTGCACCACTTCAGCCTAAGTGGTCATAAGGACTTCCATTTCCGTCCTGGACTATAAAACATGATAAAACTGAATGCAATCCTTTTTTTCTAAAAGAGAAGGCCCATCAAAGCAACCAGTCTTGCAAATTCTGCGTACACACAGACATACAAGTGGCATAAATGAATACTAGTGACATTGTTTACCCTTGAATGTTGTCTGAGGTAGCTGAATGTTTGCAGTGAATACAGGGCCTAGCACCTACTGTTTCGTTGTAAATAAACCATGGATTAAAGCAGTAGGAAAAGAAACAGAAGATTCTGACATCAATGCTGACAACTATGGATCATGGCAACCAGACTATATGGGCCATATAGCTGCTACTACTGCCTGAAAAAAAGATAGATTCTCACACAGTGTACATTCATCGAAATGGATAAGGGAAACTGGATTTGAGTATCAATCAGTGAACGCTGGCAGAGCCAGCACTGCCTTGTACCAAGATACAAAGGTTCAAGGAAAAGTGTACATGTATGTACCAATGTTTTAAGGACATGTACAGTACTTCTTGAGGCATCCATTCTGAACATCTATTTCCTTAGATCAAATGTGAAACCTCTTTTTTTTTTTTTAATTGGAAAGGCTGACAGGTTCACAAATAACAACTTACCCCTGGTCTTGCTGAATTAATTTGTCTTATGCTATAAAAAACAGCCACAGAGGTAGTCCAGAATATTCTGGGCTCCGCACTACCAGGGTTAACAACTGGTAATGTCAGTCATATAACTTTGACAAGACGCCATCCCTCATTTACCTAGCCCGTTACAAAGAAAATATCTTTGTCTGACAATTGATTATCTTGTATGCACGTTGAAGCTATAATACCGGTATGCCATTTCAGTCTTTTCAGATGCTTTGGTAACGTGTATCTGTGATAATGAAAAACACCAAAGGTAAAACTGAAGTTTTACCAAGTATGTTGACTTTATATACTACAAGTCGTCAAACTGTAATAAAAAATACATGCAGTGCCTTCTTAGATTATTTTTACAATTTCCAAGTACAAATGGTACAGTAACACTAGAATCAACCTACACCTTTACATGCCATGCACAGAAAAGATCAACTGTTTATGAAAACTGCACTGGCCACTGTGGGTGAATACACGGATGGGTGGAAGCTTGAGGGTTTCATGTCCTTTTCCACCAAAAATGAATGATATCGATGGGGCAAACGAGAAAAAGATAAGCACAAATATTTTGCCCCAGTTGGGATTTCAATTCACGAGCTGAGCACTGAACGTCCAACACTGTACCACTTGACTATCCCGGCTCCCCGTGTGTAACCCCGATACTTGTGTACAAGTTTCTCTACGATGGAAAGAAATTAAGGTTGGTCAACTGCACTAGTGGATCAAAAGGTGCAAAATCATATTCACACCCTTTGTTAATCTGATACATGTACACCCAGCTGAATGCTGAAAACGCACACAGTCTTCACATCACAGTAAACTGCATTTAAATCGTTTAAAACAAACAACCAAAAAAGTGTTCATCACAATACAATATCCTAGTCTTGGTGTAATTCTTGCCCTACAAAAAAGCTGGTGCCCCTCATTATAAGACCAGTCAAGCAGTTATGATTTACAGCTGTCCAAACACAAAGATGTAAAAGAAACTGGCATCAAATGGATTAAAATTCAAAAGTACACACTGACATGTGTGAGATCAAGCAGATTTATACACTACATTCACAAACGGGAGAGGGTGGGGAAAAAAGGGGTGAGATACAGGTTCCGCAGTACTTGAATATAGGTAAAAGTCAACATACATCTTTACATTGTATAAAGCTACAATGAAATTGCAATACTTTCATTTCCATTGTTCTTGTAAGATTTTGTTAATACACTGTATGTACCTACGGCAGTGAAACATACAGCAATAGGACATAAAAAGATTAATAATTCTCTACCACAGACAATCATGCACTCATAAAAATCTGAGCATCCTTTACCATCTACGAAGAAAGCAACTGGGTCTTTTTTTCCCCAACATCAAATCGAAAGCAGTGATCCTACATGTATTTCCTTCTCAAAAAAGTGAAGGATGCATGCAGACTATTTGCTGCTGTGTGTATGCAGCAATGCAAAACATTTCCACCCTTCTAGTTATGGCAAGACGAAGCTGTCAGAAAAATCTGTCAAAGCAGAAACATGCCACTGCATCATCATGATCGTACTCGCACACATACTTTCCTCCATATTAAACTGATCACAGCACAAATATTCTTTGAGGCTCAAAGTTCATGCAGAAAAGGAAGACACTGATACAAAACCACCTAGCACATTAAAAAAGGAGAGTAAGGGTGTAAAACAAGAGAAAGCAGGTGGCCATAATCTAATGAAACACCTCAGAGTGCAGTACTGACTGAAAGGCAGCGATCGTCAAATGCGCTCGCCCGCTCGCTTTCGCTACCAAATTTAGCGTCGGGCGAGTGAAAGCTCCGGTAGTGGTAGCCCGAATGGTGACCAGGAATTCTGAGATGAATCAGAACCTAGCAGCCACTCCGGCTTCCAGAATTTTTTTCGGGCTACCAGTTTTGTTCAGGGCGGTAGCCCGAATGGCTACGATGGTCCTGACACATTTGACGATCGCTGGAAAGGCTAAAGGAAGGTGTACATATTCGTGCAACATGTGTATCAGAGGCAGCCATTGTCACTTGCAGATGGTCATGCAATCTAAACAAGGCCTCCGGAGGCCTCTTTAGGCCAGACAGTAATCCATGTATAAGAGCTACTGGCAGTGGGACAGAGATCGTTCTGAAACACTGCCCCCACTCAGTAGCTCTCGTTGCCAGAGCGTCGTCAGAAAGTTCCCAGCATCCAGTGCTTCAGAAGAGCCTTAAAAACTCATCTCTTTAACAGAGACTGACACACACTGCCAAACACAAAAAGCAACCTTCTTCTTTCTGCTGTTTTTCTACAAGCAACAAGCATGAACTGTCTCATGGAGTACTGCTATACAACTGGATGCAGGATTGGACTGGATTGTATTGGGGCATTAGTCAGGATCCCCTGATCACAGAAAATAAAACACTAGGGGGGACTTCTCAAAGGGTGGGAGCATATATGGGCTTTTCTGAGTTAGAGATGCTATCTTGAACTGAACTGTGAAAGAAGCCATCAGAACTTGCTGAGATCGGTGGTGGGGCGGGGGCTGCAGGGGGAGGAAGAGGAGGAGCTGCTGTCACAACAAGAGTCGCTGAGAGACAAAGTGTTGCTGACGGCATCCCCAATTTTGATGTCGTGCCACTCACGATGCAGTTTCTCCCCTCCCCGTCTCCCTCTTGACCCCCTCCCCTTCCTGCTGGCGGAACTCCTACTACTGGCTGCACCCTGCCTGTGTCCTCTCTCCTCTCTTTCCGCTGTAGTGGCTGGCTGGCTCTGGTCTTTCACCTCTGCCTTTTTCCTTCTGCGCCTCAGTTTGTGTCTCCGTGGTGGAGGTGTCGATCCAGGGTTCATGCCAAAACCAGGTTTGCTCCTACCTTCAAAAGCTCTCCTATCTGACTGTTGATAGTGATGTCCTGCGTGCGAAACAGGGTAGTAGCTGTGGTGCCTTTCATCACCAGGATGAACATGCTGGTTTGGAACCGAAGCTGCTCTGGCGCAGGAATCCGGCAGGCGAAATTTGGCAAAGTCGCTCTCCGAAAGGGGCCTGGGGCCAACATCAGCAGCTCTAACCTCCACTGAACGCCGGGCCTCTGCCTGCCGCATGACCACCTCCCTGCTCAGCGGGTGGCTGGCACTTCTTGACCTCCTTGACAAAGAGTCGCCCAGGTTCTCCGACCCTGAGTCGGATGTGGGAATGTCCTCAAGGAAGTCAAATGCCGCCACAGCATCCTGTTCTGGCTTGCCATAGCGGAGGAAGAACTTGGTAAAATCTACTGCTGGCCTCTGCTTGGGTAGTGCAAATCGGACAGCATCCATCTTGCCTGTACAGAGTAAACCAGCAAACTCATTCAGACTAATGAAGCCACAGAAAATATTCTATCAATTAGATGCAGACATTTCATGTAAAAATGAACTCACTATAACAGCCGTAGGTATGATATGTATTTTGAATGTTTGAAATAGTTTGAACCTAGTTCCAGGACAGACATTTGTGACATAATAATCATGACAGGAGCCATCAGGTCAACTTTAAAATGAAAAAAACAAAACAAAACAAACAAACAAACACTGAAAACTTAACACAATACCTTTACGGCCCATAAGTCGCTGGCACATCATGTGATCAAGGCCGATGTCGCTGGACAGGCTGTCATTGCTCTCCCCTGATGGCAGCATGGAATCCAACAGGTTTGCTCGGTGCTGTAAAGACACCATGCACATACAATCTGTGCTAAAGTTATAAAATTTACAGTTATTTTCATGTACTATTCAAACACCCATGACTGTTAGTGTTTGCACAGTCATTCATCGATAAGGCATGCATGGCTATCAGTAAACTACTTTCAAAGTACATGTACACTAGTGCGTAGTGGACAGGATACGGCATGTCTTTTTAGATTTTGTAAACCCCACTACAGACTGGGATTTTGTGCATCAAGGGACACAACTCCTGCAAGAAACATTCATAAATATCACAGTATAAGGAAAATGATCCCCCGCTCAACTGGATCCAGATTTTCTTTCTGTGGGCAATTTTGGTGTTGTCTATGATGTGATGTTGCAATTCAACAGCTAAATCCAACTGAACAGCATTAGAAACCTTGCAATGCACTCTGTGAGCGTGTGTGTGTGCACGTGCACCTGAGCGTGTGTGTGTTCAAAACTGTCCCTCACCTCTCTGTCAGCCAGTAAGTTCTCCTCACTGGCTTGTCCGCGTTTTGATGTAATGACAGGGTGTAGATGACTGAGGCTGGTGTGGGAGCTGGATGTTCCAGTTATCCAGCCTCTAGCTGTAGGGTCTCCCCCACCCCCAGTGTTCTGTCGATCTAACTGCCCATCACTGTTGTAGCGAAACTGAGCAAGGCTGGCCAGGACCTGCTCTGACTCGAGGTAGCCTGCAGTCAATATGAAAACAGATCATTGTATATTATGTGGTAGATGACAAAAGCATATAAACCGGGGCACGCAAATGCACAGAGGAAGCACACGAACACAAAACTTATTCTAAAGCAAGTGCCAGATAGATTGTTGCTCTTAAAGGGCACACATAGGCAGGGCTGGTTTGCCAGCCATAATTTGATAGAAGGCATGTGCTGGTTGGTTATTAGCGCCTACCGTACATCAAAACCTTGTGCAGCTCACAACTCATCCCTGCCTACACCCGCCCCTTGATTAACTATATCAATGAAGTTCAATGATTTGTTTGTTTGGGGGTGGAACGCTCTTTTCCACCACTGAGAGGTGACCTGACAGCCGGGGCAACAAGGAAAAAAAGCAGTTTCAGGCTTCCAGCTGAGATTGAATTGCACAACCTGAGCAAAGATAGTCCAACATCTGACCAGCTTCGTTATCCTCAGTCCATGACTTCTGGGAGAGGGAGAGAGAGAGAGAGAGAGAGAGAGAGAGAGAGAGAGAGAGAGAGAGGGAAAACCCAAACAACCACAAACCTGAACTCGGCCTGTCCTGCTGCCCATGTGGCCCCTTGCTCTCACTTCTGTGTGGGATGCGGATGCAGTAAAAATCATCCTGAGCATCGTCAGCGATGGCATCATCATTGTCCTGCAGGTGGAAAAAGCCACCTTCCTCACCAGCTCCCTCACCCAAATCCTCATCGTCGTCCTCTAGCAAGGCGCTGCTTCCAATGATGACCTCACCACCACATGATGTCAGGTAGAACTCATCATCCACCCAGTGGTATCCATCCACGTAATCCTGGAGACATAGAGTATCAAAATTATAAAATCCAGTATTAGCTTGCTCACTAAACAGTATTTCAGTCACACACAAGACTGTTATAACACTCGCTTTTGAAAAGTGATTCATTTACTAAGCATTCGGCTTAAACACTGGCAAAATAATAGTAAGTCTTAGTATTTCATCATCCTAAGAGGACAGAAAATCAAGCCTGAAACGGAAAATCACATCACAAAATTGCTACAGTGTACCACCAAATAATAGTATTAACAACTAAGAAACTTTCATTCTGCAAGTGCAGCTAAGCATGTCAACTGAACATGAAAACAATACCACTCACAGCAAGATATCTAGTTTGAAATCAAAAGTAGTTCAAGCAGATGCATCAAGCAATTGCTGTCAGACACTTACGTGCTTTGCCGCTCCAGCATCACCACTTGCCCCCTCCTCATGCAGACCACCTGTGGCACCGCAGCTGCGCAGATCCTGGTTCGAATCCCCAGACTCTCCACTGTTGAGACTGTTGAGACTACGATTCAGCTCATCCACTGTGCGAGTCAGGCTGGCGATCTGGTGGGATATTTCATCAAACTCCCGCACGTGGATCCCCTCCCGGATATAAGATGGGTGAGGCAAACGTGATTGGAAAGAATTTGGGTCGCTGCTGTCATGGGGTTGGTGGGAGTCTCCGTCATCACCCCGGCCACGTTCGTGCATCCCTTCCATGCTGCTGGTGACCAGGCTGCGGTTGGACTCCACCAGGCACAGGCTGTAGAACTCACTGTGGAAAAGCTTCTGCTCTGCTGACGGAGACCTAGGACTGCACTCGCTCGACTCCCCTTCATCCATGCTTTGTGATGTGTCACACTGAACCTCCAGCACGTTGTCTGCACCTGGCTGCACAATCTGAGAAAGGTCCAGTCCATGCACTCTTTTGCTGTCCCAACCCTCATCTTGGGAATTCCTGGTTAGTGGGGAGATGCCTTTCCTTGCTGCAGACTTTGGAGCTGTGTGTTTCTCTATCTCCTCCTTGGTGAATCTGAGCAGCCAGTCTTCAGCACTGCTGCCATCCATCTTCTGTAGTGATGCAGGTGACGGTGTGCAGCTCTGACACACACATAAAGAAACACATGTAAATTTCACATTTGTCAACAGCGGATTATAAAGGGGGATCTCTCACACACATCATTTCACCCAAATTTTAAACATGCTTCCCTTTAAGCATCCCTTTAAGAATGGCATACACAATGCTCCATGACTGCTGCACCAACAACATGAGACAATTTTGTACTGCACTCGTCCAATCATTCAGAAAAAATAACCAGCTGACTTGTCTAAAAAACTCAACAGAAAGACAAAAGCATGCAAGTAAGAATCTGCATCAAAGCAACCATGCAAGCTGAACTAACTTAGCTGTGCAAAAGAAGCTCTCTCAAAAAACAAAAACAAAAAAACAAACAACAACAAAATAAAAACCCACAAAGAAACAAGAAAACTGTCAATTTCACTGTCTATCTCCATGTCCCTGCAGAGCTACCTTCTTCAGCTCTTCAGCTGTTTGTTGAGGTTTCCAAGCGGGAAGAGAGAGAGGTTGCTGCGCCATCAGCATATTCCACAGATCATTCAGTTGTTTCTTCGTTTCCATCTCTCCTTCAGACTCATCTACTGAATCTGACATCTAGCACACAAGATGCACCGATCAGAGGAGCATGCAAGAAGAATCACAGAACATGCTGACAATTCAGAGAAATGAGCGAAGAGGAACCAAAAGAACAGCATACATCTAATAAATCAATGAAATGATTTCAGTACCGGAAAATGACAGAACTGGAAAGCGGATATCCTAAACATGCATCGTAGCTTATCCAAAATCAGGGATTAGACACAAGCACCCCCCCCCCCCCCCCCCCCCAAATTTGCACAAGCTTACAAAATAAATTATGCGGTTAAATCATAAGCGTTGTCACTTCAACACCACTGCACTCATTCAATGACAAACACATTCAGTTAAAAAACAAAACAAAAAAACCCCTCATCATGCACGTTTACAGAACCCTGTCATCTGTCGTGCACAACCAACCACCACTGTCACCCCAATGTTTCAAGGAGATACACAGCTCCCTCTGAAGCTGACAATAACCATGATATACACGAGACAGTATTCAGGTAGAAATTATTCACTCCACCATAACTGGATGTTGGCTCAAATGCCAACACAAAGTCTCAAATAGAAAATGAAACGGTAATGACTGCGAAGTGGTCACAAGTTAAGCAAATAAAAGCGACATAAAAGGGACAAAAACCACTTAACTTTCACAAAGGACGGCACGGGTCAACGTTTCGGCTTTCGCCTTCCTCAGGACACAAACAAAAGTGAAAGTTAAGTGGTTTCTGTCCTTTTATGTCGCTTTTATTTACAAAGTCTCAAGCTAAAAATTCATCAATTTTCTTCTTTTGTTCAGTATTTTACCTATGTTGATACTGACATTTTATGTCCTCTGTTTATAAGAAAATCAGGTCTTACTTCTTATGCACTTGTGTGTGATACTTACAGTGAAAGTTTTCCCAGTTATAAGAGCCACACGCTGATCAACATCCACCTCATCAAGAGAAAGCTTGCCTGCAGTGCGATGAAGGGTTGACCTTTCCTCTGCACATACGCTCCGAGACCGACAGTCCATCTAGTTGAACACAAAGTATATTATTCAAAAATTTGTAACAGGCATACATGTAGTACTTCAACGACATGACAACTGAATGCAAAAACAAAACAAATAAGTGGTACCAAGTAATGCAAGTCTTTCCTGGTAGTTCTGGTTATACCAATTTCCATTAAGTAGGTAAGGTTGAGGGATCAAGGTACATGTGGTGGGCAGTGCAAACAAACTCACCTCAGAGACTGATGCCGATCGTTCCAACACTTTGCTGCTGTCCCAGCTGCCTGACATCATTTCGTCATACAGTGAGGCTGCCTGCTGCTTCTCATACAGGTTGGTTTCCGACTTCGCTTTTGTCAGGCACGCGTGTGACCAATCAAAAGACCAGGAGATGATGCGGCCACTTGAGTTTGATGATCTTTGTTCCTGAGTTCGCTGCTGCTGCTGCTGCTTGTGTTGCTGATTTCGCTGCTGCAGTTCTTGAACGGTATGTACATATAGATTGTCCCACTCATCGCTACTCTCTTCAGGGATGTCATCCAGGAATTTATCCTCGCTGATGTGTAAGGGAGATGCTGCAAATGTCCACCCACCTGCCACACTCACATCCTCTGTGGCTGCTGGCTGAGGTGGGGACACAGGGGATGATAACTGTTTCCTTGGAGGCCAGGACAGAGTATACTCCCTCCGTGAGGAAGATGGGGAGTGTAACATGTTCACTGGTACAGCAGCTGGTTTTGGTGTGTTGGAGGATGCAGTGAAAATAGAGGGTGAGCGGGTAATTGGGAGTTTAATGTCAGCCAGGTTAGAACTTGGAAGACAGTCTGAAAGTTTGGAAGATGATGGTATGTGGACTGGCTTTTCTGCATGACTAGGTAACGAGTCAGGGAGCTGATGTGGACTAGGAAGAGATGACGCTGTCTTGCAATTTTCCTGTGTATCATCACAAGCATCATCTTTAACGTGTTCATCTGAGGGTGATTTCTCAGCCACTGGACTGCAAGGCGAACATGAGGAACTGAACAGCGGAGAGCGAACTGCAGGAGAGGTGTTGGTGATCTGATGCCCACAAGTCACTGATACCACCGAGCTACTTGATCCATGTGAGGAAGATCCCCAACGTCCGTGCGAAATCTTGGAAGGGGAACTAACACATGTATGAACATCACCATCATTAGGACTCAGACACAGAGAGCTGTCAGGAGAGGTGATGCTAGTCTGACTGCAAGGGGATAGCGGACTTGGAGTGGCGGATCCAAACTTGTGCACACTGCTGTGGGAACCCTTGACAGCCTCATCTTCAAAGAAACGGGCCATTCTGGTAACCTTGTTTACAGGACTGAGCACGTTTTCCCCTGAAGATGATGAGACCTACAAAAGAAAAAGCATTCCAGCAACAATCTGCTTATTTCCCAAAGATCTGTAGTGTTGAGAGAAATGGCACAGACTCACTCTGTTACATGTGTAACTAAAAAAAAGCATCTAAACAAGACTACATGTACAAGCATTTACAACTACTACAGCTCCGTTTTCACATAATGTCTATCATCTACTTATGTATACTGTTCATTCAATGTAGAAAAGTCAGATTAAAAAAAAAAGAGGAAACAAATAGAACAGTCTCAACTGTGTGGTGAAATCAAATAAACACATGTACAGTATACGCCGGTTATAAGAAACTCGAGGGGGGTGAATTTTTTGGTTTCTTATATCCGAGTTTTCTTATATCTGAAAGTCGGATATAAGAAAGTATTTTGAAAAATATTTCTTATAACCGAGTTCAGTGAAAAAAAGGTTTAAAACATTTCTTTTTTCTCAGTTCGTGTATGTTTTGCATTAAATTAAGAAATATCTGGTTTCTCTTAAAGACCTGCACAGAATATATATGTGTAGAGTTAATATACACCAGTGCGCTTGTGTCCTTCAATGTCAGATTTTTTCAGTTGTTTGAACATGAAAATACTGTTTTTGCTTCCCAACTGTAGCGCTGGCGGTCATATGGTAAGAAAAAAAAAAAAAAAACCAACCAACCAACCAACCAACCAACCAACCAAACAAACAAATAAGAACTAAGGGGGGAGAGAGAGAGAGAGAGAGAATTCCCTTGTATTTATAGGATATATTAAAAGTGCATTATGTATCAACTTTTAAAACACTCGTCCCATTAGAGTATGATATGCGATGCTTTCCGTGTCTAATTTGGCTGAAAAAAGCTGCAAATTAGCTTTTTTTCTGTTGGGAGGGGGAAGGGGGATGGAGGAAAGATGGACCACGTATATTGTCAAAGAAAGGAATTGATCAACAGTTAGTCTAATACTGATAGTTTTATTCTCCTTAACGCGAGCCCTGTAGACAGAGACAGACATACAGAGAGAGAGAGAGACTGAGCTCCCAATCAGGCAAAAAGACAAAATAATAATAAAAACAACATATAACAATAGAACAACAAAAATGCATCTCGTATTTTTTTCTTCTCGCCAACATTCAATTTTGCACGGAACACAATGGTAAAGAACCAATTCAAGAAAAGAAAATCATGCGCCATCATGTGCCTGTCCTAAGTGACGTCAGACCTGACCTGTTTTCTTAGAATGAGTGAAATTTTCTTGGAAATGTACTTTCGGTTTCTTACAATGAGTGAAATTTTCTTGGAAATGTACTTTCGGTTTCTTATATCCGAGTTTTTGTATCAAGCGGGACAAGAAATTTGCTTTCCTAAAACCGAGTTTTCTTATAAGCGAGTTTCTTGTATCCGAGTTTTTGTAATACATAATAAAGAAGAGTTTGGCCGGGGGAAAAAAATTCGTTGGCAATAACCGAGTTTTCTTATATCCGAGTTGCTTATATCCGGCGTCCACTGTACCTACTAAGAATAAAAATAACCAAAAAAATGGACACATGCATACATGTGGTCAGGCATGCACTAACATACACACATGGTAAGAAAAGCATGCAGGTGCACGCGCGCGCACGCGCACACACACACACACACACACACACTCATACACACACACACCCTACCTGTGAAGATAAGCTCTGGCTGGAGGTGCGTGTATCCATACTGTGGGTGGAGGTTTCCATGGCAGAGTCAGGGTCGCTCGTCTCGATGGACTTGTCCCTCCTCTTCAGTGAAGGACACTCTGCCTTCCCAGCCTCCTGAAAACCCTCACACACCTTTACAACACTGCTGGGCCCTTCCATGCATGGTTTGCTGGCTGGGGTATCGGCATAGGCATACTTTTCCATGGCTGTGGGGTGAATGTCACTAGACATTGTCGAGTAGCCATCGTCCTTGCTCCCTGATCGCTCTGCACGAAGACTTTCGAAACTGGAGTCCAGCGATTTGCAGTGGTGGAAGGCATTAGCAGAGCTGGTGATGGTGGTGGTAGGTGCAGTGCCTGCTGAAGCGGTCCACTCACTGTGGCGAGCCACTCGCTCCTTCATGTCTTTCACCAGCGAGTTGACGTAGTCTCGGACTGTATCCGGGTTGCAGGCGATAGTATCCAGATTGTGAGGTTGGCAGCTCATGAAGCCAACAGTCAGTGTGGTGTCTGCTGGGAACTTTCCATAACCACTGTTTTTGTCACCAGCACCACTATTGCCACTTTTTTCACCAACACTGGGTATCTCTGCTGGAGCTGTGGACTTCACAGGCGACCCAGCCCATGAAGGCTTTTTAGGCACTGGTGGTGGGGTTTTCTTTGGTTTGGAACACAATGCTGAGTTATCTCCAGAGTTGGTCACAGAAATATTTGCATGTTTTGAAACGTTTCCACCACTCTCAGAAGGCACACTTGCCTGTTTGGGATGTGCAAGTTTTAAAGGAGACTTGTCTTCAGAACTAGTGGAACTCCCAGAAGTAAAACCATGGAAAGAGAAGTGTTTTTCTGCTGGGGCCAAGATGAGCTGGTCCGGACGACAAGCTCGTGTCTTCTCCTCTGTCGTGAGTGGTTGTGACATGAGCTTTGGTGTACAGCCGAAAGCTTCGCGGCTTATCACAGAGGCAACTAGGTCACATGAAAATGGCATGTCTGTGGAAGTTTTAAGGCTGCTACTGGTGTTATCCTTGGCAGTGGTGCTGACATCTCTTTCATCGCTTCCTGAAGAGGGTGAGCTGGCAAGCAAGGCTGACGTAAGCTGTGTTTCTGGGGAGGAATCTGTTAACACCTGGTCAACTGATGAAGCTTGACCCACAACTGACAGTTTCGTTTGCAACTTGGAAGCACTACTGGTGAGCAACACCCCATGCTGAGGCGCAGGGAGTGAAACTTTGGTTGCAGATTTTGACAGTGAGAGAGTACGGACTGCTGGTGGATCAACCAAAAGAGTTTTAGCACTTTGCACTTTATAACGAGATCCATCGCTGGTCTGCACAACAATTTCATCAGAGGAGGTGAATACAATTTTGTTCTTCCCATCTCCATGTGAAGCGTCAGGAGATTTGGCACAAGTGTCTGGAAGCTGGGTCTCTGCCTCTTCAGACGCTGTTATGCCAGCAATTTTATTACTGATTTCTGACAGACGTTCAGCTGATTCTAATACCTTACCACTAGGACTGTTTCTGTCTGTCTGACTGGAATCCACCTCACAGCCCGAATCATCTCTCTCAGCTTTCACCGCACCAGGGACTTTTGGCGGTGCATTCTCCCCATGCACTCTAGCACTGTCCGCATGCAATGCAACTTTAGCCAAAGGACTAAGACTCTGAACCCCCATCTTTATCTCACTGCCTCTGTGTACTGGTGAGCTGTGAGTGGCGTGTGCCTGAGCAGCTGGTGAACTCTTCCCGTTGGACACTAAAGGGCTCTGGTTGGTGAGCCGGTGCTGTGGACTAGCGCTGTGGATGGGCAACCTGTGTTGTGGAGAGAGGCACATGGAAGACCAGTCGGAGAAGAAATCATCATCAAGAGCCAGATCGCCCTCCGTGCTGGTGTCCAGCAGCTCGTTGAGAGAGACAGTGGAGGCACTGCTGAACACCCTGGACACGGGCCTGGAGTCACTATCCTCGTCACTGTAGTCATAGTAATACTGGCTGCGGAACGGCATGGATGGTGGAAGGGAGTTTCTGTGTGGTGACCGTGACGGCTCTCTGGCCCCTCCGCTTTTGGCTCTCAGTTTCACCTTATCAGCAAGAGGCGACAGCTTTGGTGTTGAACCATTAGCACTGGAGGCACCTGAACTTCCTGTAGGTGGGCTGTTTCTCTTGTCTGTGCTAGCTTTGGCTGGAGGTGAGGGCGTTTTCTTCCCTGCTTTTAACTGGTTCTTGCTTCCTGATGCCCCCTGCGTTGATGCAGGTGACCCTCCCTGAGCCGACACATGCACGACAGCTTCTGTGGACAGAGAGTGTTTCACAGCAGGTCTCTGCTGCCCCGTCTTAGTCTTTCTCACAGACCCTGTGCTCCCGTGACTAGGGGCCAAAGAGTACACCAAAGGTGTGAAGCCTGCACCTCTACGTTCTAAGGAACGAGTGCCCCTCTCCAACACGCTGATGTGCTTGACCTTGGGACTCGAGTTGTTGGCGGGAAATTCCGTCTCTATCCTGGTTTTCACAACAGGCACTGGAATAGCGGTGGATTTGGCTTTGGGACTGCCATGAGAGGCTGAGGCTGCCAAGGGATGGGCGCCAGACTGCTGGGGGGAGGAGGGACTGCCGCTAGAGGATGAGGACAGGCTGATTTCGTCATCTAGTGGCAACTCCAGGCGGTCACGCAGCCAGGGAGGAGGGGTGCTCATCTGAGGATGTCCTGGGCTGTCATCAAGCATCTGCAGGCAAACAGAAAGAAAAAAAAATAGTGATTACAAGTCAACAATGGAGACTGTGTTAAACTCCTACCACCAAAGTCCTTGGAAACATCACTATTTCAGAGCAGAGCCGAGTGGCGACAGGCCAGAGCAACTATGACATCAGTAACATTGCAATCACCAATACAGTAAAATGTACTTGAAATGTTTGGCAATAGACAAATTATGACAATTATTTTTTAGCAGAATCTCCAATCCCCTCCGAACACCCCCAGCCAGTGTGCTGTTCTTACCAGTTCACTGAACATGCTCTGGAGCGACACAGCGCTACCCTGCAGAAACTGAGCGCTGGTGACCTCCCCTTGGCTTGCCTCTGCTCGACACACGTAAGTGGTGCTGCTGCCAATTGGCATATGCTGAAAACACAAAACTCAGACTGAAACACTTTGCCAGAAAATGACATCATAAAATTGAATCTTTTTATTGATACATGGTGCAACTGCACAGATAAATCAGACAAAACTTCTTTACACAGTCATGTGACGGACACAGATTGGTGTCACCAAGAATATAACACTTGATGTGGGTAAGGCAAAGTGGGAGTTCACATACCTGCATTGTGGGGTCAGATGGGAATCGAATACGCTGCTGAAACATCAGGTTGAGCTGCTGGTTCTGCATCTCCAAGTCCTGTACACGTGACTGGAGCTTCATGCATTCCTCACGCAGCGTCTGCACACAGTTCACACAGTAACAACTTGACGTAAAAATTGTAATACATGCAGTGTGCATAACACAGGTGCTAGTTCCTTGGCTCAAAGCACTGCAAACTGAACCCAACACACATTCTCTAACACACTGGACATCAACACATTACAACCACATGGTTGACTAAACTCAATTCAATTCAGCTCCATCAGGTATGACAAATGTCTGTTGCAATCACCTACGTCATTCTCCTCTTCCTTGTTACTGGGCGACATGTCCAAACATTAGGTTTGATCAACCTGCCAGCTATAATTTCAACATATTTTCTGCAGTTAGCAGAAACAGACTGACAGCAAGATCTGAACACCAAATGGCTAAAAACATGTTGTGACTGTTTTCCACAGTGGACAATTTTCGCCTACCTTTTGAGCCAGAAGAGCCTGCACCACTTGGTTGGCGATCTGGTCAAGGCATTTCTCATACTGCTGGCGTTGCTGCTCATTCTCCAGCACAAGGCCTGAGTTCTCCGCCTCCACCATCTTCAGCCGCTCCAGCAGCAAACGTGACTTGTCACGGTCATCTCCCTTACCATGCAACTAGAAACAGCAATGGGTGTATGAGTGACTGAAATGCTTCAACAGCTAGGCCAGTTCTATCTTACTAATGTTCTACAAAGACAGTCAGAGCTGAAAATGGACATAGCAATTTCATCTGCTCTGCTCTGCTCAGTGTGTATGTGTGTGTGCGTGTACTGTATGTGTGTGTGCGTGTACTCTGTGTGTGTGTGTGTGTGTGTGTGCGCGCGCGCGCATGCGTGTGTGTGTGTGTGCGTGTACTGTGTGTGTGTGTGTGTGAAAGAGAGAGAGAGAGAGAGTCTGTATGTGTCTGTGTCATACTCTGTGTGTGTGTGTGTGTGTGTGTGTGTGTGTGTGTGTGTGTGTGTGTGTGTGTGTGTGTGTGTGCGCGCGCAAGCACACGCACATGTGCATGCATATGTATGTGTGCAACAAACAAAGTTTTACTCTACATGCAAATGTGCACAATTCTGACTTCCACCCATGTACCTGTGACTCCATTTTCTTGACCTGGTTCAGCAGCATCATGTTTTCACGTTCCAAGGTGCTGATGTGGTTTCTACACTTTTGCAGGTTATTCTGGAAGAACACCACAGGAAAAGAAAAACAACTTTACTTACAGAACAGGTGATAGGGGCGGTCGGTGGTCTAGTGGCTAAGAGACTTGTCACCAATGCGAGAGGTCAGGGGTTCGAGCCCCACTCGGGGCAAAGAATTTTTCCTTCTCGTATGTGGCACCGTTCATTCGGGCCGATCGTCGGGGGTTCTCTCCGGGTACTCCGGCTTCCTCCCCCTCTGCTTTGGAAATGTTCAGCCCACCAAGTTTGAAAAATAAATGCATATCTAAATTCCGAAATTTAAATAGCTGAGCTAACTCTTCGCACCACGTGATTGTAATACGTTTATGTCCTGTGTGTGAGAGAATGCGTGTGATTCACGTGAGCGTGCGTGTTGGGTTTAGCTCGCGGCGCTTTGAGCCAAAATATTTGGGATAAAGCGCCTATATTAATGCGATTATTATTATTATTATTATTATTATAGCGACTTCTTCATCTTTATCAGACGCGGTGGGCGTGTTTATGCAAGTTGAGAGTGCTTATGAAAAGGGAAGGCGGTGAGAGCGGATGCCACAAATTGGCCCTTGCCTGCCTTTGGCTCTCAGGTGAGTCCCTCTATATCAACTGCTCCTCCAAACATGACCGATAGCTTCCAGGACAGCACATGCTGGTTCATTTCGTCACGTTTTATGCCGTGCTCTTTGTCACACCTGTGCTAAACCTGTACAGAAGCTCTTCTCAGGTGGCAGCTAAACTGACATTTGTGTGTGTTCCTGTCAAACTGAATAAGCTTTTAGCAGGAGGTTTTTCTTCCCCGCTGCTACAGACACGCAGAAGTAGTGGTTACTACCAAGATTTGTGGATGATACGGGCAGAGGTCAGGCCAGTACAGACTTCAGCAGTGAAGCAATGACTCCCTGTAGTGACTGATAAATATCAAGATAACTACGCAGATGACAGTGATTGTCAGACACAAAAACTGCCATACATCATTATGAACTACCAAAGCAGAAGATCCAGAGAACTTTTTTTGGTATCTGTTTGTGCATGCAAGCACTGTCAAGCGACAGTTTTCAATGAAAATTCTCTCCTGAACACACACACACACACACACACACACACACACACACACACACACACACAGAGGAGGTAAGAAAGTTTGGCTGAAAACAAAAACTGAACTGACAGAAATACATGTACATTCACAAATGAAGGAACCACTTTTCAATCTCTGCAACTCCAAATGAACCCTCATCTCGTTCCCAGCCATCAGTGCCAAAAATACTGGTGGACCGGCAATCAGACAGACAGCCCCAGCTCATGTTATGTCAATATTACTCTTTTTATTCCCGCAGGCCGCGATTAGGGTGGCATCATATTCACAATCCCCTTCCCCCTCCCCCCGCAATCAATAGGTAACCCTCAACCCACGACCGCCTCCTTTCCGGTCATGCGTCCAATCACGAAACAGCATTCCCCAGCTAGACTCTAAGGCACTTTTGGCGTACGCAGGACAGACTCCAGACAATGTTTTCGCATACAGTATTTGTTTTAAAATTAAATTCTCAGAGTTGTGTGCAGAAGCACACTTTTTTTTATTATTCTTGCAAATAAGTGCATCAACCGTTGTTCCGTCTAATCTCATGGAGTGAAAGAGTCAGTAGAGTTAACTAAGTGTGTTACACGGGGGATTGTGTGTCATGCATGGATGGTCGATCAGGACAGACTCAGTTCTTAGCTACCCTATCCAGACTCAGAGAAGAGACAGCAAGGACACCAGACTCTCGGAGCTTGCGATACCATTGCTACCACCCAATTCTGTAGAGGAAATGAGCTAGGATGCGGGCTCACACTGAGGTTTCTGGACCAGATTATCATCAACAGCGTCCCCTTGCCTGAGGACGGGGAGATAAACGAAAGCCTACCCCCCAAGTCCCCACCACCATGACTCGACCACGCAGTCGTGGAGAAAGAAGTGTGTCTGTGAGGAAGCGAGAAGGACCGGCCTGGCTGTGCGATTGGTGGTGCGAGAGTGATGAAAAGGAAGTGGCACAACGCACGCACGGGGCAATGAGATGGAAAATCCGCCAGAAAGCCAGCATATTAGAGGCAAAATTGATGCGCTCACTTTTTCCCAATCAACGAGTACGGCACTGTTGGTTTGAATGTCAGGCACGAAGTGTGGCCGACTGTATCAAAGGTTTCTTTTTTTTAATCCTTGGGAAAATTAGTTCCGAAGAGAGAGGGCGAGGCGGGGTATGGGGCAAGGGAACTGGAATGAAAGGAAGCGGCTGCGAATGGCTGCAGAAACTTGTCGCAGAGGAAAGTAATCATCATTTCACACTGACAGATTCTGGTGCATTTATAAAAAGAGCACAAAAGAATTTTTGACATAAATAACACTGAAACTCCATGAAAATTATATGAAAAAAAAACACCCTCCTTAGAATCCAACATTCTTAATCCTTTTGATCACTTGAAACGTTTCCACAACTAGAATTTCTTCACCATCCACACGCTACCCCCTATCCCCCTTTTTTCCTCTTTTACTTGCCCCAGCCAGAGCATCGTGGTGTCTCAAGATAAACTATTTCTGCTTGTCACCTGTAGCTGACAGAATGGCGGCACAAGAGTCAATCAAATGCTGCAACCGACATATTTTCAATTCACCGTTTTCAAACGAACATTTCCACAGGTGTTTCCACCATTTATGTCCTTGTTTGCCAAACTCCACCCTATGACAGCATGTCAAAGTTCACAACTGCTTTTGTGTGTGCACCTAACAGGATGGTTATGAAAGCGTCTATTAGACAACAATCTTTCCATGTAAATGTTGCTGATGAATGTGATGAAGGTAACCTACCTCATATGTAACAGCCAGGTTGGATTTCTCCTGCTTGAGCTGGTCGATCTTACTTTTGTACTGCAGCATGTCCCGCACCATCTCCTCCATCCTGAAACACATTTCATAATACGCCACGGTTAGGTCACACGGATGATGCATTGACGAGAGTTGTGTAGGACTTACCCCCAGCAAAGAAAACAATGGGGCTCTCTTTCTCCAGTCCTCTGTGTGTGTGTGTGTGTGTGTGTGTGTGTGTGTGTGTGTGTGTGTGTGTGTGTGTGTGTGTGTGTGTGTGTGCGTGTGTGTGTGTGAGAGAGAGAGAGAGAGAGAGAGAGACACACACACACACACACACACACACACACACACACACACACACACACACACACACACACGAGCGGAATGAAAAGCAGAGACAGAGAGAGAGAGAGAGAGAGATTATAACTTATCATCTCTGCCCCTTGATAAAAGGAGGCAGTAAAAAAGAAGAAAGAAAAAGAGACATAAAATAGGGAAATCTCTGTTCTCTGTATGAAGCCTTTTAAGCCTTTATTCTCTCTTGTGTGAAATGAAGTCCTTTGATCATGATGTCTGTCATGACAGGAGGTCTTAATTTCACTGGCCGACAACAGGGCTGAGGGTTTTAACAATCATATCCGGCTCAGTGGACACAGCCCTGTCATGTCCAGCTTGAAATGTGATCACTGAACGGCCACACAGAATGCTATTCAGATCCTCCCACAGTGCAGCAAAACGCGCGCGCGCGCACACACACACACACACACACACACACACACACTGAGTGGCAGTGGCTGGTACGTGGGAAAATCGGAAACTAAACTTTGGGTTTTTTACCCCCCCCCCCAAAAAAAAACAAAAAAAAAAAACAAGGAGGAACGGCCCCGTCCTACAAAGTTGTTTCTCCAAACTTCATTTTATTTTGTCTGTTTTGTTGTTATTGTTGCCGGTTCTCCCCTCTCCAAGTTCTACCAATGACACTAGATCCTCTACGACCTCGACCGATTAGCCACGTGACTGGGGGTGGGGCCGGGTGGGGGAAGAAGGGAGAGAGAGAGAGGCAGAGAGAGAGGGTGGGTGGGTGGGTGTTTAGGAGTTTAACGTCGTTTTCCCCCACATAAGGGTGATATCAAAGACGGGGCAACGAAAAAAAGGCCAGCACAAATATTTGGCCCCAGCGGCCGGGATTCGAACTCTCGGCCCAAGCATTGAAAGTCCAACGCGCTACCATTCGGCCACCCTGACTCCCCAGAGAGAGAGAGAGAGAGAGACGTCAGTTCCGTGAACTAAACATTTGACGTCAGCCTCAGGCAGGTCGTCATACAGAGAGAGAGAGAGAGAGAGATGACGTCAATTCCGTGAACTAAACTTTTGACGTCAGCCTCTAGCACTGAGACCGTCTGAGGATGCTTGTTCATGTCTTGTGATTTCCCTGTTGGCTTTGTGACTTCTCCGACTGAATTATTTTTCACATGAAATCTGGAAGATGTCGAGGGCTGATGAAATGTCGGAAGCAGTGACGATACTTGCAGATTTTGTCTGTGAACCAAATATTTGACGTCAGCCTCACGCTGCTCGTCTGACAGATGATACTTCTACATATCTTGTGATTTCCTTGTTGCTTTTGTGACTTCCGTGACTGAATTAATTTTTAAATAAAATCTGGAAGATCTAGAGAGCTGATGAAACGTGGACTTAAGTGCCTTGGATTGTACTTACGAAATTGCAAAATTGGAACTTTTTTGACCGGCGCTTCTCGCAGAAACGTGAAAAAATGTGTTTATCTAAAAGCTCTGCTATTCTTAATACTAAAGCTATAATAGTGCAGTAGTTCATGTCATATGTGCAGTTGGCACAAGTGACAAAAATACCGGAATGATGAGTAATTTGGAGGAGTCTTTTCATAGATATTTGGCCTTATATGCAAACCACCCCTACCTCGGAAATATTTTTCTTACACAAAACCTGTCAGAGCTACAGAGCTGTGCTACGAAAACAGGCAGTATAATTGGATGATCTTCCCAATTTCAGAAAATGAAGCCATTTGAACATTTTTTGCGAAAAAATTCGTAACATGACCGATTTTTTAAAATCGGCGATAACTCTTCTGAAAATGCAGTAGGCTAAAAATCGTGAAAGGTAGCTCTGGAGAAGGTGAATTCCCATTTTATCTCAAAGTAAAAAGGCCTCCAACGAGGTGGTTTAGAAGATAATCATCATTACATCCGTCCACACACACACACACACACACACACACACACACACACACACACACACACACACACACACGTCTCACAACTCCCGCCAAAAAGAACGCAGCAGCATAGTGTGCACGTAAGGTGTCTATGACGCAGATTTCGTTACGTCACTGTGTGCGTGAAAGTAAGTATTGTGTGGAGAAACGTCACAGTCTTGTTTTGTATCACTGAAACTTGCTCCTGAGCGTAGCAAAATCTGCCCCGTCTCATAAAGTTGTTTCTCTATAGAGAAACAACTTAAAAAGGCAGACGCTTATAGCCTGGCCATAAAGGATTCTGTCCAAGTTGAAGTTGACTTGGGCAGAGGAGGCAAAGTAACGAGTGTCTGAGATAAAAGAAACAGACAATAGTCACTAGCACAGCACTGGTATGCACCATATCGACTAAACCTCACGTTCTGTCTCGTATTCATGTACTTCGCATTGCTCCTGCAACCTTGCTGGATATGGAAAGGTGGAACCTATATCCGCTATCAGTGTAATCGTGACTTTGACGGCAAATCCGAGGCGAGGGTTAAAAAATCAAGAGTATACTCTTGCCAACAAAACGTGTTAGTCCTGGCACCCAGGGTGCCGAAGTGGAGATAACGTCTGCCTGTATCTAACTGAAGGAATGTGATAGGACGGCGATCAAGGTGCCTAACGCTCTCTCTCGCCACCTCAACCTCGAAGCGCGGCTACGTACAAGAAGCATCGCTGGTGTTCTCATCCCTTTGAGTGCCTTAGTTGAAAGAGCGCGATCCTATCAGCTTAGCTTTGTTTGTCTACCTTGGACGCACGCAACTGTAGCATTTTACGTCAATCGCTAGTGCCACACTGAAGACGAGAGCAATTTGGCGAATTGTAATCGGAAGACATGTTGCTAGCTGCAAGAATGCACGATACAGCCCCAGCACAGGCTTGGAATCCTTTTCGTCCCCTCTCTTCTTCATCCCCAATAAATTACAGGCGGATGGAAATCGCTAGGTTTGCAGAAGATGACAGCCGGGAAATGGCCAGAGTTTGTTTTCTGTGTTAACGGCTAAACACTGAGAAAACTGCATTCCCCTTGCACGGTTGCTGCATCGGCCCCCTACCGCAAACACAGCGGCATCTACGAGCAAACAGAGGATGCAGGTAAAAATTCCCTTTGAAGTAGCGCCCCTGGTGCCCCAGTGCACCGCTGGTTCAAAGTGATATGGCCGGTATGCGTGTGTCGGCTGTCTCGTCTCATTTCTCTGCTGCTGTGGCTATATTGCAGCAGGGCCCGATCGGCTCAGCGACTGCTAATAGCGGAATCAATGCTCCGCTTGCCGTGTGCAGTTTGCAGCTCAGGCCGTTTGGCTGCCTTTATTGTTCATCCTGTGTCCACGGGAAATGACAATGTTGACAGGGCTAAAAACGGATTTTCCCAAAGCGAGGAGACCGAAATTCTACAGCGATTGTTACTCAATAACCTCCCTAATTCTCCTACATTCTATCACACAGATTCCCCCGCCGCTAACCCGGCTAGTATTTCCTGCTCTTCGCTCTGATTAATGATGAAAAGACTTGCATTTAGAACGTTAAAAAGAATTCTAGGGCATATCAACCAGTAATTCTGATCAATAGTTAACAGATGAAGAAGAGATACAAAAAAGGAAGCAGCATATCAATTATAAGGCGAGCCACAGAACATGTATGCGATTGAAGAAGATAACTGTGGTGTCTCTTTCGAAGGACTTTTCTTATTACCAGCTACAACCAGCCACGGCTAGTTAGTTGGGCTGCACAAAAATTCCCTCACTGTCCTGGAATGTAATGACAAACGATTTCAGCCCAGCGATTTCCATACAAAACTTTCTCCTCAAGTGCGTCAAAAGTAACAAGCCCTTGCGGGGCATCTATTGATTACTTGATTGCCTGTCACACCGCTCAGAAAAGGCATATAAACAAACTGGCTGTCAATTCACTTCCCCAGAATTCTGTAGCTAACGATCTCATGGCGTGCAAAGCACTAAAACTAAACAACAGTGTAACTACATCACCCAAAAGCGTTCTTATCAGCTTAGCCAAATATTAATATTTGAAGGAGGACCCCCATCCCGCTATGTTGGGCGTTTTGATTAAAGAAACATCCGGCTATTTAGTCCACAACAGAAACAACAATACTTTTAAGTGCTGTGTTTCTTTCCATTGTTTCTTCCACTTTCGACTCACCGCGGCAGTACATCAAGGAAACAAAACGATTTCTTTCGGCAAGTGAGCAAATTTTCGCTGGAGAGGAAGGTTGAAGGAAATGCGACAGAATCGGTACCCCCAACAGGAATATTATCGGTAAGCAGAAAACGAAGATTAAAAACCACAATCATGAAAAAACACAATCACAAGATGTAAGAGTATTACAAGCCAGACAGAGACCAACGTATGAAAGCAACAAACCCCCACAGACACTGACTCCAAACAATAGCGAACAAGATGGTCAAACAGAAACGTTCGATCTCTCGGACAAGACAAACATTCTCTTATTCTAGTACATCAGACATAAGTTGTCGGCACCCTCCCATGGATTCGCTCAGCGTACCCACACTTTATGTATTTATAGGAAAACCTAATATTGGCTGCGCTGGAACCCTCCATCACCTTACAGTGCCGCAACTGACTATTTGTTACCGCGCCGCGATCCCATCCACTTATTTCTGGAGACGGAAATCTACGGCCCAGAGGGAGCCAAGCGTATCAATCGATACCGTGCAACGTTTCACATCCATTTAATTCTGTCTCCTTCGTCCGGCCGCCACAAGGAAAGCCAGCGCTTCCTTGTACTTAGTCTGCTCGTCTCGTAGCGTACGTGTTTCGGGGCGACCTATCTCCCTGGCTTCGTTAAGTCCTTTCAAGCTCTACAGCTCCCCGCTGACCTCATCTTCACGCTGTGCCGTCAGTTCCTTACTTCGTGAGGGGCAGTCATGTTTTCACAAGATCTAAGCGGGACAAAAGATGCATACGAGGTGACCCAAATTACCTATTCTACCGAGACTTAAAAGGCTCCAGCTAATTTAAGTCACCTTCTTGAATTGGGGGCAGGCTCGACCACCTCTCCATCGCGTCCAAGTCCTCGTCTCTATCAATAAAGATGTGAAATCACGAAAAGGTGGACGGACTTTATGGCGATGGTTTTTCTTGGTGGTGTGCGTATCCGTTATAAGCGGACCCTTAGATGAACCATTACATCTCTTCCAGCCACTCTGTTCACTTCACAATAAAGACAAATAATGCATGCCCGAAACGCATTCTGTCCCGCCCGTTCACCCTTAAAAAAATGGAAGAAGAAACACACACAACTGTTTGAGCACCCTTCAGAAAGCTTCACGTCACCCCAAGCTGACGGACTCTGATTACCGTCACATCTCGCGAACGCAAATGCACCAAAAACCAACGAGCGGGAACTTTTCTATTCAAGACCGAGCAAGCTTCCGAGCGTCAACAGTGGCCACTCTGCAAATCGTGCCCGCCAGCCATCATAAGCCACGGGTCCTCCACACCCTCTCCATGGCCGCGTACTTCAGTTAATCACCGAAACGTGGATTTTCCCCGGCTCCTGGGCTGTGACCACTCCATATTGATTTGGAAACTTCTTATGGTGGGCGTGTAACACCGGTTTAATGAGGAATTTGCCTCGGTAGGCAGCCCGTGTTTACTGGATGTCGGCGATGGGTCAGGAATTGGCCCCGGCCACGGGAACGCTAGCGTCCAGATATGATGGTGCTAACGCAAGGCAAGATCGATGGAAGAAGCCCTCCCTGTCTCCAAAGTCCTTATAGGATCTGGGTTTATCATCCTGTCGCGGTGTGATAGGAGGGGGGGGGGACCCAAAAAAGCCCCCGTAAACCCCACAGACTCATCTCTCAACGTGAAATAGAAAAATATGATACCAATACATTTTATGACTTGGGCCGAACACTGAAAAACGGAGTTTAGCATCCCGTGACGGCGACATGGGGGAAAAATAAGCCATTAACACCATCGCCTCGTCTCCAAGCAAGATACAGACAGTGATATAACATTTTGTGGATTTTCCCGAGCAACGAACAATGGCAAAGCAAACAATTACAGTGCACCGCCTTCCTCTTCATGACTGGAGAGAGAAGAGCCTTCAAGAGGTTCTTCACGTTCTGATCTGTGAAACTTGACATTATTGTCTGCGCCAGGTTCACTGCAACAAGTTGTGAATTATTCCCTTTAACGTGCCTGGGCTGGAGCCAGGCTGTATGCACAATCAGTTATCTGGACAGCAGCCTTTGTACTCGTTCAATCCAAACAATTGTCGTGATGACTGAATTTCAAACGGCCCTTCCTTTTGCACTGCCGAAATGTAAGGCATCGTACCCTGATGATCTACACGCCTTCTGAAACAGTTTTTCTTTTTTTCAAAACAGAAGCAATCCACCACAAACATGACCACGCAAACCTTTACAATTTTCGCATCACAGTTTCTAATTCCAGTCCATTCAAAACGTTTGCCATCGAAAACACTAATTCATTTCGTCGAGCAGAGCAGTCAGTGCAGGTCACGTAAATGCCACTTCAAATGCCCTCCCTCTCTCGGCCTGATGTGCAACCCCCGTGACAAAAGGGCAGCTTATTCCGCGCAACGCTACGACAAATTGAAGAACAATCTATCACACGTTGAAAGTCCCGTCTGACTCTAGCCGCCAAGCGGAGAGCCAAATCGCCCCACTCAGGGGAGATCATCAGAGCCGGGGAAGAGTTCTCCATCGGCGCCAGGGCAGCATTGAGAGCATCACGAGTCACTCTGATCCATCCAGCAGACCCAGACAGACATACGTGCTGGGGTAAGATGCCGCAGACATATCAGTCTTCTATTCATGCAATGCTAGTCAGGTTTCTGATCAAGGTAAAAGGAAGAAGAGAAAAAATATCATAAGAGAAGTGAGTGTGCTAGAGGAAGCCATGACTAGGTTCTTAGGAACCGGCTACCCTTAAACACTCCCCCCCCCCCCACTCCCATCCCCCACAAAAACGGTCTGAGAAAACATGCATGTGAACGAGTTCCTCTGACGGGTCACTCTAACCGCTGGTTAATGCGACTCCCACTGCATTATGTCTAGTAATGCCGGTTCGTTCCCAAGCTCGAAAAAACTGCTAGGTACAGCAATCACCTTGCACGTCCGCCCATCGACCACTTAAGACGATTCCATGCTGGCAATGCGGGGGAACGTTGTAATTAAAGACGACTGACAAAACGCCAGAACACGATCAGGGTTTGAACCGATGACCTTTGCTGTACGAGATGAGCGCCGCTATCCTCTTAACCTCCGGACCTCCGTGCTGGCATGCGCGAGGTTATCCTGCAGAATGTTTTTGCTGGCGCCACGGTCACTCCCGGGGCATCAGATGCCCCCTCCAACCCTCCCCCAACACGCAGACGCCTCTGAGTGCAAAGTGGGCGACACGGGGAATCAATCATATACCTGTACCCAATCCCGACTCCTCTCTCCCAATCTTCCTCACTCAGCCGAGCAGAAAACGAAGCCAGGGGAGTTTGAATCGCGTTACAGACAATCGCCACAGACTTATTTAATTGAGATGGGGGGAAGGCTGAAGGGAGGAAGACATAGCGCGAAATGACTGAGCGATCAATGAGAGGCTGCAGCCTCCGCGGATTTTATCTCGCCGCCGCCCGTAAGTATCCCTCACATGACGGGCGTGAATAGTGGGTAAGGGAGGGGATCTCCTTCAAAAAGACTCTCTCCCTCCCTTCGTTACACCTCCAGAATTGAGCTTACATCGGTGACGGGCTCGATTTACCCCGAAATAGTCTGGGAGTTAATGGGCAATCGCTGGAATGAAATGGACGGACGGAGAAAGATGTTCAGGATGCCCAGCGCCTCACTCCACCCATCCCGACATGCCTGCAGGGTCGGAAGACTGCTGGGTCGCATTCCCAACAGAGACAGTACCGTTATGGGGCTGAGGGAGGTCTACGGCCGGCACGTGCTGTTTCCACGGGTCTGCCTGCCGACCATAATAGCTTTTGCCCTATCAGCGAATGGCGTGCATTTAATGAAAAGTTGAAGAATTTATCCCAGAGAGCACCTGAAAGCTCCCAACGTCTGCTGACCCCCCAGTGCGGCTGCTGACGTTTTGCAGCAGATGTCTGTGCGATAAAAGTGACGAGTGTCTGCTTCTGGGCCAGGTATGATCATATGTTTCCAAGACGCTAGATATCAACATTAAAACCTGGGCTAAAAAATAAAACAGATAAACAGCATCAAGTTCCACTGAGCAGATCAGATCACGATGAACGCTTACGATTCACATACGCAACTTATTTCGTGATATCCACATTCATATATAAGCATGAACAGGATTATGTACCACAGCTAATTTCGGAGGTAAAAATAAACTGTAACGAGCTGCAGTGCAGGAGACACGGGAAAACGCTGTAGGATCTCTTGAGTGGCAGGGAGATAGGGGCATCTTGAAGGTTACAGCACAAGCGCTAGGAAGACTCCGTGATTTTCTGAAGTTGTCTTCTTCTTCTTTCGTGTATATTGTGTTGCCGTTGTGAAGAAGTCTCGCTCACCCAAACCCCCTCCCCGGTTGTAAGCATCACAGTAATCATTAAAATGAAAGTTTCCTTCTAGATGCATATCCGCAGTGACCCTGGGTAGGAGAGACATGAAAATGTCTGGGATCAACCAGAGAAACAAGGCAGAAACATCTAGGAAAGTAAAAGACAGTTGAGAAGGGCATGAAGAATCATCGTCTGACTCACTTTCTGAACTCCTCCTGCAGGGCGTGCAGGCGGGCTCGGCATGAGTCGCTCTCCACGCGCATGTCATGGAGGCGCTGCTCGGTGTCCACTCGCAACATCCTCTCCCGCTCCAGCTCCTTCATCACACCCTCCCGGGAATCCCGCTGTAACACACAAACACAACATCTATATCAACCGCTGTTACGGGACAGAGTGAGAGAAACTGTACACGCCGAGCCGCACTAAGCCACGCACAAGACTCGCTGCTGCTTGAGTTTCAAAACAGTCCCAAAATGAGGTCCGCGCAGACCTATCAAAATGAGAGACGGTCATTCTCAGTATATAGTCTCCCATCCTCAGCCCCCCAAGGAAAAAAAACAAAAACAAACCAAAACCAACTACCAACCAACAAATAAAAGGGACACAAAGAAACAAGCAAACTGAAAATAAGAGTGAAATCCCAAAGTAACCTCCGGCAAATGCGTTCCCTGCCGAAAAAAATGTGAGGCACTGTACTGAATTAAGTATGCATCGCTTCTAACGGACAGGGACAAACTTTGACAACCAAACTGATTCTTCCATCAGCGGCACTTTACCCCACATTCTACTACTGACTGAGACCATCATGCAAGTCCCGGAACAAAACGTACGGCGCCACTGACAAGGAAATTAAAGGAAGGATGCAACTTTTTTAGGCTCTTCGTTTTCGCCGTTTTTTTTCCTACTAAAAAATGGTGACGACTGGCCATTTCCAGGGCGCTAAAAAAAAAATTATATTAATAATTAAAAAAAAAAAAAACTCATGCAGTAAGCACGCTCACGGCGCCTTTAGGATTAAAAAAAATTGAATCTATAAAACAGAAAAAAGTACAGAAAGAACAAAAACTTTGAGAAGAATTGTCTCGAGCTTTTGCCTCGAGGAATCAAGGAACAGTCGAAGGGGCAGAAAAACAGGAACACACCGGCGTGTGCAAGCAACGTTTGGGGACCAGTTCCCGAGAGAGATGGGTTGCAGCAAATAAGCGAGCTTGGGTGACGAGCATCGCCCACAAGGCTGCTGGAAACGTATCCAAAAAGTGAGACAAACGTTTCAAGCTTCGTTTGACACGAGCTATCGACGCCCCCTGGAGAGAAGCAGCGCTAACACTTGACTGTGCACAAATGACGAGAGCATGTTTTCAAAATTGGAAATGCCTTTCTGGGTGGAAATTCGAAAATGGAAGACAAGCGACCGTAATATTTGCTTTTAATTTGCGAGAAAGTCGTTCTGGCGTATTGCTTCCGTCAGCTGTAATTGATTAAAAGGGGGAAAAATCCGATACACCTGTTTCTTTGCAAAGAACGTTTGGCGGAACCTTTAAGAACTGCTTTAGCCTATAGGCACTTCAAAAGATTATCCCGATGGTATTTTTACGAGCTGGTTATGTCTACAGCCGTGTATCGCACTGACGTTCTTTTAGGGGGGACATTCATTGTTTAACACAAGGAACTGCTGTGGAAACGATTTCTCCATCGACCAGGACAAGAGGCTTCTGACTGGATAGACGACTCCACTAGGCAAACCCCCGAAGCCAAAGCCCCGTCCCTTTACTCTGCCGTGTATTAGAAAAACGTCCATGACGTCTTTTTATGGAAAAAGGGGTGATTTCAAGATAAAAGAGATTGACGTAATGGTCTTTTTCCTCAAATTAAGTCAATGGCCTGCCTGATTTTTTTTTTCTCCACGTTTCAGTAATATCGAATTACACGTGCTTCAGCCTTTCTAGGGTCTGGAAAGAAAGTCCGCAATACCCTGCCAAGTGTTGTGCTCATTATGCCGCGACACGCGATTGGCTGAATTCTGGGGGCTCGTCTCTTTGATTGACAGACGTGGAGTCGTCAATTGCGCAAAAGAGCAAAGCAAAAAAGCACATCGAACCCAACGTAGGCGGTTTACCAGTCCTTAAAGAAGATAAGATGTGTATATATTCTTTGCTGGGGGCAACACGAAGTGGAAACCGTTTCATCCATGTCGCTGTTTATTTGGGCGTAATCTTGTACCCTTCAGCTCTGAACAGTATCGTGGATCTCATGACAAACACGGAAACAAACACCAGAAAACAGTATCGCACATCTCAAGACGAACGGCAGCCAACCGGGATATGATGTTCGGTACGAAAAAAACACCGGTCTGGGTTCAGAGAGAGAGAGAGAGAGTCTCAGAGAGAGAGAGAGAGAGAGAGAGAGAGAGAGAGAGAGAGATTCGATAGGAGAAAAAAAAGCACCAATAATTATTCCTCTTGATGTATGTCAGTTCCTTGTCCAAAGCCAAATAAAGCCATTTGTTATGAGACAAACGCTGTCCAGCTACAGTGCGGCTGACCTACGTCAAATACTGAAACCACACGCGTGTGTGTGTGTGTGTGTGTGTGTGTGTGTGTGTGTGTGTGTGTGTGTGTGTGTGTGTGTGTGTGTGTGTGTGTGTGCGTGTGTGAGAGAGAGAGAGAGAGGGAGAGAGAGAGAGAGAGAGAGAGAGAGAGAGTCATGATGACACATCCCATTCCTAATTCACCTCACCTCACCCCACTCATGTTAACATATTCTGACCTTGCGCCAGTGTGACAGATGACACGCACTGCTTACCAAACACCAAATCCACACTTTAGTTACCCACAGAGAATACCAACAGACGCTGCAGACCCCTGCATGATTGGATCCCGAATTGGCCACAAGGGACAAAGCAATGATACTAATGACTTTGCCCTCCCAGCCGATTAGCGGAACGGGGCAAGAAGGGGGATGGATAGGCAGTGACAAGCCAAACGACAAATAGATCTCATTTGGGTCCCCCCCCCCTCCCCCCATTCCTCCACTTGACCACCCATGGCTCCTCACAACAAGGCTGCGCTCATATTGGCCATAAACGACTGCCTGTCTGTCACAGCTTCTGGTGTCTGATTTCAGGAGCCTGCATGTGGCATTCCTCACTCTCTCCACTGGATCGATGCAAACGAACTCCATGTCGAAACCTATCCCCTCATATAGTAAGAGTGTTTGTTTAGTGTGTGTTTGCGGAGCCCGTGATAGCCACGCGCAGAAGACAAGATTTGTTTTGTAGCTTCTCCTACAACTTGGGAATTCAGTAAAACTTTCAATCAAAATTTCGTGTCGGCGAGAGGGGGGTAGGTTGGGGCAGGGGAAGCCGCTGTTGGGGTTTCTTACGTTGGTCGACTGATAGACATAAAAACTTTCAAAGTTTCGTAAAAGGGGTTGGGGGCGATGGTTGGGGTGGTGGTGGTTACCTTGATCGATGGAAACCCGTGTTGGTGCAGTATGTTCGCATACAAGCCATCCTTCAAGCCGACAATCAATCAAAATTCGCATCGGTACAGACTTCGATACACAACTTACTTTTTCCACTAGAACTCGAGCAGATCTAAATGTCCTGCATCTTTCCACTTCAAGCACCGCAGAATGTTTCTCTGCAGAAGAGGCCAGTCTAAGAGTGCATGATTTGCATGCGGAATGTGCACAGAGACTACAATAAAAATTTCCAGACAACACTGACGTGAACAAAGAGCATCCCAGGCCACGTCTGGTGAGTATCAGCCTGCTCACAGAGCAGCACGGTGTATTCCCTTTGCCCTCCCACATTCCACACATCGACTCCACAGTGAGTGTTTGGCCAGCCATCACTTATCCTGATTGGACAGCTAATCGGATCACCAACAGGACCTTCTCATGCAAATATTGGATACCACCGCTCGCCGGAAAGACAGAAGGAAAGCTTACATTAATACTTTGGAGTTGACACAATTGATCAGCGCATGGCAAAAGGGGATACGCTGACCGCGCGGTGTTAACGTAAGCTGGAACTCTCGAACCCCCCCCCCCCCCCTCCTCCCCCCCCCCAACCCCCAGTGCGCTGTTGCTAATGAAGCACTCACACTATTTGCTCTCCACTCTGCCTTTGTCCACCCCGCTCTGCACCTGTGCGCTACCTGGGATGATGAATTATGGTCCAGCTCCGAAAAACGGTGTGTGTATGCGGGCTTGTGTGAGCAATCGAAAGAGCAATTACCTTCAGTCGGCCATGCAGAAAACTGGTGTAATGTGTGCACGTCAATAGTGAGTGCTATCAAAAGAGTAATCAGCTTCATTTCGCCTGAAAATTATCGTCGTCCGTCCATCTCGTAAAGGAGAAATTTGTGTTTGCACAAAACTGAACAAATGTCAAGTTTGTTAAAAGAAAAAAAAAAATCTGATGGCTGGTCTGTTTCGAAAATGCGCCAGAGAACTGAACAATCAATACAGTATTCTAGAATATAAAGCGCCCCTAGAGTGGGCAGTTATTCGGCGTGATGCAGGTGAAATTAGCTCCGTCATTAATCACGCGTCACGTGACCGCTCGCTAATCAAACCTCCTTTGTTCCCCCCATCCTGTCAGCTGGGCAAACAGGAATGGTGCCACTGGCAAACCGAAAGAACTAACGAGCTTAAACAACTCTAAAACTGGCGGCTGAAATTAATCCGCCATCAATCTACCCCCATCTGCGTACGCCGGCAGCGCAACGATGCGTGGTCTGCGCCTCCACATGCTGCATTCTCGTGTAATACAAGCAGGATTTTCGCCGCATCCGGCGCCTACCATCACCGACAGCTCAACAACCGCAGCAACAGCAACAGCAGCGGAGTGGAGAAGGAGGGTGGGGTGGAGTGAGGGTATATGAGGTTGGGAGAGGGGTACTGAAGGTAGCGGGACTCAGCCAGGGATGATCTATGACGACGGGATCAAGCGGACACTTGCATCCCCCGGCCCCCGGCCCGTGCCAGCATGCATGGCCCGCGGTAATACACACGCGCCTGTCATGCTAAACACGGCACACGCACGAAAACAGAAGCGCCTGGGGGATTCCCTTCTTTCTACTGCTTCTTCATCCCAACCAATCCCCCTCCCTTCAGCCCCCAACCCCGACCCCACCCCTCCCTTCCCCAACACCAACCCTCCATCCACCAGTCCCTGCCTGCCGCATCGGCTCTGGTATCTATTATTTTTTGTCCCTCTTCTCACAAAAATCCCCCGCCCCTTCCAAACTCCCGTGAGAAAAGCGTTCTAAACATCCAAGCCATTCCGCGCACACCCCGGCCTCTCCAACATGCACCCCCTCCCCCCTCCTTACGGACGGTTCCATCGCTCATCCGACCTGTGATAGTTAATGAAGCAAAGCAATTACAGGTATGTCCTACCCCCCTACCTGCAAGTTCCTTCATCGCTTCCTTTTCAGCCATCCAAGCCCCGCCCGAGTTCTACCCGATTTCCTTTCCTCATCAGTCTCTCTTGGGACTGAAAATCCACTTCTAAACCCAAAACAGAAAGTCTAAAATCCACAAAAATAGTCATGCTATCGGTACCCTCACAAACATTTTAATACCCCCGGGGATCATAGAAAACCGAGCTGGTAGAGCGTTGCACTGCCAATGCTTGGGTCGTAGGCCGGTTCGAATCCCTGGGTGCGAAACATCTGTGCTGGGCTTTTTTCTTGTCTTCGATATCTACCTTATGTGGTGGAAAAGGACGTTAAACCTCTTAACACCCCCACCCCCCTTCCCTGTCGATTCACTGCACACCGTACCCATCCTGATCTTCGATGTGAATTAAACTGTCAATTAAACTGTCACTCATCCTGCACTCTCTTCCCGCAATGAAATAATCATACAAGCTGAACTCTGACGACATTGGAAACCTGTCTCTTACGGGCTCTATCCTCGCAACAGGCGCGTAATGTACCGGTAGCGTGTCTGGGATCATAATGATGCGGAATGAAAGTTCCAAAGCCAATTACGTGTATCTCCCTTCACTTTCTGTCGGATAAAGCAGAAACGAAGCGCAACAAATTCGTCTTTGTGTCGTCTCAAATACTTGAAACTTTAACCAGATCGACAAACTGCAATTAGTGATGACGTTTTTCCACCGGTTAATGTTTGATAAACGGCCGGTCAGCGGATACATGTTTGCAAATTAAATCAAATCGATTCAAGTCCCTGAGGAAATCTACAACAAACAATAACCGGAACATTAGAAACGCATTGTCTAGAATGAAAAGAAAGTAAGTGCAAACATGCAGTCACAAAAATATGTGTTCCAGAAATTTAGACAATACAATCCTTGTCGAAATGTGCCAGTACAAAAGGAAAACAGGAGTGATGAATATTGATGAATATTTCGTAATTTTTGGCAGCTAAAACAAAAAAATCCCCTATGATCATAACCATACTGGTGTACATTTCCAACAGGCATGTCAAACTAACCCCGCAGACTCGTGACACTGAAGGCAAACAAAATCCCAATGTCAGCAACGCAAATCTCTGGCACTTTACATTAGCATCCATCCTGAGTACGAATAGCTCCGACATACAAACTCCTGACAACTATGATAAGACAACACCACAAGCCGTACTTACAGGTACATTCCTCCAGGATGCTCCCTTAGTCCTGACACCAGACACCAAACCCAGGAAATTAAACATCCAAAGTGAGCCATCGTCACGAAATTGACCACGAGCTGGGAGGCGGGGAAGAAGAGACACGGAGAGACTTGCATCTACACCATCTCCCTGATAACTTCTCGCACTGTGATCAGGCGAGGGACGAGTGAGGGGTTTTATGCGGCATTTTGCTGATCGGCTGCCGATCAGGCTTTTGCTTTGGCCATGGCCAGCGGGGAGAACGAGTGCTGTACGGTTCTGCGGCCTGCATGCCGATGGCTGGCGAGTCGCTATATTGCTACTGCTGGCAGCGGCGGCTTCGCTGATACACCATCAACAGCGGCAGCAACAGCAACAACAGCTAGCGGGATGGGGTTCTCGGAGTTGCTCGTTCGTGAAAACCTGTCCTCTGAACTCGAAACTGAACCTCACGGATTTTGTCACCACACCGCCCATAGGCCGTTGTCCGCGGCATGAACAAAATCCCTCTTTGCCGAAAGACAGATACAGTGTCGAATACTGACTTCACTGATTGTTCACGCCGTACGTCCAGCAAAATATGATCCTTAAACATGCTGTTTCGATCAAACCCGGACATTCAATGACAAGTGACTTTTCACGTAAACGTCGATCATTCCTAGTACATGTTCAATCAATCAATCAGTTCGAAAAAAAATCTACTCAAAGGACCAACCCACACAAACGCTCTACAGTGAGTGAAGAGGATTATCGCACTACCTACCTGTCGCAATACCTACACCAGACTTTTGGCACTGGACAGTAGACACTCCCATGCCAAAGGATTTGCCTTCGGTCAACAAACATTGCATCTGTCAAAACGAATTCGTTCTGCACGACTAAGGACACAGCTCTAGTCTAAACCTTAAATTATCAAATACAGAAAAACGTCCAATTTCTATCACTTACACGGAGACAGATTACTAGTACATGTACCTTACAAAAGACTGAAACAGCAGCGGTTTACTCAGTCAGTATATGGTAGACCAGAAGGCGTTTAGTACAGACGTCAGTACACTAATAACGCGTCTCCCTGGTTGTCTGTATTTATCAGTCTAAGCTTGTAGGACTTCCGCTGGGTACTTACCGCTCCAGGATAAAATGCCAGAGGGCAGGCTGATACCGACTATAATGTACCGAAATAGACTGAATCTGCCCTGGACAACAGACGGGCAAGGTAAAACCGCTGCTGACCATTACCATTTTCCAGTGGCTGTCATTGGAAATACTGACCAGACAGCGTTCTTCCTTCCAAAACCGTGACGCCAAAGAATCTTGTGAATGATAAGACCACTCAGTAACGAATGCTGTAGTCTTCGAGCGGATTCCGTGCACTCCGTATCAGTTAATGTAAATCTGTCATAGGTTGGCTGTGATTTTGGCTCGACCACTCCCTTGGAAAATCTGTAGGTTTGTAACAGCCACAGACGGTGTTTATATATATATATTCTGAGTGTTGGCGACGAGGCGTGGAGCCATCGAGCCAGGGATAAAGGATAACAGATACACGACTAGCGGCTGACTGGCGATAACATTTTTGAATCATGACACACGTTGGGTTTCGATCATGATTCGAGCAGGAAATATTTATTCCATGCAACTGATTACACGCTGCTGCAAAAGTTAAACGACCCGCAGGCTACCGCCATCACCTGGAAAAGGGGCCTAAGCGCATACCAAACCTACGGCACCTAGGCCCTTTTTCCAGACGTCGTTAGCAGTCTTTGATCACTGTTTCGTCACTATGATGCCTACAAGTACAATCGACGCAGGGTGGAAATGTTGTGTACCCAGAACAATGATGGAAAACAACCGTCAGCTGGATAAAGAGCTTAAGCCCTAATCAAATCCATGGCGCTTGGGCCCTTTCTCCAGAGGACGTCAGAGAAGACAGCGTGCGTTCTGGACGTTTGCCAACCGAACTGCGAGCGATGGTCAGCAGGCTGGTCAATGCTGTACAAACAAAGGAACTACGATAGAAGACGTCTGTGGGCATGGAATGTTAACGTGGGCCGTTCGATGTAAACATTCGATGCCGTAAGCTGATCACTAATGGGAGTTAGCGATATCTGCCTTTAATCTAACGTCGGGGAAGACGATCCCAAAATCAAGACGGACTGACTGGAATTCCACTCTACTTGTGTCCAGTCCGTCCGGCTTATCCACCAAGACAGGCTGCCTGAAGTCAGAAAGATCGTGTCCCGCAAGATACATATGGTCTTCTCAAGACTGTCCAACCCTCACCATGTACAGACTCTCTGCAATTATGTGTTCTGCGAGAAACGGGAAATAGGAAGTGAACGAACCAGGTCGCACGTGTAAGAAATCAGATACTGCGAACATCCGGTTTTCAAGTAAAAAGTGCAAAATCAATACAATATTACTGATCAGATATGATACACCGACCGACCGTGCAGCTACCCGGCTAATCAGTCACACACACACACACACACACACACACACACACACACACACACACACACACACACACACACACACACACAGAGCAAGATTCACAGTCTGTTTCAAGGTAAAGGGTAAAAACTTCCAAGGTAAACTGCCGTCATCTGCTCAGATGGCAAGAAGGCACGTTGCAGCTATGCAACAGTCATGGGAAACGGCCGACGGGGTGCCTAGACCGCACATCATTAGATCCAGAGCGGCGCGGTGCAGCGGGGTGCATTCCTCCCACGAGGGCGGGGGGGAGACCGAGTGCACGTGGCTGCCGCGTATCTCACCTGGCCATCAAAAAGATCTGAGGTGCAGCAACAGGCACGCATGAGTGCACACGCCTCACCTTCCAGGTGTAATCGGCAGGACAAGGTGTGTGAGCACAATCGCGTAATCAGCTGGAACAGCAGTGCGTCAACAGGCAGTTCAGTCAAAGTGCCGGCGTGTGGGGAATGCCAGCCAGAGGACTAGCAGAAAACAAAGTGGAGAAAAGAGGGAGGGGAAGGGAAAACACATGTAGCATGGGAAAGCATGCTTCACTTTCTGCTGAGAAGTTATTCCAGGCATGTGCGTCCTTGCGCATCTGCTCTGCCGGGGAGGTCTGGTTCTGCCATTGACGCAGTGTGATGCATTCGGAAGGTCAGAAGTGACGTCGGATATGCATCGTTTACCTGTGTATAGTATGGTGTCAGTCACACACGGCGACCTTGACTGAGGCGGGAGATATTCAACCGTTACTGTGACAGGTGCCACGCCTTCTCGGCTAACTAACCCCCCTTGTCTGCCGCCCCCTGCCCACAAAACATACACACACACGCGCGCGCACGCGCGCGCCACCTCTATACTTTCACAGACAGCCCTGTCAACCTAACGGTACCGTTTCAAGTTGACCTTCAGCAAAGAAAGGTATTCGGGAATACATTGTAAGCCCCTAATTTCGCCCTCCTCACAGGGAGGCACGAGTCGGACCAACTGATACGGGTTGGGACTGTATACAGAGGGTAAGAAAAGCATACCATAGAAACCTCCAGGACCCGCCTCACCTTAAAACAGTTTGAATGTCAGAGGTCTTCTGCGGGCAGGCAAAAGTTCAGACATAGAGGCATCAATAGTGTGCGGAGGTAAATCTGAAACCCTCATACCTCACACATAAAACTATCAAACGCGGCCTGGTACCAGAAATACCACTGACAGACAACACTATTCGTATTTCACACCATTCCCACCACCTACGAGGCACCTACCCACCCCGGCTCCCAAACACTCCGCACACAAACAGACGTAAGACCCATCTCTCTCTCTCTCTCAGGATGCGGCTTCCAATTCAAGATCAAGAGTAGTGCAAAAAAACGGGGGAACACAGCAGGGAGTGAGGCCCTATGTCAAAATGAATCAGTCAAAACAGACAGTCCAATCAAGCAGGGTTTTGCATGCCCGGCGCCCCTGACTGCGCGGCAAAGGGAGCGAGCGGCGGTAAGTAATGCATCTCATCTTCCTCGCCCCACACCACCCGATCCTCTTGGATGCGCTCTGTGATGTCTCCATTATCGGTGATGAATTTGCCCGCTAAATGCTGGTCCTTACGCCATTTTTCCCTCTCCTGTTATCAGTGATGCATTTCCGTTGCGCGCTAAACATCAGATACATTTCGCCCAATTCGTCCTCGCTGCTATCAGTGATGACTACAACCACGCTAACTGCACAGGATCGTGCACACAGGGGTCGGAGGCTGGATGCAAGAAAGGGATTCCTGTCTTGCATGCATTTCTCGTTCAGATTCCGATATCATGGATAATTCTGCACACACGGATAGCCCCTTGCAAGCTGCGGCGTTCAAAGGCTGTTCAAAAGAATGTGTCATAAGAAACCGATACATGCAATATCCATCCCAACGGCCGTGAAATTGTTGGACCCCGGGATGAATGGACTGAGGCGGAGTGTGCATCAGAATGTGTGTGTGTGTGTGTGTGTGTGTGTGTGTGTGTGTGTGTGTGTGTGTGTGTGTGTGTGTGTGTGTGTGTGTGTGAGAGAGAGAGAGAGAGTAAGGGATGGAGGGAGCTTGTATATCACAATCGAGGGCTGGTTTAGTCGTAGCTGAAAGATTTATTTAATTTAAAAAAAAAAAGAGATGAAGAAATTAGGACGAGGCGGAACTGCCGCTTTTCAACAACCATTTACATCTATACAAAGGGAGCACAGAGGTCGACTCCTACCAGCTGAAGCAGCAAAATATCGCTGACATTACGATCTTCCGGGGCCCGCTTAATAAAGCACCCTCCGCGCCCACCATCGTGACGGCAAGCGGCACTTCAAAAGCCACTCCTGGCAGCCCGATAGGTCATTTCTGTCGGTATTAGTCACTAACGCTGGCCCGTGATGAAGGACGATGAGCGACTGACAAGACAAATCCTGCCAGTCACTAACTTGCGCCATGACAGAAGCCAAACGCCGCGGTCAGCGAGGGCGAGGGGGATGAGTGCTCGGCCGTCGGATACACTGGACTGGAAGCCAAGGTCGCCATGTAAAGCGTAACGATCGTAAATAACGCCGGGAGATGAATTCAGTTCTTACTCATAAAGGGTCAGCACTGCTTCGCTTCTCGGCGCAAGACTGATTCTCAGGCTATCAAGACAGGCCTATTCATGGTCCCAGAACACATTATGCTATGTGATGATGGTTGTAGGAATCTAAGTCAAGCAGCAATCAGAGCAGTTAGAAGGTGTGCCAAATACCAGCTCCCGCTTTTGTTCGCACGGGTGGCAGCGTAGCCCTGGGTTTTCCCCAGAAAAACACCAAATAAACAACTCATCCGCGAATTTCGTGTGATGATGAGGGAAAATGTAAAAGCTGTTTACTTAAAATTTCCTCCTCGTCTTCTTTGATAATCGGCAAAGCACATGCCCAAAATCACCAAGAAAATAAGTATGACAAACATAATGTTCGGTAAAACCCCAGTTCTAGGTCAAAAACGTAAACGCTCAGCATAAACCATATACATATGCAAATAAGAATGGAACCAGACCACCAATCAGCAGACAGAATCGAGTCGACCACCAGACCAACAAGGCGTCAACGTGGGTGTCTGAATTATTCCAGCTCAGTGCACTTATTGACGATACCCTGCCCTAGCACGCTGATGTCCCCGGGGCAAATTGGCTGGACGTACCGAGAAGTCTGTCGAAAGGATGCCAGACACTTCGATCTGGTTAAAATATATGAAGACGCACACAGGATTTTCCATAATCTGCAGGGATGCTCTGTAAGTGAAAACTGGATGGAAGTCGGCTTCCTCCCCGCCATGAACTCGTCAGATTCTGACTGTCAGGGGTCATGAGTTCAGAACACTGTACCATGATCACAAAGCCAACACTAACCTGTCCGCTTGAGAATGATGGCATCATCGTGCATCATCGTCAGATCAGGAACTTGAACCTGCATGCTGAACCTTTTTTTTTTTTTTTTTTTTTTTCAATGCAATGTTAATTGCAACTGACATGTTCCCATGGACAACAACTAAAAAAGCACAGTAGGGGCTAACTTTTTTTTTAATGCACAGGTTAAATGAGCAATTGTAATAAGAGAGCCAACTGCACAAAAATTACCGCTTGAGCTTATTGCACACCCAAATAACTCGATCACCCCCGTTTTGCAAACCAGCGTACCAATGTTCCCTGTCAAACTGCGATATGCAGCAGCACGCCGAAAACGTTCACAATCGATAACCGACGATGCTTGACTGCACATACATGCAGCACTGATGTTACGTTACATAGTCCGTCCCGAGCAAACGCATTACAGAAAATCAATTTGCTCACACCTCCTCCTTTACAGAAACGCAACACCCGCCTCATTCACCGACCGAGTCTTCGCTGCCGATCACAGGTGACGGCTGATCAATGGCAAAATGATGGATTTCACGCATGAATTATCGCTCACCACCCAACCCTTGCAAACAGTAAATCACCGCAACAACAAAAAACAAAAAAAAAACACAAAAAACTGCTGCTCACATCAAAGCCCGATACCCAGAGCGGCACTTCTATGCTCAACTGCGATATGACCGAGACAACGGAACCTACGGGAGAGCTGGTTTCTGATCTTGATGCATATCGTAACGATCTCGGCCCGCGCTGATCGAATTTCGCTACCGTTCGCTCCCTGCCGTCGAAATGACCACCCTGACCTCTGACCTCGAAGCGTAGGGGGAAAAAATGTTCGGCAGCTGAGAGGAAATGATTTCTTCCTTAGATATTCCAATGGCCGGTCCGTTTTCCCTGCGGGCTTCACAATACACCGGGGAATTCTGGCTCTAAGGGCGGCATGTTTTGTCTCCATAAATGCCAACGCGCTTGATAGATATGGCCTTTTGAACCTGGCAACGGCTCTTTGCCGATTGATGCATGCGCGAGGAATATAAGATCGAAGCAAATTCGAAGCGCGGCGCTAATTTGTGTCAGCGATGACTGACTGCTGGGCAAAGACAATGTATACGCTCCCGCATGGCCGCGCGGACCGATTCACCCCGCGGCGTGAAAAGTCACTTCATCAATCATGCACTGGGCAGTACCAGTTATCTATCGTGCTAATTTTGGACAGAAAAATGCCTGCGCGGAAGTTCATTGTCATCTGTCAGATTCACTAGTCCAATTGCGTCCACAATTCAGCCGCAGGACCATGACAGCAATGCAGCAAGCAGTTCATGTCTATGTCAATTAGACGTAATGGGCAACAAAGCAACTGGCGTTTCCACGACTATCGTCGCACGATAAAGTTCCTGCGTAACGCATATGTAATGTTTCTATTTTTCGCACGGTCGAAGTTATTCAATGCGCTATTTCCATGTTTACTAAGCCAACTTATGTTTTGAAACAGTGCTGCTAGTGAGTACGCCTGTACGCTCGAAATACTGATTAGTGATTAGTGATCACTGATTAGTGCAGTTCTTAATTTGATGCGATGTCGTTTTCACTTTGCGCGAGCGGTCGAACATTGAAATTTGTATTTGTGAGTTTGCACACACACTTGAAACGGTCTATACTGTTAGCAGTAAATGCAGGACGGAGGTCTGCTGAACGTGCGAACGAGAACATCAGCGACCCGAAGCTGTCCTAGTCAGCCGCGTTACAGAACTGGGTGGCAGACGCTGTGCGGCTGTGCAAGTGTCAAAGTAGTATGGTTCTAGGCACCACCAACACAGATCCAAACGATTTCTGAGCCTGGAATTGAAAATGACGGATGGTGGCCTTTAGGAGAACGGGGAGGACTGGAGAGGACACGCAAAACCAGCAACACGAGAGGTAAAGAGCAGGGCGGTAATAAGATGAGATAAGCAGAATATTCTGCAAAGCCCACTACCCCCTTCCTCCGCTGTTGTAGAATAATTTGGCCGTAAATAATTTATATTCATGACGAGGCATATCATGTGTTGCCATAACTATTTTTGGACAGCATATACATCTGCATATTAAATGTTATGCTAGTCTCCAACATTCACCGAAGTCGCATTGTAGGAACCAGAACTTCGACGATCAAGAGGAAGATACCAACAGCGGCCAGCATGGTAATAACAACGAGAGAAGTTGATTAACACTGAGCACTGTAACCAGCGGACCGCTGACTCACTGGCGCGAGAGATCCGTCACAGAGAGATAGCGGTAACCATCTCCGCTCCACTTTCAATGGCTTCGGGGATTCTATTTCCTCTCAGGGGGGGACCTGCCCTCGTCTCAATTGTCTGATGCGTTTTTCGCCGGCAACGGCTCATAATGGCATTAAGGCGCGAAACAATGGTGCGTGTTGATTTTAGGCAAAAGTCAATAGAAGAACGTGACAAAAGGGGCAACAGAGTGCAAGAGAAAGCGGGAAACACTCGGTGCGTCTTCGGTGTCTCGCGTAATGTCAGAGTGCAGAGAAGAAAGGAGTATGCTTTTCCGGAAATAGAACATTTAAACAGAAACAAGACATGCTTAAAACAGCGCAGAGGTGGTTGAATAGAAGCTTGAAAGCTTGATGGCGGAAAGAAAGCTTGGAAGTATAGTAAGAAAACCCCATAAAAAATACGGTGTGCAGCTCGCACAAGTATCTCCAAACAAAGCAGACAAGTGTTTTCCAATCAACAACTGTGAAACGATTCCTAAAACAGGAGCAAGTGTGTAAACATCGGATTTAAAAACAATAGAACAAATAAAAGGAGAAAAAAAAAACCCCCCAAAAAAACAACCATGAGCAACAGGGCTGAAGTTCAAACCTAAACAACAGTTTTTGGAGTGTGCAAACCTTGACACAAAACAGAGCATACGCACTCTTCTGCTCTTTTTCAATTTCATCACATCGACCTACTTCTCAGGCACGTGATAATTCACTGCATCGTGATCATCAGCACCGAGAAGAAAGAAAGGAGGAGACACACAAAGCCTTTTCTTTCGATGATCTATCAAAATGAAACCACCTCTTTCCGGAAGACGACAAAACCCCGGCGTGTCCAACAAGTAATTTCTGGTTGATTAGCGGCAAGACGCGGGCAGTCGGCTCCTCGTTATCAGTCGCCGAAATTACAAGATGGTCCTGAAAATTCCCTTGATTCTTCTCGAGACTAATCCTTTGAAAGCCCGGTTCCCCGGGCCTGGAGACAAGTGTATCGATCCATTATGGAATTCACCGGGGCCTCGCAGCCTTGTAATAATTGTTACAATCACAATAATTGTTTTGGGCAGGACATGCTGTTTTAGAGGGGCCGATAATGACTGCACTGAGAGAAAGGGCAGATGTAGGGGGCTGAGGACCCGAGGGAGGAGCAGCGCCTTAATGAGGGCCGGGTACTAGGGGGGTCGAGATTACGAATGAGCCAATCAATGCAAAAGGCATTATAATGAATGAATATGTCGTTAAAGGACTAAAAAAGAGACATTATCGGAAATATAGTGGTTCGCTAATCCAACACGTCTGTTCATAACGGTGTTCCTGCACAGCTGTTCAGGCAGGGGTCAAATGTTAGGGCGGGGAATCTAGCAGATAAAAACCATGAAAATGGTGCCATTCTGTCTGTTCCCTCCCTCAGGCACCATCTCCTCCTGCAGCTTCCCAGTCTGTGCATGGCAGAGAGAGAGAGAGAGAGAGAGAGAGAGAGAGAGAAGCACTTCCGACCAATCGTCTTCACCTTGCCATCGGGGACATTCTTGTGGAAGATAAGACGGATCTAGTGCAAAGAATGTTCTGGCGATGATTTATTTGACAGATACGTAAGTCACCTTACTCTGGTTTTAAAAAAGGTCTGCAGAACTGATACTCATAAGACTTTACAAGACCTCTCCCAGTTCAGAAAGACATATAAGCACCAGTAAATGAATGAATGTATGAATATATATATATATATATATATATATATAGAGAGAGAGAGAGAGAGAGAGAGAGAGAGAGAGAGAGAGAGAGAGAGAGAGAGAGAGAGCATCTTCTCATGGGGATCCAAAACCGCACGGGGTCCTAAACACAGCATCTGTTCACGGGGAAAGACACATTTTTCTATTTCTTCTTCGTATCCTTCTTCCACCAAAACTACACATAAGTGCCATGAGCTGACGACGGGGAACAGTATTCAAAACCACTAATAAAATGCACTTCAATTTCCAAACAGGCAAAGCCATGTCCTTTCTTTCAGCGACGCGTCGTGCTTCGTACGTCTGCCGATGCAGTAGCAGCTTATGTCCCCACCACAGGGGCTGACTGGGAACTGTCTAATGATGCTCCCAGTCAGCTGTTGAAGGGACGGAGACTGTCAGAAGCTGACGACATCCCCATGTCCTCCAATCGATGCCGCGAGCACGACCAACCTGTAATTGGCGTAGATTTGCCATAATTAACGCCTCAAGCTAGACACGCGCCAAAAATCTGGGACAGGTCACCTAATTTGGGCTTCGAGCCATAGGTCCTTCAGGAAAACGATTGTGAGAAGGGGATGCAGTTTTTACGGGGAGTGATGAGCAATGACGGAAAGCGCAATTGGTGTGTGTGTGTGTGTGTGTGTGTGTGTGTGTGTGTGTGTGTGTGTGTGTGTGTGTGTGAGAGAGAGAGAGAGAGAGCTTGTAATAATTCAGGTTTTCCCTTGAACACACCTTCAGCTAGCACTGGAAACTTGATCGGCCTTCACACTTTGCAAAATCAATGAGCACGGCGAGAGCAAAACAGAACGGTGCAAAACAAAGCTTAGTCACTTGTTGTCGTTCGGGACGCTACTACAGTTGTTTCAGTCTTCGTCCTTGAGCTCCTGATTGACAACACTTGTATGATACATAAATTACGATGGCTGCACACGACCGACGGGAATTTTCGAAGCAATCCCATGGAAAAGCCCATCATCATCTCTACCTCCATACTGAAAAAGGGTCTAAGCGTTAGGATCTGATAGGCAATTTGACTCTTTTTCCAGATACCAACAGAATTCTGCACCGATGCTTCCTAGCTGACCTCCCCGCCCAGTGCCAATCCAGCCCAGCAGCACGGACGCCCTGAGTCAGGCTCAAACCTTTCTCGTACGGTTACTTCTCGAACTCATTAGCAAGCATCGCGAGGTATACGTGGGCATCCCGCCGATTGAACGACCCCGGAACCTCTGACAAACCGCGGCACGGAATTAAGGGGTCTAGTCTGGGAATCCCCAAGCCTCTAACTGGCTGCTCGCAGCCTTTGTGCCTGAGTCTGCGACCGCTGGAACCGCTGGGAGTCCCGTGCTGGTCTTTGATCGAGGTCCAAGCTCATCACGGGCGCAATCTACCTCACAGGGGAAAACAACTCCTGCTCACTCTGTTCAATGCGTTACCTTTCCGGGAATTAACACGATCCGACGTCTGTTGTACAACGATGTAGAACGGGAGGAAACATCTAAAGACTACTTCCAAACAGAGAGAGAGAGAGAGAGGGGGGGGGGTTCCTCTAGTCTTCACAAAGCTTTTGTCTGTTCTTTGCAGCGCCTCTAAAATCTAACAGTAATGACATTATATCTGTACCAGACGATGTCCACTTCGAATGACAACTTGTCAGGTTCATAAAAGCGACGTCTGGGAAATGGGAAATGTTCCCAGTAAGACGACCTACCGGATTATATCTGCCATAATCGAGTCAACAAGTGTACTTGAAGTCGCCGCCTGCACGTCCAGTCCATGTCAACAATGATGTACATGTACTTGGAGGTCCGAGCGGAAACCCGTCAGCCAGAGCTCAGCAGGCTAACTCCCGACCCTGTCAAACTGGTTTTAAATTCGAGACCCCATTATGGATGATGTTAACTGACGGCTGTCCACAATTATTACAGTCCCATAACGCGGCCTTATCAGCGCGATTCTAATTTCTTCCAGCTTGATCTACATACTGCCCCGCCCGGGCATCATGTCAAAGTCCTTTTCGGGGACACTTCACTATTCCCCCAAAAAGTGCATGGAGGAAGGGAAGCCGAAACTCTGGTATCATGTGGCGGCAGGCAAATGGGATAACGGGATATCTAACTATCAGACCAAAGATCTCCATTAGAATGTAGGTGAGACACTTGTACGCCCCCGGTAACCGAGCAGACCCCAGAGAGAGAGAGAGAGAGAGAGAGAGAGAGAGTGTGTGTGTGTGTGTGTGTGTGTGTGTGTGTGTGTGTGTGTGTGTGTGTGTGTGTGTGTGTGTGTGTGTAAAAGCCGCTGTATAAGGCAAACGGATGGCAATGGCCCGCATGACTTAGCAGACCCTTACGCACCAAGGAGCACATCGACGCTGGGTAGAGACCCGGTCCTTTCTCAGACGACTAAATCAGTCGTCGTCAGTAAATGCGGTCACGTACTGGACTGCTGGGTACACAGTGAGTCGGCGGAACGCGGACAATACACCGGGTGAAATAAATGCCACTGACTTGTTTTGTACTGTTTGCAAATAACTCACTGACTGCATTGAAAGCACACACACACACACACACACACACACACACACACACACACACACACACACACACACACACCGGGTTGGTTTGGACCCTCCTGTGCCCACACGACCTAATGTTCCCGATGACCATAACAGTACTGAGTGACCAAAGCCGAACGTGTTTTCCTGCTCCGTTCGCATCACTTGTCATTAGCGTGGTGGCCACTCACGCTCCATGGTCCTGGAGGCTGGACTCCCATTGTTACCGATGGCAAAGGGCCAAAGACAACACTCCCACAGCCAGCCCTACTCACAATGGAAATGAAGTAACTTCGTGGCGAGCTGTCCATCCCAGCCATGCACGTACTAAACGTACTTCAGAGTCGCACAGCACAAAATGTCAAAGTGACCTCCATCGGCAGCTGTTTGGATTTTGTTGTTTTAATGTGTTTTTTTCTGCATAACTGAACAGTCACTGGTACGAAATGCATAAAACAAACTGAAGCTCTCATCTTTGTGTTCGCACACGCGCGCGACAAAGAGGCAACAAATGACAATTTTTGCATGTAGAATACCAGCACTTGATTTCAGAAGAACGCATGGCTATACAGTTATGTATTTTCACTCCGTTGCCACTGACTCTTCTGACCACCCAACATAAATCGCTTTCGGAAACAAACTCACTTCAGAGCTTTTCTGCAAAAATCTGTTTCACTGAAACCCACTAAACCAGATGTCTGACAAGCCCAGCCCTCCCCTCCCGCTCCCTTAAAAAAAGGGGGGGGGGGGGGGGGACACACACACACACACACACACACACACACACACACACACACACACACACACACACACACACGACGAAGACAAGTTATCTGCAGCTTTTTTACACACCGCTGCCAGTCTGTCATCTGACGCAATCATCCATAACCCTAGGAGGAGTGCTAATGGACGCAGTGAGAGAGAGAGCATCTTAGGAAACGCCGAGCAACAGCGGACAGCAGACATGCATTAGGCACAATACCGAGACCCGCTAATCCACAATTTGCACTGTACAGTTCAAGACTTGTAGGGGATCAATGCCGCAGCCGACCACCACCACCACCACAGCGGGTTACTCACCATAACATGCGCGCATCACCTCCCAACCAACCCCGGCGATAGTGTTTCTTTCAGCGCATCCTATTTGAACAGCTTCCTTGACTCGAGCTGTCAGAAGCTGAAGAGACACTTGTGTGAATCATCGCAAAGTAGCAGGCCCGAGCAACAATACAACACGAGTCTCAGCAACAGCAGCACGGTAGTATTAGCACCAGCAACCAGCAACAGCAGCAACAGCTTTATTTGATGGTTTTCTCCAGCTCTATAATAGCGACAGCTAAGGGAAAACCTGTGCTACCGGATCGTGAGACAGGAGCAGGGTTTTAATCGGCACCAAAAGTCACCGTGACGCTTTCATTGTCGTGCAAGCTGTCACGCTGGACTGATTCAGCTGATACAAAGGAAGCATGGAATTCTTTCTTTCTGGTTGACGCCGCAGCTTCAGTTCCATCACTCAATATTCAATCACTGAATGCGCGCGCGTGCGCGCGCGCACACACACACACACACACACACACACACACACACACACACACACACACACACACACAAACACGCACGCACACACACACACACACACACACACACACACACACACACACACACACACCTTAGCCAAATGAGAGTTCAAATCCTGCGTTGCCTCGACCTTATGAACTAACGTTCGAGTGATGAATACAAAAGAAAATCCACCGACAGAATATAATACACACCATGCATTTTTTAATGCCTTCGCGTATCATACCTAGGTGACTTCCATGTATTGAGTGAATTGGTCGGGTGTATGGTGAAAGCAATTGCAACTGGCTCTAAATTCTTCTCAAAAGGCAGTTTCGGGCCTTGCGTGTAATCTTGGGCTTCCTTCGAGACGATGACACAGACGAACACGTGAAACAGAAGGGGAAGGCACTAATTAACAATCGACCTGTCATGTCGGGAAGCTGTCTGCGCCACGGCAGCGACAAGGGCATTTGCTGGCAGCTATATTTAGCTTCGAGCTGTCTTTGTCTCTCACAGGCGCAATCCTCACAGGTACCACACAAGCTGAACGAAATGCCAGCCTGAACTTACATGCATACAAATCGAACTAAACTTTCACCTACTTGCAAAAGTACATTAAACCAATTATCTCTGCCGAAATAGAAGACCTTCCCAAACTGCAACGCAATGTCAGCAAGCCCGAGCCGACGAGTGGGGGCAAAAAAAAAAAAAAAAAAATCAAGCGACAGTCTGGTGTAGTGTCACCAACAGTGAAGTAAAAGCGACTGGTGTTTCGAACGAACGGCTCAATGAGTCATGCAATGCAACGACATCAATAATGAAACCATTCGGCGCGCTGGCCTTGAAAGTTTCAGCCGTTGTCATCAATGCTTTGCTAGTTCACCAGCCACTGCTACGCAGACTTGAAGTTGGTCTGAAGGGGTATCTGCAATTATAATAAGGTCGCGCCACTGCTGTGTTAGGGCACTATGTGGAACGGGTAGAAGCGGGAACCGTGCTAGGGCAAAATGTCCACATGTCCACCTCTAAAACCAACACGTTGGATAATTCGAACCTGTGCATACTTGAGCACTTTGATATGTGTGTGTGTGTGTGTGTGTGTGTGTGTGTGTGTGTGTGTGTGTGTGTGTGTGTGTGTGTGTGTGTCTGCCGGTGTGTGTGTGTGTGTGTGTGTGTGTGTGTGTGTGTGTGTGTGTGTGTGTGAGAGAGAGAGAGAGAGAGAGAGAGAGAGAGAATTTTGCACAATAGCGTGCAGGCATTCAAACAAAGAACACTGCGTTCATTCTGTGAATTGCACAACATGCATCGCTGCCAAATGTACCGACACAAAGCTTTATGTTCATTCTCTAAAGAATAAAAAGGCGTCTCTACTGAAATTTGTGAGTGCCAGGAAAAAAAAGGAGTCTGGTTCACCCAAACCATCATCGGCGCAAGAAACAAACGTCTGTGAACGAAACACGCAAAAAAAGCGAGTCAACTGTCGCCATGCAGTCTGCGGAGCCCAGACAAGCAGTGACTCACATCAAGCAACGCGTCTACTTGTTGGTGGTGGAGTCACTCTTTGCTTCTACACTCGTGCCGGCTCAGGAAAAAAAAAGTCCCTGCGACAATTTAATCTGAACCGGCGTAACAACATCAAAATTCGTCAAAATTTCAATATGATATCTAAAGGTGTGTACCAGTCTTCAGCCATTGCTCAACATGCCTGTCACAAAAAACTTTCAAAAAAAGATCTAAGATATGGAAGAGAAACACAAAGGTGAAAATGACATTAAATGCATGCGAGGGTCACCTGTTGTGTCGGCGACAGCACACCTTTCTCTCTGGCCACACTGGAACACAATCACAAGAAGGGTACCGAGCCATGTTAAGTCTCCCCAGTCACTGCAGAACGACGTTTGACAGGTGAAAAACTTGCGAGAAACTAAAAACCGAAGCGAAAAGTGGAGGGGTTAGAGAAAGAGAAAGGGCAAAATTCCCTTCCAGTGACGCAGCCAACGGCCGTCGCGCACGTGCTTCGCGGCGCTCTCTACCTGGGGGACAAAGGGCCTGTGTCAGCCCCGCTCCTGGCGCCAGCACAGTGTCAAGCAGGCAGCAATTGCAGCAACAGCAGCAGACGCAGCAGTGGCGGATCGAAACTTGTGCATTTCCATGTTCGTGCATGCACGTGCAGCGCCACAGAACTGCACACACACACACACACACACACACACACACACACACACACACACACACACACACACACACACACACACACTCTATTCGAGGGGGGAAATTTAATAGTCCTGCATTGAGTTATTACTCACGTGGAATAGACGGAATCGACGTGCACAATAAAACACGGGCCGCTGGGATTGGACAAAACTCCGCAGTCTCCTTTGTTGCTGTTGTGTAGTCTCACTCTCACACACGCGATCAATCAAGAAATTAATGCAGGCGGATCAGGAATTTAAAGCTCTCCTCCGTGAACACATCACGTGCAGTTCATGTGTTTTTGTTGTTGTTGTTGTTGTTATTTCTGGGTTTTTTGTGTTTTGGTTTGTTGTTCTTTGTTTGTTTTGTTGTATTTTTGGTGTTTGTTGTTGTTTCGTTTTTGTTTGTTTGTTGTTTTGTTTTTGTTTGTTGTTCTTGTTTTGTTTGTTGTTGTTTTTTTCTTTTTTCTGGGGGGGGGGGGGGGGAGAGGGGGTTGGTTGTTTAAAGAGGGGCACGTGCCCCCGCCGTCCGTCGACCTTGAGAGGGCCCCGCGAAGCCTCGACCCACGATTTCCCGCGAGAATGGACAGTGTAGAAGACTTAAGTTACTCAAGTGGTAAGGTTCCTCAGAGCTGTACAGGCCAAGGAGGGAGGAGGGGGGTACATAAACGAGTGAGCACGACATCGCACAGTCCACTGCAGCACCACTGAAAACTAAACTCACGTGGACAGGAGCCTGAGCTGAGGACGACCATCGACTTGTTGTATTTGACAGACAGACCATGCAATATTCTGATGTATTGACAAGATACATACGTGTAGCTGTGAATACACGAGCACCGTTTTTACAAAACGCATGCAGCTGATATGGAGAGACCATGTTCGAGTTACCTGGCTGTCTCAAGATCTCAGGTGTAATCAGTATGTCCTCGAAGGTGACCGGCAAGGGTAAATTTTGACTAAATTTAGATGTACAGGAATTTGAACGGAATCGGAGAAGAAAATGAGGAGACAGATTTCAGCGGTGACAGTGAGGAGCTGTCAATGACACCACCAAAGACCTCACTCGTCGTTCTCATGCGAGAGAGAGAGAGAGAGAGAGAGAGAGAGAGAGAGAGAGAGAGAGAGAGAGTGTGTGTGTGTGTGTGTGTGTGTGTGTGTGTGTGTGTGTGTGTGTGTGTGTGTGTGTGTGTGTGTGTGTGTATGCGCGCGCGCGTGTGTGTGTGAGCGTGAAGGATGACAATAAAGTGCTAGTAACACCACAGTCTTCGTTATTTTCATGTTAACCTCGTGTGTGTGTGTGTGTGTGTGTGTGTGTGTGTGTGTGTGTGTGTGTGTGTGTGTGTGTGTGTGTGTGTGTGTGTGTGTGTGTGAGAGAGAGAGAGAGAGAGAGAGAGAGAGAGACAGACAGACAGACAGACAGAGACAGTTTCTAGTCGAGCAGTTTTACCTTCCAGGCGTGAAACCTTCGCCAAACCAGGCGTAACTCACAGGTGAACTGCAGAAAGCCACGCTCGCATCCCTGCTCTCATGTTTTATGCATGTAGTAGCAAGTAGGAAGAATCTTTAAACTTCCAAAGGTGTTTATACAAGCCAGGTGCGCCAGCTGCCAACACAATACACGTAGGTTTCCTACCTATACTAGAGACACACATAGATAAACGTCTCTGCCTGTTCCTACTGCACCAAGTGACGCGCAAAAGGCTTTATGAAGTTACAGGTAAACAAAACTGCGTGTGGCCAGTCGTAGTGTGTGTAGCGACTGGCGGTGTAGGCGTGACATAACAGTGGCAACAGATGTAAGAAAATCCGAACCAATCCTATCAGTTTTGTCCACGCCAAATTAGCGCTATTTACGCCCGGTTGCGACTCCGGCACAACAAGCAGGATTTACAGTGTACACGTGAGGCGGGCAAGCCTTGAACACAGATGAGGCGTGAAGCACAAAGTGAACCGCTAGAGACGCAACTCTGGGAGATTACCAACCATTTGCATGCTTGACCAGCGAAGGCAGGTGACGTGACAAAATAGATATGTATCCACAACGTAGTCCGCAGGAGACGTTACTGTGGCTTAATACATATCTTCGTCCTCTTGGTCCCCTGCCGGAAACATCGCTAACCCCCTCTCCTCCGCCAGTGAAGGAAACTCCTAAAATGTCAAACACTCGAAGCCTGTCCAATATTACCAGTAAAGGAACTAAGCCAAGAAATCCAGTTCAGTCGAGAGTAAACTGCGCACTGTGGTGTACAACAATACGCACGTGCTGGCTCGGCTTAGGCTCAAGACTGTTACGAGGTGTGTCAAATGCACACTGACACAGCAAATGATGCAAGCGAAAACCACTTCCCCAGATTTTCTCTCATCACTAAATGTCTGCGAAGAAACGTAAACAGAATTTCTTTTCATTTTCTTTTGTTCATTATTTACGAATAGGTAGCCTTTCAAAAATCTTCTCTGTTCTTTTTTTTTTTTTTTTTTCATACCTGCGGTTTAAAAAAAGGATCGTTGTGGAATTATCTAAACATCACCTAGACCCGAGCAAAATTCTACAGAACCACCCAAAACTACAAATGAATTTCACTACCCACTTTCTTCGCTGCCAATGTTACTTACAGGCATCGTTCTAAACAGATACACGGTAATCTAAACTGGACCCACCTCATAATCTCTGCCGTCGACAATAACCTGGGATGATCGCAAGTAGTAAAAGTCTAATCACATGCGTGCTGCCTCAGGTCCTGAATGTTTCTTTCTTGACACAAGCCACGAGGTTTCGACCTAATTGACAAGTTCCCTAGCCAACAGCAAAACTGAATCCAACATCCGCGGTATCAATCCCGACTTGAAACAAGGCGCCCGCGTATTTTATTCATGTTTTAATTACACCTTTCCTCCAAGACCGGAGGAAGCCGAGCGGTGGCTGTCAAAGTGGACGACAGCGAGGAGACGACCTGGATCATTAACTTTTGTACAGTGCGAACGCGCCATTCTGCTCCACGCACAAACGTAAAGGCCTAAAGTAATGTCCGACATTTCTAGGCTCATAAATCGTTCTGAGCTGTTTAGTAGCATCGCACCACGTAAACACATGCGCAGTTACAGTCTCACACAGGGTGGCACTGAGAAGGCAGAAGCCAAAACACACAGCATCTGCCACTAAGTCCTACAACACGCCTGACCAGGAGAGCTCCGGGGCGCTTAATTTCTCGTTCATACGACCAGCAAATGTCAGTGTTGTATAATTATAAAGCCCAATTAACCACAAGGAAGACTATATCAAGCATACACGCACACTCACAAGTTAAGTACGACTGTTCCAAAACAAAAGTTGCTCGGAAATGTCGGACGGTGTGGCTGTGACGCGCTGAACCACAACGTGAGTCCTAGTTTGTCGTATCTCCCATCTCTGACACGTCAGTAGACATCTGTTGGCACGCCGTATTGCTTAAACTGACACATGCCCAACACAATGCCTCTCTGAACTTCACGCACTTCGCGCGTCAAAGAACAAAAACCAGAGGGAGATGGTTGACAGATCAGTAGATTATGTCGTGTTTGCCTAAGAGCAAAATCACGGAATCACAAGAACGTTCGGCCAACATTTTTCGCCGCAGCTTCTCACGCGTAACCTCCTCTCACAAAATGAGCGGGGTCTTTAACGCGGAGAATTCAATTTCTGTATCGACTCAAAACAGGTGTTCACGACAATAAATCAGTTAAAATAACCAACCTTGTACTGGACGTGTTCCAAAAGCCGCCGCACCGTTTATAAACTGGCCTCCGTGGCAGGCATGGCTGGTAGATTTATCACACAGATGGTTGGAATTCCTTGCAGGTATCTAAAACTCGTCTTCTCTTTCCTGACGTCCACCAGTTAAAGTGAACAAACCGGTCATCATTGCCTACTTAACAGTAAGGACGCACGTCATAAAGCCACCCAAGCGTGTGACACTGCATCACTGCATGCAAGCATTAAATGAATTCATGAGCCTAGACCGGGCTAACAATGACAGACGTACTATTCGGCTCCTTCACCCCATTCATCGGCTGTGAATAGTCTGGAAGCCTCTCTAAGCCACGCAAAGACGCACCCTTACTTCATCTGTCAACAGCTACCTACAACATTCATTCCCAAAGGTTGGGCACTCTACAAGTGGGAGCCCGGAAAAAAAACTCTTCAACAGATTGAAAATTGTCCCTCTTACTACCACTACAACCCTGTCGCCCCGATCTAAACTATAGTAACATAACACAGACTCTTCTCCGCCGCATTAAGCACACTATAAGGCATTCCGCCTCGATAATTCCTCTGCGCCCATTAAGCCTTATTCATCAGTGAACATTAGCACAGTCCGCCCTGATCGGGACATTGTCTCTGAGAACTGGAACGGCTGGCACCGGGTGGCACGTGCTGGGCAGACAATAACCAGACTTTCTGTTTCCCCACCAACCTCCCACCTTGACACGGCCACCCCACTCACCATCCTCCTCCCTGCACCCCCTTGATTATCGTGATGGGGCCACTAACGTCGGCCAATCTAGCACTTGCGCTCGACAAAGACCGCTTATTTCAGAAAATTATTTCCATGGCAACTGAAGAATAACGCGCTTGAGCGGACAAATTGATCTGATTCGTAGGCTGTTAGTCCCGATCTTTTGTCCCTCGGTCGGCACGGCCACCCTTCAGCGTGATCGGATGAAGTGTTCCGTAATACCTCTCCACTGCTGCATCCCTACTGAGTATTGTTGCGGTGTGGCAACAGAGATTTTTCACTACCGTGACCTCAGCATCTTGTGCACACGCAAGCGACGTGAAAGTTTACATTTTCCATTTACTGGCAGATGCTAGACGACTGCGATACCGGCCAAACTTTGTAATAAAGATTACTCTGAGACACAAGGACCTCAACTGTAACATAACAATCTCGCTTGCAAACGAAAACTATAAATCCTATAAAATTAATAGTAATTTGGTTTAATAAAAAGAAAACCAAACGGAGTTTATACTAAACCGCTCAGGGGGGGTTGCCAATCAACGAGATCGAACAAGTTGCAATAGTCTTGTGCAGCAAAAGCGAGCACCAGCGTCGGAGTGTTGCCAATGTTTCGGTCGAAACGGCGATGAAAAGAATAAACAAACCGCGTGATTTAGCCAGCCTGAACGAACTTGATTACTGACCGAGCTCTCTCGAACACTGCAATTCCATGGACAGCAGATACCCGGGTGATTCAAGCCGCGAGCATTGAGCCAGAGAATAACTCCATGGAAGTTCAGCACTAATTTAGGGAAATTGCCGCTGACAACCACAGCTTCACGACCAGCTCTGAAAGAGGGGACAAGACACACACCACTGGCTCCAGCTGGACTGGGAGGAGAAGACAAAAACATGAAAGCACGCACGGCCACCGCCTTAATTGTGTTATTTCACAATCAGGCGAAACTTCAGAGCTGTGGCACTTGTTCTCACTGACGGGAATTATGATAACCGCCTGTAGCTCCGGGCTTCAGGCTTTCCTCATGATTCAATAGTGTGTGTGTGTGTGTGTGTGTGTGTGTGTGTGTGTGTGTGTGTGTGTGTGTGTGTGTGTGTGTGTGTGTGTGAGAGAGAGAGAGAGAGAGAGATGTTGTTCTATCAGTAGTCTACATGCAGACGAACATGCAGATAACCAGAAGCAGATGAACGGATCAACAGCCGATGTATACCAACCAAACTACACACACAAAGACACTATCTACACTAGCCAGACAAAAGTGTACATCCTGTACTGTCTCCGTTGCCATTATTACTAGCGATGTGCACTGACTTGAAAGTCAAAGCTGTCGTAAAATGCAGGCTTGCAACAACAAAGCAGGGAAGGAAAACGGGCCACCACAAAGTGACCGCGAAGCATTTTGAAAAAAAAAAGAAAAAAAAAAGCTGAAAATCGGAAAGAGACCACAAGCGCTGTGTAAGTCAGTTTAGGTGTACAAAGAAAACTTACGTGATTGTGCGAGCGTTCGCTCTTCAGCCGGGCGAGGTCCCTTTGAAGGCGGGCGATGGTGCGGCGTGACGTCTGCTTCTCTTCTTCCAGCAGTCGGTTCAGCTCCGCCACCTTCTTCTCCGCGCCATTCTGCAACAAGGGGATTTGACCTATTGTGGTTAGACCTCCACCTGCGGTTCTTGAAGCACAGGGTTCGTATCTCTAAAGGGCAAGAATCTGGATGGCGATTTTTCTTCACAACAAAAAAAACAAAGATGGGGGGTGGTGGTGGGTGGGTGGGTGGGTGGGGGGGGGGGAATCCCATTCCATCAGTGAGTTGGTCGCGGACTGGAAAAGAAGTACACACCATTCACGCTGGAAGGAGAGAGAGAGAGGGTGGTGGAGGGTGGTGCTGTACATATGGCGATGTGTTTCTTTTCTCTTGAATTTCTGTCAGAATTTCTCTCACAACGGTAATGGGACAAAAGAAAATTCCAACGTCAACGACACAACGCCGTGAACACGATGGGAGCCCCCCCCTCCCTCTCCCCCCCCCCCCCCCCAAAAAAAACCCTCTCGTAGGATCTGCTGGTCCGTCGATCTCGACATTTTATAAACTGCCATTGAGTTTGAATGCGATGTTGATTATTGAGGTCGAGATGACTCGAGGCGGTCATATCGATGTGTTTTCCCGAGGATGTATGCAAACCAATGGCGCCTAGGAAGATGTTTCTTGCTTTTGAAAAACAACAACAACAACAAAAAGTTCAGAGAAAGAAGTAATCTTTGCAGACAGGAAAACAATGCACTGCCATCCAGCACTTACGCTACAATTTCAAGCTCTTTTCCTAGGTTCGGAATAACCCACATTTATGCACATGGTGGAAAACAACAAGGCCAATGAAGGCTTATCATGCAACGACTGCACGCTGGAAAAAGGTCTTCTTTGCAGCAATCATTTCTTTTTACACACACACACACACACACACACACACACACACACACACACACACACACACGCACGCACGCACGCACACTCACACACACACACACACACACACACACACACACACACACACACACACACACACACACACACACACTTTGTTGACACGAACCAAACAGAATGGATCGTTGATCTTTTATCTTCTCCGACCAGTCGTTACGTTTACTTGTTGGAAGCAATATGTAATGCCTAGCCCCCCCCCCCCCCCCCCCCCCCCCGCCCCCGCCTCCCAGGCCCCAAAAGGTAAAAGCTGTCTCAGCGTGACAAGCTCTACAATGCTCTGTCTCCTCTAGTCATTTATTTTCAGCAACATTTTGATCGCATGTTAGTGAGTGACCACAGCAAAAGACTAGCAGAGAGTGACTGATCAGCTGATCTGAATGACTGAACGAGGGCCAAGAAAAAGACTGACTGGTCATTTCAAGTATAACCAGCCTGCCTTGCAACCTGTCTTTAACCTGAAAGACCGACACTATTTTCAACATTTCTGTTCAAGTACAACCCAAGTACAAGAGAAGCAATGGAAACCTAGAAGCAAAAGGAAACCTGCAAGCCATACGATAATATGCATTCCAGTCGAACGTCTGATTCCGGATTGACCCTGCCTCCACCAGCTTAGCACGAAATCCCTGTCAAATCAATCAAACTTATCCGGTATTGTGTCAAAATACAAAACTTTCGGTAACACCTTCGCCGGTAATTACATCCAAGCCGAGAAGCCAATGTTTCTGCCACTTCAATCAAAATCCGGGACACACGGCGGTGATTTGCCATTTTCAATGAAGGCAAACGAATCAATACATAACGGGTTCGATTTTTGCCTCTGTGTTATGAGGAAACAGGTCTTACGACCTGATGTTGATACTGGTTCAATTAGACTAAGAAATACTCCACGGATCTAGGTATGCTTTGGGGATAAACAGCATCCTGTAGATTATGGTCGGGCCAAAAACCAGCATGCAACATTATGATCATGAAATACAAAAAAATAATTACCGCGTTGACAGAAGGATCGAATCACTCACACACACACACACACACACACACACACACACACACACACACACACACACACACACAGAGGTTACCTAACGGCACCGCTCGACCCCCCCCCCCCCCCGTAGCATTGGTAGCCGCACGCGGCCTATCTCACCTAATGCACCCCTCGAAAATTCACAGCGGCATGAAAAGGCTTTTTGTGCGTAATCTGCCCAATCATCTGTGACGGACCTACCAATCCGGGACCTAGAAATCAATCTGGCTACTGAACTTGTTATTTAGCGCACTTGGGTACACTGTCCAGAGAGTGCCCGGTATAGCAATAAACTCCCTGTAATTACCCGGAAAAACTGCTGCGCAGACCGAAAGAAAAACACCGCGATTTGAACATTGATGACTGGCATTCAGCGATTGGCTGACGATGCGTTTTTAAAGGTCATCGCATATACAGCTATTATTAGCAGCAATATCTCATGTTTCACACTGCTACGTGTTTTCTGTCAATCGTTGGACGAATATGAATACGCCCGGCGCACACCAAAACAAAAAAAAGGGCCTGGGGCCAAAACAACGATCCTTGTGTTCCCGATATCACGGGGGTATTTGGCTGTTTGCCCAACAATCTCTCCTGTCCGAGCAGCCCGAGGCCCAGTAATAATTCAATGAACGAAGTGGGTCGAGATCAAAAGATGAAAGTGGCAGCAATCGGGCCATCGGATGACGTGCCGCCTGCATCCCATGTTGACAGACGGCAAACAGTTAACAACTTGAGAACAGTTTGTTCCTGTGACCCGCAATTTATCCAACTACAGCTCTCACCCAACCCCAGCTTTACGGTTCTCAGTCCCACTTCTCATGACCCACAAAACTGCATAAATGCCAGCACTTCTTTTAACAAAAGCAAATGAAAGTAACCTTAGTCAACCGCAAAACAGATGCTATGCAATGTTACCCTCATCTAGAAAAAAAGGGCATAAGCGCATAAGAAATGAATGGAGCTTAGACGATTTTTCCAGACGACGGTGAAGTGAAACTTCTGTCCTGGTACGATTCTTGTTCCTACCACTTACTGTATGACGCAGAAGACTGACAAGTTTTGCTTTACACGACAAATAAACGAGAATGAGTATCATTATTCTTATTAAACTAAGGTATAGACGGAATGGGAGGACCATGTCTTCACAGGAGTCTCTGACTTCGGTACTCACTCCTCCTGACTACTGCAAACAGAACGTTCGCCTACTGCTAAGAGACATATTCGTTACCTGAAAAATGGTCACGGCAGACTGCACATCCTACCCGACCGATCTTTTCATGAATTTGTCCTTCCAGCCCAATGGAAACACCAATACAACAGTATCAAGTCACAGGTGTGACAGTCAATGTGGCAATGGGCTGATCGTGACGAGACACACTGAGACCGCCAGACAGTCGAGCCGACTCAGCGACTCCGGATAAGAAGAAAAATTTCCTTTCACAGAAGTTTCATCACAACGAAGCAATAAATCAGTGTAAATATGGCCTGATTCTGCATGGATTACTCTGCAGCCTTTGTAGGAAAACGTCCATGGGAACTTGCACACTGGTCTCGACTCAAGTGCCGGCCTTTCAACAGGGCTCCCCTTGTGTGACGGAGCCAATCTGTTACGCGCATTGTAAATTGCTGTAATACCACGCTCCCATTGGAAGTTTATGGAGCGGGCACCGACTTCCCTGGTGGATCACGCTGTGAGACGATCAAGCCGTGAGGAGTTACTCAAAGACGAGGGCTACCCGGACTTTAATGATGTACTTCACGGCCTGATTCCCTCCTCCTATAGGAACCTATCCTCGCCGACCAACCCTTTAAAGGTGTAACCAATGGAAAATGGTTGTGGCGGTCACACGGTACCTGCATCAGTTTCCGTGTACGAATGTTACGACCATAATGGACAGGAAAAACTTCCAACAAACAAACCATAAGAAATGAAAAACGTAATCGTCAGAAATGCTGCCACCGGAGGAGGGCTGGATCCAGGCACAATCTGAGTGGTATGACCTCATATATGTGACTATGCACAACGGCGCGTGGTAAATATAACGCAACCTCCAAAAAAAAATAAAAATAAAAATAAATAAAACAACTTATTCAACCAAACAACCCACAAACAAACGGGCCAAAAACGAAAACACCGTGCCTATTATACCACAACAATGCCCAAAAGCGGGCGAACAGACTTTTATTTTCCTTTGCTGAACAGTGAACACACGGCTTTTCGGTCTGAAAAAAAAACTGCATGTACAGCTACATGTGTACCTATTTTCTCTGCTACATTGTGGCTAAGATTACGGTACTGGACGTCAGAATAAGAGTCGGTTTTCACGGTGTATTGCCAAACAGGTAACACCAGCATATCACATTGCCACCTCCAGGTCCCCCTTGATGATACACTGGGGTAAAAAGAAGGGCGTGACGGTGAACCTATCAGACGTGAAAGAACTGTAGGGCGTGAAAACTGGCATGCAATTGAGGCACGAAATATAGACGGTGCTAGGCAATACATGGAACCAACAGCCCGTGATATGTGATATATGGGATTTCTGTGACCGAATTTTTGTGACTTGGAGAGCACCATTAAAAGTACCTTTTTCTCATTTTGTTGTTGTTGTATCTTTGATGTCATTAATGGGAATATTCCCAAGGCCTGGAAACTAATTTACCTGTCATTTCAAGGGGACAACAGTATGTCAAACCTGATTTCAACAGCATGCTCAGTCACGGTCACTGTAATTAAGCAGTTCACTCTGAACGCTAAACCCGACGAAGAAAACGATGCCGTAGCCCGGATTCGATCTTGTCACCAGTTTGACCTATAAGGCTCTGATACCGGACACAGAGCAAAAATTCAGCAAGTACGAAACGTGTTCGGGTAGTGGTTCCACAAAGTAAGCCCCAAATGTTAGATGACACACGCACAGCATGGCGGTCTCCTCTGAACTGCCATTGGTTCTGTATGGTATTATACACCGTGTAAATGTTTGGACAGCTAAGAGGAACTTGTGGGGCTGTAAGGCTCAACACATGTTGAGACCAGTGTTCAAATAGCACGAAATGAGAACCCCGAATCAAATAATGCTCCGATTTCAACACCCTTTCATGCCCTTTCTTTCTGGGCGGTACACTTCAACTTTCGTTCAAAATCGTGTATACAAAGGCCGAAGGAGAAAAAAATGCTAGAAACGCAAACATTAAACAAGTGCCTAAAAATTGTGACATCTTGTCAACAGAGTCCAGTCAGAGTACGAGGGAAAATGATTCAGGAGTAGAGGAGGTTGACGAAAGGACGGAAACATAACATCTGTAACCACACACACACACACACACACACACACACCGCACCTTGCCAGCGCCGTCCAGGTCCCGTGGCCATTGTCACTGGGCAGTCGGCGGCTACAGACCGTGTCACACTGAGAGTGTGAGAGATGGGCACCTTTGTGTGGTATGAAAGCGACTGTGCGACCTTCGGGCACCTTTGTGTGGTATGAAAGCGACTGTGCGACCTTCAGGCCCCTGTCATTATAGACTTATTCTGACACAGGGCTGCGGATCTGGCACGGATCAGAATGAGTGGGGAACCTCAGTGATCCCTCGCGGTCCTGTCTCCAATACAGATTCTAATCTTTACTATCCTCTGTGCGTAACTGGTTGTAACATCGACTTCCTTCGGCTGAAACTGTGTTGTAACGCATATAATATACCGGTAATTTAGCCACTTCCAATATTTGGCAAGCATGTGATGACATGCACTGGTGTTAAAATCGTAACTGCCTCTATCTCCACTGGCATAGGACAGGTAGAACAAACAACACGGAGAAGATCAACTGAAACCACAAATACAACACTGAAACTTCAGCAGTTATATACTTTGTGCCAGTAAGGGTTTATGACTGTGGTTTCTGCTTTGCACCTTTTCTACATACTGTTTTCTCCCTAGGCATACTTCCTGACTCAAAAAGGATATAAGGGCACGAAATTTGTTCAGATATCCAAGTACAGTATGGGCATATTGCACACACCGCATCAGATTTGTCACGTTACACTGTAAAAACAACTTTCTACAGACCTAGCATGATCTGGAAAAAGGAAGTAAGCGCCTATAAATCATTGGCGCTTAGGCCACTCTTCCAGATCACGCTAGCGTTATGCTGGCCATACATATGAACACCTACAAAGTCGCGGGTTATGTAACGTATGGTTTCCGCTAGTCTGCCGGCTCCTGTTACGGGCAGCCTTCAGAAGTGCACCAAACTGTCCTTGTCTGCCACAGCGTCACCGTGTCCAGTTGCCAGGGGACCTGCATGTAGCGTCAGGTGTTCGGGACCTCCCCCACACAACTTTTAACGGTCATTTGCCGCTTTTGTATGCGATAGTCACAACTCTGAGGATGACTGTAAAGACAGTGAAAGAGCATTCTTGTCCCCCTGCCACAGTAACAAAGCTGCGCGACTGGCGAAGGTGCGAGAGGTAAAACTGCCTACTTACAGCTTTGGTGGACCACAAAAAAGAGCAACGAGTTGCCTGCTGCCTGCAAGTGTATAGTGTCTGAAATTTTAGGCTAAGGGAAAAACCTGGAGATGGGGAGGAGTGTGACAGAGATTAAAGAAGAAAAAAAAAAGGAGCATTCATCCAAGACCATCTGCTTTTTACTTCTTCGCCATTTAATGCGGTTCATCATCATCATCAACTTTTGCTTATCATCCCACCAACTACAAGGATCCATAACAGGTTCGCTGCCATAGTGTGGTGCAACATGTAGTAAGGCACATATCTCCATCTGCCATCAAAATCCGAAAGTAGCCAACCTTTCTGCTATACATAAGAATCACTAAACTTTACTAAAGCACTAGCAGTGCAAATAACATGGGTCGGGAAAAAATGGCATAACCAAAACCGCTGTGTGGTGGTCATTTATAAATTCAATGTAGGTCTGGTGAGTCACACTGATAAGGGATCAAGCATGTACCTGCAGGCCACATGCACATGTGCACATGTGTGTATGTGTGTGTGTGTGTGTGTGTGTGTGAGAGAGAGAGAGAGAGAGAGACTCAGAGAGAGAGAGAGAGAGTGAGTTCAACTTAGACACACACACACACACACACACACACACACACACACACACACACACACACACACATTATATGTGGTATCAATCAGGCCATAGGCACAATCATAAAGGTGAGAAAATAACAAACTGAATAAAAAAATATGAATTAAAAGACAGAGGGAGAAAGGTGGTGGTGGTGTGAGAGAGATGTGTGTGTGTGTGTGTGTGTGTGTGTGTGTGTGTGTGTGTGTGTGTGTGTGTGTGTGTGTGTGTGTGCGTGCGCGTGTGTAGGGCAGAATCTACACAGCAGGGCACGAATTCTTTTTCCTTCATTAAACTGAACTGAATTAAACCCGAAACCGTCTGGCAGCTGCACTCTGTTGTTCTGTATGTTTACTGACTGACACAATCTGTTCTCATATTCAACAATAAAACAAGGAACCAATGCTGGCTTGCTTGCAATCTGATGGAATATATTTTAAAAAAAAAAAAAAAAAAAAGCGGCTGCCGAAACCGCAAGACATGAGTGGCTCCGTAGCTGACACATCATACGGTAGCAACAAGCTGCCGAGGAGCGAAAAGCCTACTCAGCCATCAGGAATGCTGGCGGACAGAGTGTAAACACAAACACTTCTCCCTCTTGATCCTACTCTTTCCTTCGGTCTTGACGGGACTTCAGCTGTACTTGTACTTCGGGAAAGAAGAAGAAGGGAAAAAAGGAGAGGAAGAAGAAGATAACGACTGAGATAAAGTCCACCACACCCCCTGCCCCTCTCTCTCTCTCTCTCTAGCTCTGTCTCTCACCTGGTCAGCCGAACACGCCGCTCTCTTGGCCACATGGTCTTTTGGGGTGGCTTTGTCTACCACGTTGCCCTCCATGGTACCCCGACCTCTCTATAAGCCACCCCGCTGCCGCAGGATTTATCTGTCCCGTGGGCGGTCTGGTGCTAAGTCTCGGTGCCTACTTTTGTTCTCTAACGGTGCATGGTATCATGCTTCTCATTTCCAAGGCAAGGCGTCCCGAGATCGGTTACACACTGACCGGGACTGGGGATTAGCCTGGAGTGGGTTCACAGTGGTACACGTTGTCCTCTCTTTGCTGCTGGCTCACTTTTACACTGGAGGGACTACAGCCGCCCCAGCAGGCAAGGCCGGGCGAAGCAAGCCCGAACCTCACACACAGCCCCAGTCAACTCACACACAAGTGAACATGTGAACTATCATCCTCCCTGACGGACTGCCATAACTCAAGTGTCCCTGCCTGCCCTCGGGGCCACTGTCTGGCCCATCTTTCTTTTGCACGCCAACAAGCCCTCCGTGCAAAGTGTTTGACGAAAAAACGTAAGGACTATAGGAAAAAGGCCATCTGATGTAGCACATGTGCTGGCCACCAGACAGTGGTGGCAAAAGATAGGAGGACTCGCCCAGTTTCCTTTATCTGGGTGCTCTGAAGTGTGAACTGAAGAGCCTCACATCAAACCATATTACAAATGCGAATACACGCCGACCCTCCCGTTGGACCAAACTGCCTTGACCGGCCTAACCGCCTACGGTTGCCTTGACCTTTTTTAAATGAACTCTTAAGTAAAGGTCCTCCAAGTCTCTCTCTCTCTGTAGTAGAGTAGTCTCACAGCGGTTGGTGATGTGGAAACTATTTGACAGGGTCCTGAGTACACCTGTTTCTAATTCTAATGCTGCCTGTGCATGCAAATATGGGCACTAGCACCTGGACTTCACTGAGGCCAACACTTCTTCTCAGTTATGACAGCCAACCAGCCGCAAATGACTTTTCATAAATTTATAACTAAAGACACCACTAACCTGCTTCTTGCTTCCTTTAGGCATGTCTTTTGCTTCCTTCAGCTGATGTCTATGCTGCACATGACTGCGCTCCATACTTGTACTCAAAGGCTGTTGACGTTCAATGCCCTAACCACTGCACACAGACAAAATACTATAACAGCATGAACTTCAAGTCTGCAAATTCACAAGCCCACACGTTAAAACATGTCACTTGTGGTTCCAAAACAAAGTGTGTCTTCTGTGAAGTCTTTACCTAAGGAATGTTATAATCAATTTGCTGATCAAGCAAACAAAAATTTATGATTAATCCTTTGCATCAACTGGGCGCCGGGCAGACTGAGCCACACTAGTTCATTTTTTTATTTTTTTTTAAATATTTCAAAAGCCCATAGCAAAGGACAGCAACTGCTTTGAATCCTATGCAGCTGGCAAAACGCTGGGAAGTGATGGATTACTTCCCTTCAACCATACAGGATCCCCTTCTTTATCTGTACTTCCCTATGGGACAGTGAAAGCCCCCTTTTCTTCTCTGTAAAATTAATTTGATTTTAGCATTATTTCAAGTTCATACAACTTTACAACCCCTAAAACAACAGTATCTCAGAGCTTCACATCTGTTGGAACTGTAAATGGACAAAATATCCTGGCTGACAATAAAAGTAACGGACATTTGTCCTGAATATTGTCCATTGTGGCATAGAAATATAGGTTAACCACTGAAAGAAAATAAACGGACTTTTCAAAAATGAAGTAATGTCCAACACAGATATGAAGCCCTGGTAACTATCATCAGCATGGCGGGACCAGTTTGGGACACAGGGGGAACCCCTTACTACTGCTCCAAATCAGTGTTTCCATTAAAATTGTGCCGTTTTGTTTCTTTACATCAGTGTAGTTACAATAATTATGCACTTAGCCAGTTTGCAGCAGCAATGACAAGAGATGCAATCAGCAGATTGTACCCCTCTCGGAGATAACAAAAAGATTTGTCGAGTTCTTATTTTGAAAGTCAATCCAGGGTTTTTGGTTTGTTCTGGGTTGTCTGTTTGTTTGTTTTTTGCTTATAAAACAACTCAAATGAAGATTTTCAAAGGAAAATGTATTTTAGCTCATAGAGTCATCCTAGGGAGCAGACAAATAGTTTTATTTTATCTAAAAGCCAACAAGTGATGGACAATCTTATTTGCGGGACGGCGGCATGGTGGTGGGTGTGTCAGTGTGTATGTGTGTGTGTGTGGGGGGGGGGGGGGGGGGGGCGGGGATTGTGTAGTTGGGTGTTGAGGGGTTGTACTTTTTAACTTGAAATTCATGTTGTTAGAGGCTTAGGCCTATCCAACAATGAAAAAAATGCTGTATGTGGATCGGGGTTACAAGACGGACATGGGGGCATTGACAGTGTCAGTGATCAGTGAAAGATTACCTGTATGAATGTCTGCTGATTTCATCGTCGCCCTCGGCTCTATCAATTTCGAAGAAGTTGTACAAAATTCCTGTAGGCCTATACTTTCGTTGTCCTTGTCTGCAACATGATCCGAATTTCCAAGACTATCTGGTGCACGGCCATCGGCTGTGAGTTCCGGCCAAAGGGCACGTATCTTTTTGCAGACGACCTGCACACTTCCGCCGACAAATGTCAATCAATCTGCTCTAGATTTCTCTCCAACAATGCCTAATCTTATAGTCGATGAGTAAACGTTAATACAATGCATAACTTTCACAGAAAAGTGCCCCATGAACTAAAACTGATACATGTCCCAACTTTTTAAAATGAAGTAATGGCATTCGGCATTGTGTCGTCGTCTGAAAATGCGGTCTAAGGGAGGAAACTACTGCAACTCCTAGATTGGCCTCCCCATGGGACTACCCTCAGCAGCCACACTGAGCAGCCACTCGTTGCTCGCACGGCAAAGTGAAGATAGCGCCAAAACCAAATGTATGGTACAACGTGCATGCCACAAACAAAAAAATACTGCCGGTTAAGGGTCTGGCCCCTACATGGTCCAACCCTTGTCGTGGGGTAGTGGCTTGTGTACCTCAATGACCCAGAGAGCTACGCCAGCGGGAGCACGTGCTCCTGGCAGGGTCACCCAAGCTGGACAGGTCGAAGGGTAGAGGTCAGACGAATGTGGACCACCTCTCCAAGAGGCTAAACGGGTTTGCGTAGGGTTAACAGCCCTACCTGTAAAAAACTTAACGTTACAGAAGCATCGACAGCAACAAACCAAAACATTCACCTGGGCAAGGAAGGGTCTCCATCCCGGAGACCTATGACGCATTGCAGTGAAAGCCGAAAGGAAGCTGCAAGGCCGACCCCCCTTCTAACACCCAGGACAACGACGAGAGTAGCCACATGGAACATCAGGACTATGTATGAAGTAGGAAGGACCATACAAGTAGCAAGAGAGATGAAGAACTACAAGATAGGAGTACTGGGACTGAGTGAGACAAGGTGGCTACAGACAGGACAGCTGGGATTTTCATCGGGAGAGCAATTGCTGTACTCGGGACACACAGAGGATGGAGCCCCCCACACTGAGGGCGTGGCCCTGATGCTGGCACCGGAGGCACAGCGGGCACTCATCGGCTGGGAACCTGTCAACTCCCGCATCATCACAGCCAAATTCATCACCAAGAAGAAAGACATCAAGCTAAACATCATCCAGTGCTACGCTCCCACCAATGATGCGGAAGAGGAGAAAAAAGATGACTTCTACCAACAACTGCAGACAGTGATAGATAGAGGAGGAGCCAAGGACATGACCATACTTATGGGAGACTTCAACGCCAAGACTGGATCAGACAACACAGGCTATGAGAACACCATGGGAACACACGGACTGGGACAGATGAACGAAAATGGCGAGCGCTTTGCAGACTTTTGTGCCCTGAACCAGCTAGTGATAGGAGGCAGCATCTTCCCACACAAGCGCATCCACAAGGCCACATGGAGATCGCCGGACCATGTCACGGAGAACCAGATTGATCACATCTGCATCAGCCGGAAGTTCAGGAGATCGTGGCGAGATGTGCGCGTGATGAGGGGTGCCGATGTATCATCAGACCACCACCTTCTTGCAACAACACTGAGACTTCGGCTTAAGAGACACACCAACGCCAACAACACACGGACCAGGTACAACGTTGGCCTACTCAGGAACACAGAGACACAAGCAGCATTCCGGATCAGCCTTTCCAACAGGTTCCAGCCACTGCAAGACCTGATAGAAGACAGTGGAATGGATATCGAGACACAGTGGGAACACAGCAAGAAACTCTGGCACGACACATGCGAAGAGGTCCTTGGCAAGAGAAAGACCCAACACAAGGAATGGATCTCTGCTGATACCATCCAGAAGCTGGAAGTTAGGAAAAAGAAGAAAACTGCACTGAACACGAACCGAACAAGAAGAGCTAAGGCAAAGGCACAGGAAGAATACACAGCAGCTGACAGAGAAGTGAAGAGGAGCACCAGAAAGGACAAGAGGGACTACATCGACGACCTGGCCAATCAAGCAGAGGAAGCAGCTGGACAAGGGAACCTAAAAGACCTGTACCAGGTGACCAAGAAGCTCGCGGGCAAATTTCAGCAGACAGACAAACCAGTGAAGGACAAGAACGGGCACCCACTGACAACAACTGAGGAACAGCTGAAGCGATGGGCAGAACACTTCAGGGAGCTGTTAAATCGCCCCATCCCTGAAACACCACCAGACATCCCGCCAGCTGAGACAGAACTACCCATCAACTGCGACAAGCCCTCTAAGGCGGAGATCAGGAAAGCCATCATGACACTGAGAAATGGGAAAGCTGCAGGGCCGGACGAGATACCAGCAGAAGCCATCAAAGCAGACACAGAGACAGCCGTCAACATGCTGCACAGCCTATTCAGCAAGATCTGGGAGAAGGAAGAGGTGCCAGCCCAGTGGAAAGAAGGGATCGTCATCAAGCTGCCAAAGAAAGGGGACCTCAGGGACTGCAGCAACTACCGAGGGATCATGCTCCTGTCAGTGCCAGGCAAGGTTCTCAACAGAATTCTACTGGAGAGGATGAGGGAGGCAGTCGACCCTATGCTCCGAGACCAGCAGGCGGGCTTTCGCAGGAACAGGTCCTGTGCTGACCAGATCGCCAGCCTACGCATCATCGTTGAGCAGTCACTGGAGTGGAACTCCCCCCTCTACATCAACTTCATAGACTATGAGAAGGCCTTCGACAGTGTAGACAGAGAGGCGCTGTGGAAGCTGCTAAGGCACTATGGAGTTCCCGGGAAGATCATCTCCCTGATCCAGTGCACCTACAAAGACATGAGCTGCAGGATTGCCCATGCCGGCCAGTTGTCAGAAAGCTTCGAGGTGAAGACCAGAGTCCGCCAGGGATGCCGGTTGTCCCCGTTCCTCTTCCTCCTGGTCATCGACTGGATCATGAAGACCACCACAACAGGCAGGAAAAACGGGATACAGTGGACACTCTGGACGCAGCTGGATGACCTCGACTTTGCGGACGACCTGGCGCTCCTGTCTCACAGCCACAGCCAGATGCAGGACAAGACTACATGCCTGGAAGCCACATCAGCCGGAACAGGGCTCAAGATCAACAGGAGGAAAACCGAGCTGATGAAGATCAACACCACTGCCAACACACCAGTCACAGTCGGTGGAGAGTCCATCAGGGAGGTAGAGTCCTTTGTCTACCTGGGGAGTGTGGTTGATGGACAGGGAGGCACAGACCGAGACGTCACAGCCAGAATCGGCAAGGCAAGAGCAGCAATGGTCATGCTGAAGAACATCTGGGCATCCAAAGTTGTCAGCATAAGAACCAAACTTCGCATCTTCAACTCCAACGTGAAGTCAGTTCTGCTCTACGGATGCGAAACATGGAGGACAACGAAGACGATGCAGCAGAAGATCCAGACATTTCTCAACACCTGTCTGAGGCGCATCTTCAACATCCGATGGCCAGAGAAGATCCGGAACGAAGAGCTGTGGGAGCGAGCAGGGCAGGAACCAGCGGCCAAGCAGATCCTGCGGAGGAAGTGGGGCTGGATTGGACACACCCTCAGGAAGCCAGCATCCAGCACCACACGCCAAGCCCTGACATGGAACCCACAGGGGAAAAGGAAGAGAGGCCGGCCTCGCAACAGCTGGAGGCGGGACACTGAGGCAGAGTTATATAAGCAGGGGACCAACTGGACTGGAGTGGCAAGAATAGCCCAGAACAGAGTGCGATGGCGAAGGGTTGTCGATGGCCTATGCTCCATGTGGAGCCAGGGGCCTAAGTAAGTAAGTAAGGGTCTGGCGCGGATGAAGGATCAGGCACTGCACTCAAGTTCGACACTTGGGCGGTATGTCATATGTTCCCGGTTTAAAGTCATTATGAGGAACAAAGCTTATGAACACCCAGCAGCCACACCTTCCTAACCTTACTACAATCCAAAACTGAAAGTCATTAGTATATCACACATGTCAGCTATGAGCTATGTACACAATAAGAATAATTATCATATCACACACATCATGCCAAGCTGGACCTGCGGCACATAGGCCACAGTTCAACTCCGCGCGGCTGGGGCAAATTAGTCAAAATAGTCACCATGCATGTTGGACACATCCAACGTGACGTGGTTCAACGTCATGTACTGAGACTTTCACTAATGCTCGGCTCATGAGTTCAAATCCTGGCTGAGAGCTAAAATTGGTGCTGGCTTTATTTTGTTTCCCCGTCTTTCATACCAGCCATAATGTGGTGGAAAAGTATGTCACAAGTTTAAAAACCTGAACACCCATCTATGACTGAACACTGACACCAGGACGCCGCCAGCCAGGCCGTATCTAGGCCTAGTACCTAACGGGCGAACTATACCAACTGAGCGGAATCAAAGATCTTGGAAACATAGTCTGATTCCAAGGTCTTTGGCGGAATTGACTGGAATACATTTGCACCCCCTAACGGGCTAACTATACCAACAGAGCACAACTGACTGAGTGAGACTGAGAGTGCTTGGAGGCGGGAGAAGGGATCCAGCTGAATACTATTCAATCCGGTGAGACTGCCCTGTCGGCCACATTTGATGTATTCTTCACTGGCAATGGACACACAAACAGATCTGTGTTGTGCAAGTAATACATGTATGTACCTAACCCCAGTCACGTGGCTAAGACGTTGAGGTCGTACCTTTAGCTAAGAGCTATCAATGGCTTGGTTCCCGAGTTAGTATACATGTACCTAGTTCGGGTGACCCATAAGTGATCGGGGAAGTCACACCTCGATTAGAGGGACGCCCTGCCTAGTATAATGTACCGTGCTATCGGTTGTGGTCCTATTTGCACGCTCTCGTCAGAAGAAAGTATGGCTGCTGTATTGTGGCTGCTGAGAGTAGCCGCACGACCTCCTCTTGCTGGGGGAGGATAATTACAGATAGCATTTCGTGCAGTTGTCTCTCCTTAGCCCATCTGGCAGGGTGCACATTGTTCGGCAACCGGGTGTAAGCAGTTCACTGCATGGATGACGCACAGGTTCTATACTTTCTTCGCACCATGACTGTATAAAGTTGGGACCCGGAAGCAGACAAAGCATCCGTGATGGTACGTAAACTGTTTTCGTTCTTCTTGTAAGTCTAACGCAATATCCATTGATCCGGCATACTCATCAGTGTCTGGGGTCAAAAAATTCTCTCTGATGCTCTGTCTGTATGGAGTCACTCGTGGCTTTCAGATTTATCAAAGAATGGTTTGTGATTACCACAGACAGAGTCAGACTATAGCTACAAGCGGGTATCGCAGAGGCAGGTTCTGCGACAGATGCTGAGAGGGGACCGTTCATGGGGTCAGTGTTGGCTAGACTGCTCACACATAATTTTGTCTGACGGTTTTACTTCCGAGTGCAGAATACCACAAGAACCAACGCTTTGCAATAAGTAACCGTGCGCACCACAACACCAGTAAAGACGATTTTTCATAGCCCTGGGGAGAACTTTCTGAGTTTGTTTTTCCTATGGCTCAGTCAGTGCTGGGAAGCAAGTGACCCAACCCATACACATGTATGTCTGTACATCTGATCATATGTAGTAATGTGTACAATATTACTTTTGGGTTAATTGTTCGAGTGCCATAGGGGTGAATTAGGCAAATACACCGGTATGAATGTAAAATTATATTGGGAGATGTGAGTGGCTTCACACTCATCACAGGGCCGTAGTACCCGGGTTCAGCGGTCCAGCGAGCGCCGGACCAATAATTCCGTTTAAAAAAATTAAAAAAAGATAAAGAGGGGAGCAAAGACGCCTTTTGAGATGACCTCATATATATTTTTTTTATTAACATGTTGCGCGACCATACTTTTTGTTCCTTCCGTTTTGTATGCTGCTTCTATTATTTTGGCTCTTTTTTATTTTTCCTACAAGTGTCTTTGCAATGAACGATTGTCATTTGGGGCAGGAGTTGGGTATGCGAGGGCGTGTGGGTTGCCGCTGGACCAATCCTGAGGAGCCTGCTACGGCCCTGCATCATGAATGTGATGAGCATAACTTGATGTAATGACTTGTCATCCACCAGCACTAGCCTATAACTCTCAAACCACAGACTGTATTAGTGTATAATTTGTCTTGTGGCTGTCATTGCCACATACCAGCCAGCTGACACCACCTATGCTTGAACTCCTCTGTCTTACAACTACAGTATGTAACCTTGCTCTCTATTCCAGTACATGTATTCAGATTGTGTGTACAGCTCTTGACCCATGAGGTTTCTCATGTGACCTCTAAGCCTTAAAGTCAATAGGACTTGTTCAGTTCCGTCAGCCCAGTGCTGTGGGCCATCAAAGTGGTGTGAATACAATTTCGTCATGTTAGCTGAAGACAGTCTGTCTTTGCTCATTGTTATCATGAGTAATATGAGGATCTATAGATAAACAGAGAGTTGTGATTTTGTTTTCGGGGGCTTGGGGGGGTTAGGGGGGGAGACATGATACTTAGGATATATTGCCTAAGATGGCCCAGATTTTTTTTTGTCTGTACAGGTAGCAGGGAACATTTATTTCTCTGTTGCATTGGTCTATCTTGATATTTTTTTGGTAATAACTAATTTGTGTGTTAATGGCATCTTCCGAACATTTGTTACATGTCCATGGAGTCCACAGTGTGTTGGTGTACAGTTGGTGATGGGTGAAGGCTATGTGACTAGGATGACCCCATTTACTTCTTTCCCTTATTAGCCTGTCCTTTGCTTGTCAGTGGACCGTGACCCATCGGACCATACCTGTCACTGGATATGACCCTTCCTGTGTGTGGTTGCCGATTTGAGAAATGACCTTGGTGTGCCACTTGTAAGGTTTCAGGTGTACATGTACCATGGTGATAGTGGAGTGCTATACTTCTGGACACTTCATTTGCTGTTCTAATTTACATGTAGTCTGTCTTTTGCACCACTGACGGGCAGCTAGTGTGTCTCTTTCAGTCAAAGTGTTCATTACACATTGAGTTACATACTTCTTGTAGCATAGTCGCAGTCTAAACTGACCTGAAACATTTATATGGACTTGGTTAAGGACTGGTGAGAGCGTATAGCACTCTGCTTGTGGAAAGACCGTGTAGAACGCTTCAAAGTGTTTAATGTGAATCATGACGAAAGTTTTCACTTCAGCTGGCCCATGGAATTTGGAAAGTATGCTTGCAGAGAATTTTGATTGATTGTAATTTATGGATAAATCTCTGCATATCATTACATCATTCACGATGAGTGCGAAAACTTTTCTTTGCAATCTGCTCAGACATGACACATGAGTTGCAAATGTTTGAAATGGCACATCTAGAGTGAGTGACAAGGAACAGAATTACATTTTTTCAAGTCACTTCGCTTACCCTCTAAGTTCTTTTTCATTCTACAGTCTTATCATAGTTGCGTACGAATGTAGACTGTGCAATTGTGATCAACTCCGACGTGACCTGGAAATATCCACAGCAAAGTGTAATGACAATACATAAATATATCGTCCCAGGCTTGCACTGACGTTTCCTGAGCGGGATAAGTGGCACGTGTGTGTACTGTACATGTTATAAATTGTCAGACTGGGCCCGGGATTGAAGAGTTCACAGCCTGTGCCAAATGACCCCTTTGGCTGCTTGAGTGAAGCTGTTTTTGGATCATTAATGTCCCTTTTCCACCTCTGGGATCGTTTTCTAGTGACAGAAATGTTGGGCGCGGTAAACATACAAGTGCACCGTGTGCGTCCCAAACTTGGACTTTGAAGGAGATTTTGCTGGATACGCCATCAGTGTGTGAGTACAGTAACTGTAACGATGAGGTTCAGTTTTGTTTAGTTTCTTCCATCTACGCCCACAATCAACATACTGATTACTAGTTGAGTTTTGAGGCGTTGTGATGGCGTCTTCTGGTAAAACATTTTAAGCCCCCCCCCCCCCCCCAAAAAAAAAAAAGAAAACACATTTATTTATTCAAAACTGATTCTTCCTGTGGGGGAGAGCTGGGACAGTCGAGCTGTAGAGTGATGGATTTTCAACGCTCGGGTTGTGAGTTCGGTTGCCCGCGATAGTTTGTGCGTACGCGTGAACACACACACACACACACAGGTATTTTGATTTTGCTCGCGAGTTATCTAATGCTGAGTCACGGTAAATAGGTGTTTCCCAGACGCAGAGCAGAGCCCTCGAGTGCCCTAGGGACAAACCACAGTCTTTGGTGGCAGGAAGAGATGGATTGGATTGAGCAAGAACACTGTCTGCATATAGCCTCCCCAGAATTGTGAGAAACTCTGATCCAGGGCTATGTGGCGGTTTGCAGATCTATACACACTTGTCAGTCTGCCAATGCCTGTCCAGTTTCGGCCACACACTGTCAAACCAAACTGATACATACATGTATGTATGCATTTCACTTCCTTCTCTTCCACACAGACGCTTGTCAGCCGCGTTCCTTTTGTGAAACTGAAAACCATAACGGTTCATGTGAGACGGTAGTAGCAGCGAAGTCAGTGAGGGACCCATTTGTGTGCGGCGAATGATACGTATTCTGCATTGTCAACGGCGTTTCAGCATCACCGGCACCGCCCTCAGCAACGACGGCAACAACATTTACAACGGCAGACACACTTGACACGCTGGGGATGTGCGCGCGCACACACACACACACACACACACACACACACACACGTGTGTGTGTGTGCCGGTGTGTGTGTGTGTGCGTGCTCTGACGCGCGCACATACGCTCTCTCTCTCTCTCTCTCTCTCTCTCTCTCTCTTTCGTTGCTTGTGTCGTGGATTGACCGATGTTGAGCAGTACATATCCCCGGTATGTATTTCTCGACCCGCTTTGTCAGTTTCCGTTGTCACATTTGGTCGGAAGCGGAATGAAGAGTTTAAATAATCATTCATACTGTAACTGAGCTTGTACCTTTAGTGTACAGTGTGATTTTCCTCTTCCTGTAGTCGATGACCTTGCAAACCTCATGAGTGCAGTGATAAGAATACAATATGCCACAAACAAGGTTTTGGAAAGGACACGATATGCGTATGTCTTTAATTGGTACCAACGTTCGACATGACCTTTAGCCCATCTGAGCGTTGTGTCTAGCTGTCCAGCCAGTTTTGATTTTTTTGTTTTCTAGTATTGCCATCCTAGAAATATCCCTTGGTAACCTCAGAATCATGGATGACGATAAGGTTCAGAAGTATTGCATGCCTTCTTCGTTCGACCCCTCTCTGTCTTGTCTCACACACACACACACACACACACTCTCTCTCTCTCTCTCTCTCTGACCTGCATTTCACACACACACTAATTTCCAGTTGGAGTTTGTGTTGACAAATGTTTTGAGATGTCTGTGCAAGCAAATTGATTTTCAGTATGTATTTTTTCCCCCCAGAAATTTGCATGGTAAACTACATCAAGATTGTTCACTGCTGCTTTTCAAGGACTTGACTAGTCTTATGAGCTGCCTTCTCAGTGAGAACAGGTTCTGATGCATGCATAGTGTGCTTGGATCTGTAACTTAGTAAGTCTGCATGGCAACATGATAGTGATGATTATTGTTAGACTAGAAGAGGTTTTGCCGGCTGACATATTCCTTTGCTCTAGGGTATCATGCAGGTGTCAGTACTGGATAGACATTGATAAGAACTTTACAGATATACATGTATTCAATGGCCTTGTTTGAAGGTCAAGGTCAGACAAGCTATTTTCCGCATTTCTGTAGAAAACCTTAACATTGGCATTTTCTCAGAATCTACAAACAGCACAGGCACCAAATTTGGCATGCTGATAGACAGCCATAAGACCTTTCAAAATATATCATTCTGAGTGACCTTGACTCAAGGTCAAGGTCACTAAAGCTGTTTGTTTGAAAAATTTACATTGGCATTTTCTTGGAATCTACAAAAACCAGAGGTTTTAAACTTTGCATGATGATAGACATTGATAAGAACTTTACAGATGTACATGTATTCAATGGCCTTGTGTCAAGGTCAAGGCTGTACAAGCTATTTTCCGCATTTCCTCAGTAAACCTTAACATGGGCATTTTCTCAGAATCTACAAAAAGCAGAGGCACCAAACTTGGCATGCCTATAGGCTATAGACAGCCGTAAGACCTTTCAAAACATATCATGTTGAATGACCTTGACTCAAGGTCAAGGTCACTAAAGCTGTCTGTTTTAAAATTTTGCGTTGGCATTTTCTTGGAATCTACAAAAACCAGAGGTTTTAAACTTTATATGGTGATAGACATTGATAAGAACTTAACAGATATACATGTATTCAATAGCCTTGTGTCAAGGTCAAGGCCGTACAAGCTATTTTTGTGAAACCGTAACATTGGCATTTTCTCAGAAACAACAAACAGCAGAGGTGCCAAACTTGCCATGCTAATAGACATTGATAAGAACTATATACCCATACCACTTTAAATGACCTTGACCTTGAGTCATTAAAGCTGTCTGTTGTGAATTTCAATATTACCGTTTTTGGAGAAACCACAAATACTAGAGGCATCCAACTTGGTGTAATGATAGACATTGATATCTTATTTGAATGACCTTGGCCCAAGGTCAAGGCCATATAGTCAGTTTTGGGGAAAAGTGTAATATTGCCAGGAACTAAGAACACCAGAGACACCTTACTTGGTTTGATGATAGTAATAAGATTTTTACAAACATACTATTTTGAATGACCTTAACCCGTGTCACAAGGGAGCCATGGAGGCTTTTGCCTCTCTAGTTTTGAATGGTCTTGCCCAAAGATTAAGGTCAGAAATCTTTGAAAAAAGTTCCAGTAATCATTTTTTTATGCGCAATGTTTCTATGCTGCCACGAACATCAACCACACTAAACTGTTTGTTGAGACGTTTGTTTTTTTTAAAAAAAAGTTTTTGTCATTTGAAACACCCTTAAAATCAGTTGTCACAGTTTTAGTGATGGTCCAGAGACCATTGATATTTGTGAACATGGCGTGACATGACGATTCACCCATTGTAGGTACCCTTGGCCAGAGACATACATATGTATGTCTCTGCCTTGGCCTTGTGACTTGCGGCCTGACATGAGTGCAAGCCAGTCCTTCCCCAGTGCTTTGACTGACATGGAATTTCACTTATCTGTTTAATATAGATCTACGTGACACAGCAGACCCGACCACTGTGTTAACTGTGACCGGGTTGGGAAGGCCCTTTATTGTAACATAGTGTCGTAAAATCTTCCAGATCGTTTTGTGTTCAGGTTCCTGTGGAATATGTTATCAGCTTAATATTTGCGACACAGCAGACCCTGTCTTTGTGCGAAGAAGGCCCTGTACTAGCGTCGTGAAATATTTATGTGCCCTGGCAGTGGCCTCTTCTGATGAGCCAGCGTCTATCGACATCTCTTGAATTAATCACAAAGTTAGTTTCCCCGCTCACCTATCCACGCAGGTGACGGACGCAGGCTGTAGGAAACTTGTCTGCTAATGAAAGAATTATTTCGTTGGTGGGTGTGGGGTAACACACAGCGGCGGAGAACTGCACAACAACCCTTTAAGAAGCGCTGATGAGAGACGGTGTGTGTGTGTGTGTGTGCGCGCGCGCGCGTGCCAGAGAGAGTTTTCCCTCAGTCTTCAGTGCGAGAGACAGAGACACCGATTGTTTTCCCTCTGGCATGTTGTGCAGGTTACATAATCATGTTACTTGAAGTGCAGAACAAATGAAAATATGCAATCCTGTAAATAAAACCGGCGGTTGCGGCGTTTTAACAGAGCGCAGGCACGCCGGGCCGGCTGTCCACAAGGGTGGGCGTGTAATTAAAACTGCCAAAAGACCAGTCAGCGTTCAGAAGACGTGTTCAGACATTAATATTAGGCCACAGACAGTGTGAGAGGCGGAGAGAGACAAAGAAAAGATTGCCGGAGTAACCTTTAACAACATCATCGAGACAGACAGCAAAAGGGAAAGGCGGGCGAAGCGTACATGTACGACGGCTGTGGCCCAGCGTGCAGAGCCGTAGTAGTTTTACATGGGAAACGTGAGCCGGTTGGGAAATATTGGAGGAGTGGGCAGGTCAGTGCACAGGACACGCCACTGCAGGAAGCATTTTGGCCATCGCAGTGGACACTGATGGGCCCGTCGGAATGTAGTGAGTTTCATTTTGCGTTTTTTTTTGGTGTGTGTGTGTTTGTTGTTGTTGTTGTTTTGTTTTTTTGTTTTTTGTTTTGTTGTTGTTGTTTTTTTGTTTTTTTTTGGGGGGGGTGTTTTATTGATTTTCTCTTCGTCATTAGGAATAGTGTAGACTTGTTTCACTTTTACCATGCGTGAAATTGTTCTGTCTTTGGTTTAGGTCGTTGCCACGGTGATGGATCACAGGGTCCATACAGGTCATGGAATCCTGGAAAAGTCATGGAATTTGGAAATAGCTTTTCCAGGCCTGGAAAGTCATGGAATTATCTAAAGAGTCATGAAAAGTCATGGAATTTCAGAATTTTATGGAAGCCAATTTGAGCCCAACAGTGAAACGGTCAGCTTGGTGATTACTCGCTGGACTGATTGCCAAAAATACCAACAAACTGCCTTCCCATAAGGCTATTAACTAACTCTGAACATTGGTCTTGCTGACTGCAGTAACTTGGATAAGCTCATAATTTCTACCCTCGCGTGTGTCAGTGTGAAAGAGGGTAAGGAAGTTGTCATGGAAGACAGGAGAATTGGCCTGGAAAAGTCATGGAAAAGTCATGAATTTTTGAGACTGTGAACCTGTATGGACCCTGGGATCATACGGGGGACTGAAAACATAATTACGACGGAATTTTTCAGATTATATACATGCGTAATGAACAATGGAGAAAAGTTGTCATGTTTTAGGTGTACTGTACACTGAATCAAACTTTCTCAAGGATAACTGGTGTGTCTCTGAAAAGATAAACGTTGTCTGACGTACATTTACATGTACTTTTCAGTGTAAGATACATTGTAGACTGCATTCCTGCATCATCTTTTATGCCACGTTAAAAAAAAAGAAGAAAATATGCGTTGTGAACAATTCAGTCGCACTTGGTAAAAACGTTACTTGTATTCTTAACAACAACAACAAACACACATGTGACCTTCATTGCTAACAATGAGTCTTGTACTTCTCACTGAAATGCAACACTTTCCCAGTTCACTGACTGGTAGTTAAGTGCGCATCATCTTTTCATCGCGCCATGCTCCGATGGGTATTATTACCATTAATACTTGATCTGTAATTGTATCAGGCGACAGCTGTAGGTTATGCGCATGTAACCATCATTGCTAAGAATATGCCTTGTGCTTCTCACTGAAATGCACCACTTTCCCAGTTCACTGACTGATTGTTAAGTGCGCATCATCTTTTCATCGCCCGTGGCTCTGATGGCTAGCCGCGAATTAGCCGTTGTTGCTTGCGCGGCGTTAAGCCCTAAATAACTAACTATGGGTGATGGGTGTCATTACCATTAATACGTTGATCTGTAATTGTATCAGGCGACAGCTGTAGGTTATGCGCGATTTTGCTCTGTTTTGTTGTTGCACACGTTCTGCAAAAATCCGAGTAAAGTTTTTTTTTGGGTTTTTTTTTTGCACATGTTCAGCAAGAATCCGAGTTAAATCAACGTTAAATGCACATGCCTCCATGTACGACCGACTGGAAGTGTCATCTGGCAAAGAATGCAACATTTTACTGCTGCATGTTGCACACTTTTTTTTTCGCCCTGATGAATTAATCTGAGGTTAATTGTTTACGCGCTGTGATTGCATAATACATTGTTTTGTTCCTTGCCGTGGCCCGACAGTTTTGCTCGGGATGTCCGTGTACGTGTTGAGTAAGAAGATTTCGGGCACGATTTTTATAGCTGGCTGTCATAACGACACAGCCTGAAACAAATTTACTTCCGCACCAAGTTAACATCCCCCTCGCGCCCGCCCCCCCCCCCCCCCTTTCACTCTCTCTCTCTCTTTACGCACACACACACACACACACACACACACACACACACACACACACACACACACACACTTTATCTAAAACTGTCTTGGCGTTTTCCTGTCATTTTGATCGTGAAACTGTCTTTGCGATCATGAAAAGTGTCTTTCCTGCTGTGGATTCAAAGCAGTATCTCACTACTCCCACGGTCTGCTTACTTCTCAAGGTGCAAGCACTTATCCTTGATTTTCTTCTTCTTTTTCTTTTTAATTTTATACAGTAATGGTACTGCTATTCTTATTGTGAGAATCTCAGCAAACGTAACAGAAATCTTGACATCGACATTTTTAACTGATTGTGTGAAACAAACGATGCCACTCAGTGTTGCTGTAGTTGATGTTGGAAGCAAGAACAGCTTTGCCGCCTGGACACGATGGGATATTATTCATGAGATAATCTGTGAGTCTTTGTGGATTTTGTTGACTGACTGCAGTGTAAATGAAGTGGTAAATGAATCTGTGTATCGACCCGCAACCGTCCGTCTTAACACCGAGCGTGGTATCTCCTTTCGTTTCTTCTCGGTGTAATTGAAGCAAGCCATGATCGATATATTTTTTTTTTTACTCCTTGTTCTGTTTATGTCATTGTGTCAACCTGACGAGTCTTTTACAAGTGACCTATTCAGGTGAGAAGAACCTATCAGCCTAGGTATTGCTGCTTCGGCGACGCTCCGGTGGCAGTTCAACGTCAAGGCTGTGACAGGTTTCTGGTAGCGTAATTCATGTCCTAGTCAGCAATTACCGCTGACGAACGTTGCGGCGCGGCTGGATTGTCGGCAGTGATAATGTCGTAAGCACTGCCCGTTCGCCCGGGGTTACTGTAGAGGCGGATGCGCCACACAAGGCAAAGCCGTTATCATGCACTCACAGCTAGTTTCTATGTTCAGCATTTTTTCAGCGTATTGACAAGGGAAATCGGAGCGCATCCCAACAACTAGGCTTCCTGTCGTGATACACAGGATAGATCGATCTTCGTGTGGAAACGCAAGCACGCCCGTAAGTGTCGCCGGGCCGTATGAATTTTCATGACCACTTTGCGAGACCCGTTGAGGCCATCAGGATCATAGGACCGATCGGATTTCACTGATAGGTTCTGGGTATTCTGCTAGGCAGGAGACTACTACTAGTGAGGATGTTCGGGTTTTCGTTTTACTTATAGTCGTGTATACTTGCGGTGAAGAGAGTGCTTGTGGACGCCTATAGCCCGTGGTCAGTCACTACAACACGTGATTGCGTGGAGAGAGAGAGAGAGAGAACGTTCAAAGACTTCATGCATTTTCCTGACAAGTTTAAGCTAGTCATTCAGTGAGCATCCCTACTAGGTGCACGGTAAACGTTGATTTCGCATTATTAGGTGTGTGGGTGGATTTGCTATGTCCTTTTAAATATTCATGGGACGAGCAGCCGACGTTCATTTATCATTGTGTGCTTTAGGGCATAATTGTTGTGTCATCCTTAGAAGTATGATTAAAGCATGCTGTAATCTACATTGTCAGTGACCTGTTTCCTTTCTCTTTTTCTTTTCTTAAATTTTGTCAGTGATGTATTACTTGGATGTGCAGAGTAGCAAAGGCTGTTTTTTTTGGTTGTTTTTTTTCTCTCTAAATTGAATGTATGTATTACTTTTGTTAACTGGCTGCAGTTTTGTGTTACTTGTACATGAATACTTTGTCATTCTCATTTAAGGAGGTGAGTATTAGTAATTGGTAATAATTATAAGACTGGCAGTTTGATCCATAGCATACATAACATGTTTGATTTGTTTTTATGTTGCAGGCCATCTACACCAGTAGTGCATTGTCTGTCACGAACAGTAAGAAAGAGAAGACAACAGCCTCGTTACTAGTATCAGGACCTACTATATCAAGCTGAGAGTGAAAGTGACAGAGCTGGCACCACCCCTTCCTCTCGCCAGCGTCCACCCATCATGGGAGGGGGTAACTTGCGGGGTGTTAGATTCTTCGGCCGGTCGCTGTGGCGGCGGATGATGGCATTGTTGCTGCTGTGCGTCATCATCTGGACCATCACCTTCCTCAACGTCAGCTTTATCTACACCAGCAACCATCCACGGACTCCGAGCACCGTCCTGCATGTCAGTAAAGTTTCCTTTGTTTTGTGGAATTGTTTCATTCTTTCTGCTTCCCAAAGCCCATCATCTCATTCCCCTCTCCACCCGTCCATATGCAGAAAACTGACTTATACTGAATTGTAGACAGTGTCAAGGTCACTTCATGTTCTTTTCTGATGTTGTTTCTTTTTTTAAAGCTGCTGCTCATTGCATTTACCAGCGGGGAGCCGGGGTGGTCGAATGGTAGAGCGTTGGACTTCTAATGCTCGGGTCGTGAGTTCGATCCCGGGTGGGGCCAAATATTTGTGCTGGCTTTTTCATCGTTGCCCCGTCTTTGATATCACCCTATGTGGTGGAAAAGGACGTTAAACCCCCAAACACCCACCCACCCACCCCACCCGCATTTACCAGCAGTAAAGTATGAGCGAAAATTTGCAGCAGGATGTTTAGATAGTCAGAATTGCAAGCATGTTATAATTAAATGCACTTTAAGTGTACTTTAAACTACCAACAAATAGTGTTAAAATAAAAATGGTATTATACATGTACTATTGTTTGTTGATGTTAATGATGAGTTAGTGTTCATAGCGTGCGTCAGGTGGGAGTAAAAGATGGAAGTTCATTCCTGTTGTCTGTTTTTACTAATTAGCAGTTGTACTTATTCAGGAGGAGATTGTACAGCTAAGCAAAGAATATGTGCGAGCCTTGGCCAAGGAAGATGCTGGTATTGTTGATGGACCTTATGCAGGGCGTTTCACAGCGTTCGGTAAGTCGTTTTGGGGGTTACTCACTGTCAGCTTCCACTTCATGTCAAAATATTCATTCTGAAACTGGTCTTGTTTACTTGTGTTTCACATCTATTGTGTACGTTCAGAGAAATTTGTTCACCAATAATTGTATAGTTTTGGAACTTTCTGGTGCAGTTGAGTGACAGCTGTGTGGATGTGGTGGCACCTATATAAATTTTATTGACAGTATATTGTTATTCATGGTAGACTTGAAGAAAACCCTTGCTGTACTGCTGGAGAGTATTCTGGCGCGACTGGATCGCTTGGAAAGACACATCAACAGGACAACCAATGGCAGCTTCCTTCTTACCATGCCAACAGTTGCCACACCAGAGGAACACCAGATCATTCTCTCAGCACAAGGTCAGTCTTTTGTGATTTCGCTTTCTCAGTCAGGAACTTCCTTTGCTTGCTCTTTTGCAGTTCTTTGCTTTGTACTTGTGTACTTCTAGACAGCTGGGTGTGTTGGTGTATTTGATACATGTAGTGCTAGTCTTTGAGTTAAGGGATGTGGATTTGTTTTTTTGTGCAGTTACATCTTTCACCTTGCATAAATAGTTCACAGCTTTTTCACTCCATTATGTAGTTATTACTCATAATCTTCACAGTCTTTGAAACACACAAGTTTGTATTCTTGTTTCTGTTAGGTGTGCCTGTTTGACATTTAAACTCATATACTCACTTTCAACAGATCTGATTGGTGGCAAGACAGAAAAGTGTGAGCTGACAGTGGAAGACAAGAAATTGTTTCCACACTGTGAGGGCAAAATTGAGGTACGTAAAACATCTAAGTTTTGCCTGTGGTAATTACATATCATGACCTATGTATTAACGGTAAATAATTAAAACCAAAACATTTTCCACTTCAAACTGAAGTGTGGCAGTTCTGTTTGCCTTGACAGTTATTTTATAATTTTCTCTAGATGATGTTCATTGTTTGGAACATAACAATACTTAACCTTTTGTCTATGGTATGGTACGGCATAACATCAACAAGATGGCCACCAGCCCAATATGTTGTTTCCATTCAATGACCTGCTGTAGTCACAGTCGTAGTCGTTGTGTCATGTATGCAGCCCGCGCGCACACGCCGGAACGCAAGCTCTCTGACATCAAGCATGCTGACATAAAGAAAGTACTGAAAACCCTTATCGTGCCTCTATGCACTTGCAAAAACCCAAACACATGAGGTCGTGTGAGCTCGCCTAGCTGGTTGACGTCACAACTTGTTGGCGTATGCGAGGTTCTACATGGGTGAATGAATTCTTGTAATAAAGTCGTTCCCCTTTGACAGAGTTACTTCCCGCAGACCTGACTGACAGACGATTGCTTACTGGTATCGGAGAAGAGACCCTCTCTCTCTCTCTCTCGCCTTAGACGCGCGCTTGCGCGCGCACGCACGCACCCCCCCTCCCCCTACACACACACACACACACACACACATTATGCAAAGACCTTGGAATCAGAAAGACGCGTCACTCCTGCCCTCGTAAGAGTAGACTCCAGAGTGCAGTCCCTTTTCGGCGGGGCGTGAAAATGTGACTGCTTACACCCAGCGCCATTTTTAAAAATGGCGAATTTTTTTTTAGAAAAGCAGAGACTTGTGTGTCATATGATTCGATTTGAAACGAAGTCTTGAATATCCGACCACTTTTCGTTTGGGCAAAATCTTTGCCAGCGGACAATTATTGTTGCGCTTTGATGGCACTGTTTACGTGGTAGACTGATCCAACAGGATGTGAGTAAACGGCAAGGGGGTTGCACTCTGACAGGCAAGGGTGTTGCACTCTACAGGCAAGTATTATTGCACGGTGCAGACGATCACGTACCTGCCTTGTGGTGGAATAAGAGACGATTACAAAAGCATACACACCCGTGCTCTAGGACTGAATGTAATAATAGATCTGTCCATTCAGACAGAGACAGGTTATGTATGTCTCTGATTCAGAAACACGCCTACTTTCACTCTGAAGACAGCCTGCTAATCACTTGCGCCACTGAGGATCCCTCTGGGTTCAAAGCTGGTCAAGGATGACATAGTGCGCGACCTTGTGTTTGAGAGCACCGAGACAATTTAGGCCCGTCACGGTAGCGCAGTGAGCGCCATTTCCCCACTGTGCACAGAGGTACTTTCCACTGAAAGACTCTGTGCTCCAGAGAGTGTCGTAAGAGAGACATATAGCGGGACAACGCGAAGAGTTGTCTGCCCGCATTAGCGCGCATCCTAGATCTGGCCCCTATAGTGACAGCATGGCGGAAAGTGGAAAGCGATCACAAAAGCATGCAATTGTGTTCTGCGCCGAATTGTTCAAATAACAGACAAATATAAACGGGGAAATACTTCTTTTGGTATTCCTGTTGAAAAACAAACATTTTTTTTTCGCTTTCTTGTCCAAAAAAAAAAAAGAAAAAAAAAAGACCTCAAGTGGTACGTGTGCATGCAGTGTAAACTAACAGTAAACACACGCGGCTGACGCAGATACAGCGTAATTTTTTTCCCTGACAACTTTACAAATCACGGTGACTTAAATTGTGCTAGCGTCTACCTGCATCTAAATTCAGAACACACACACACACACACACACACACACACACACACACACAGAGAACAAAATCATCCGGCTGAACTTCGTTCTAACCATTGTAAAACCATATCACAACATAGAATCTGCTGGATCGTCGGTCGCAGATATGATTAATGCTGAGTTAGCAGGAAGTATTCAGCGGATGCGTCCATCTTTGGATCTCTCGCACATTCGATCTTTCTGTGTTCCGTACTAGTTTTACTTGAACACATCGAACGAAATGCACTGCGTAGCCTACGTACAGCAGTGAAAGCCAAACTACATCTTTCTTTCGTCCTCCGGAACTTTGAGAGTACTTATGTTTTCCATAGGCCTAAAACACATGCGAAATATATGGGGGGAGACCACCTGGCAGTCGCTGACATCTTCGTTTTTGTTTATTTTCTTAAAATGTTTTACGGCGGCTAGTGTAGGGTTGGGTCAAACAACTGCGTAGATCTGCGGGATGCGCGCTAATGCGCGCAGACAACTCTTACGCGTTGTCCCTCAAAGGGAGGTAAGTGAACTATCTTTATGTTTCCAAGATCTTTGCATTATGCTTCTGAGTGTGAGTCAGTGGCAAAAACGAAACCCACTGAAATTCCCGCTTTCCACATGTCAAGTTGTAGAGACTCTTGCGAAAAGATACTGCATTTCGATGCAAAATAATTTCTAGACCATCCCAGAACATGCTGGTGCAGTAACGTCAGTAGATTACGTCACCTTGGAGAGATTTCGAGCCTTCCAGTAAGTTGAGGAATGTTCTAGATCTGACGTAAGCAGCCCCCCTGCACAGCGTTCTGGATTCTTCTTCTTTCATGAATTTGTTCTCCGCGCATATTCTGTTCATAAAGTATTGGAGTTGTAGTCTGTTGTATCCCGTATCATCTCTGCGAGTGCACGATGATGGCGACATAGCATAAGTAAAATACAACACCACGTCTCCAAACAGAGGAATTCCGAAAGAAAGTGGCGAGACACCCCCAAGAAAAAACAGCATCACGTCAATCAAACATGACGCACTTACTTTACGTCAGTGCGCGTGCGTCTCTTCTTCGATGTTTGTGAGGCGTGTGGCTTGCAGAGGAAATGTGCTGTGAGTACAAATTTTCGAGTCAACTGACGATAACGGCTGCAGTGAATTTTTCTAATTTTTTTGTATATTTTTTATGGCACCCCAGGCTCATTATCTATGTATAGTAGGAGCGATTTTGAGATCTAAAGTGTGTTCACCAGCACTTTCATCAGGTACGGCTTACGCCAAAAGTATAAAAGCGACAACCTCCAAACTTCACTTAGTTGAGAGTCCGTATTCATGCTATCTATGTCCAAAAAATGGAGTGGTTTAGGTAAATATTACGCCTTTAAACGCCAGAAAGCCACTTATTCTGAAAAGGGCGATAACTCGCAAATCATGTGTGCAATCGTACCGGGATCGGGCCTTCTATTCAACAATCTTGATTCATTTAGAAACCCCCAAATTTGAAATCGATCGGTTCAGTATTTTCGGAGAAATAGGCATCTGAACTGGGTTCACATGCAATGTCAACTCAGGCTCGGTTTACATGAAAACTATAAGAGCGACCATTTTCTAGTAGTGAGTCAATTCAGAGTCCGTATTCAAGCTATCTACTGCCAAAAAATTGAGTGATTTAAATAAATATTACGCCTGTACACGAAAGACAACCAACTTGTCTCAAAAGGGCGATAACTCCCAAATCACTTAAGCAATCATCACACGCTTGAATCGTCTAATGTAACATTTTGATAAATTTGGATACCCCAAATTTGAAGCCATTCGGTTGAGTATTTTCGAAGAAACGGGCCCGGACACAATTCACACACACACACACACACACACACACACACACACACACACACACACACATCCATACAGACGGCACTCAGTGAGGAGAAGAAGCGCGTTCGGAACAGCATACATGCCAGCATCGATGACGCAGGTTTTCTTACGTCATTGTCAGAGTTACACTTGCATAATCGTCTCTGCGGGAGATCGGCAGTGACGTGCGTTTGTACCACAGATGCTTGCCTATGAACGTGGAAATTTTAGCCCGTCCTATTATGTTGTTTCCATTACTATGGAAACAACATAACAACAAAAAAGTGGGGGGGGGGGGGGGGGCGGGGGGTTCAGATTGCACCACTGTGTATTTTTCATTTATGTTTTCAGTGGATGAGGCACATGTGGAAATCAGATGTCTGCTATGCAGCGCATGGTGTGGATGGCTCTGACTGTTCTTTCATGATGTATCTGAGCGAGGTCAGTGTTGACTGAACTAGTGAACAATATGGATCATGCGATGCAAGTATTTTAGATCAGTGATGGCAGCCAAAAGAGAGATTGGTTGGTTAGGGTCTCGTACTCTTCTTATCCACCAGTGATAACTATTCTTCTGGGCCTTCAGGTTGAAAATGTTTTCTGTCTTCCAGGTGGAAGGCTGGTGCCCAAGAAAAGGGTGGGCCAAATCACAGGCCCCAAAGACATTTGAAACACCACTCTATGTATGTAAAGATTTAAGTCTGTTTTTATTATTATTACTGTGACTGTTTGGGATTTTTGTTGTTTTCTGTTGTTGATTGTTTATTTGGGGGGCAGTGTTTTATTTGTTTCTTCTTGTTTTGGGATGGGATGTCCTTCAATTGTGTGTGTGTGTGTGGGGGGGGGGGGGGGGGGGGGAGGGGGGGGGGGCTTGGTGTAGGGTTTAAGTGAGAACAGATTGGGTACACCAAGTGAGACACATTTAGAACTAGAATCACTGTGGAGTTAGTACAGCCCTTGACAGTGCACTACTCCACTGCGTAGAACCACACCTTTCGAACCTTATGCATTTGCACCGGAGCCTGTTGCTCATTAAACTCACTTTTGCTGATAAAAATCATATCCTGCTTCCACTCATTTAGTATTCTATGATACGCATCTGCATTTCAAGTTTCACTTTCTTTGACTTACAGGCGGAAGTGACAACAGATCTACAGGGTCTGCTGGAATTGCTGGTAGACCCCAATGAACGACAGGGGTACGCTTGGATTCGGATGCGCATCACTCGCCTCTGGCACAAATGGGTGAAAGCCGTGCGCAACCTGACATCCACACAAGATCTTACACACCGAAAGAAACAGAAGGTTTGGGCGCGTAGATCAGACGGAAGTTTAACTAAAAACAACAACCACCACCCCAAAAGCCCCAAAACAGTACTTTGTTCAAGCTGACGTTTTCAGCAGTATTCGGTGGTATTGAAAGGCTGCTTTTACCAATCTAAGCAATAATATGGCCTTTCTTCGCTTCTTCATGTTTATTTTCGTCTCAAAGAAAATTACAAAATCTTTATAGAGACACTTTTTAAAAGGACATGTACATAATTATTAACAACTAACAATACGTAGAATAAATTAAAAAGTACACATACATAAAAAAAATCCTCTCTCTCTCTCCCACTCTCTCTCTCTCTCTCTCTCTCTCCCTCCCTCTCCCTCCCTCTCTCTCCCTCCCTCTCTCTCTCTCTCTTCCAACACACACACACACAGCCACACACACCTACACATATAAAACAACATTCACATGCTCACTCAATGGGGTGTACATATAACATACGAACAGCTGCTCGCACGCACTCAGCGGTAGTGGTGATACTTATACATTTGAGCGTAAAAACAACTAAATAAGTAAACTTATAGGGCTATTAAAAACGTCCCTCACAAACGAAGTCGTAATATTTCTGTTTTCGTCCTTACATGACATCACGAGAGGGGTCAGACGCATGTTGTTCTTATTTAGATTGTTGATTGTGGTTTGGCCTTTCTTATTTTGTTTAACACCCAAAGGCAAATCCACTATCTACAGTCTTTCAATGAGTACATGAGTGAAGCCGGTTATACTCAGTTATAATTAAACTATTTTGAAGAGAGGAGCCCTTCAGTGTTTGTTTTAAATTTTAAGTCTCACTCTGGTACTTTACATGTCATGACCTTCATTAGCATCTCACCTGATGTGCGCAGCTTCAAGACAGACGTGGGAAGGGTTAATGTTATTTAGTAGCACACCCTTGTACATGTATTGATCCTTCGATCCTTATGTACGATCATTGGTAGATGCGCTTTATGTTTTGGGTTTTCCCATTTCAGATTTTGGTGCATCTGGGTTTACTGTCCAAACAGAGCGGCTGGAAGTTTGCTGAAAATCAGTTCAAAGGTATATGTATGTAATTGCAGGCCGTAGAACGTGACAGAAACAGTTACATACACACAATACGACTTGATTCTCCGATGTAAGTGTCCTGCGCTTATATCACATGCATACATAATTGTGTGTTCATGCGCCCACACTCTCATACACACACACAAACACACACACACACACACACACACACACACACACACACACACACACACACACACACATATGTTCTGCTCTTTATTTATTCTGTGACCAGTGCAGCTCCTCGTCACCAGTGGAAATTTGCGTTAAGTGCTAGTATAAGTGTCTAGGTAGTGAAAAATTGATTGGCTTTGTTGCTTGGTGCAGGTGGTCCACTGGGTGAACTGGTGCAGTGGAGTGACCTGATCTCAGTTCTGTACATCCTGGGCCATCAACTGACTATCACGAGCGAAGTGGAACAGCTTGTTGAGTGAGTGCTGCTTCTCTTGTCCACCATCTTAGCTCCTTCTGTTGGCACTCCTTGCATGTGCATTGGTCAGCTAGTGTGATGTACTAAACACACCCTATCACTCTCACACAAACACAAGCACGTGCGCATGCGCGCGCGCGCGCGCACACACGCACGCACGCACGCACGCATGCATGCATGCATGCATGTGCATGTCTAGGCAGTGTACAACTGCTGGCAAAAAGAGGAAACTGGGGCTTCTCTTAATTATTTCGAAAGTAAAACTGTTTATAAGTGGATCCATGCTGTAGCGAATGAGCTGGTAGTACATGTACACGATTTACCATGATGTACATGTACATGATTTACCATGATGTGCCTTGCTGGTGGTTGGTCATCTTCATCTTTTTTTTTCTTTTTTGCCCCAATACATTTACCAGTTTTGCATGGTTTAGGACAATGCTCTCCATCATAATATTTGGCAGAGAACGTAGACAGTAAATGATAATTTGTCATCTCAACAAAAGTCTTTTCCTTTTTTTAATATGTTTGATTTCCCTCCAGAGTGAGTGCCTTATCTGTATCGTCCAAGGGTATTGTACATGTCATGTGTGCTGAATGATTACATTGATTCTGCTTTCAGTGTGTAGTAAACCCTAGAGGTAGAAAGCCTTGTAAGTATGTTCAGATTAGGCAGTGTGTGATATTGAACACATTTCTTAAAGTTGCAGTTCTAACATCAACAGTATCTGTACTTGATTTGATTAACCTGTTCCTGTTGTTAACGATTTACTTGGCACCAGATTATAACATAACATTTTCATTTGGTCGTCACAGAAAAAGAAAAGTTATAACAGCGTCATCATTTTCTGTCTGGATGTGCAAAAAGAAGCATTTAGGGGAAAAAGAAAAGAAAAAAACATGAAACAGTTATCAGACACATATTTGACTTGAGAGGAAGACTTCTTCTCTGCAGTCCTGTGACAGGGTGTGCTCTCAAGTTAGCAGCTATGTTAATTGTTTAATGTGTCATAACACACATTGTAAAGCAAAATGTACATGCTCACATGCCGTCATTATATAGCATTCACCGTTATGCTTTTCAAACCTGCTGCTCTGACATTCAGTCAGGGTTGCACATTTAAGTCGGTTCCAGGACATTGACCTATAAAAATTTCAAATGTCCTATTTTTCCCACCTCAAGCGGACATTTGTCCTATTAAAATTTTTATGGTATGGTATGGTATGGTATGGTAGACTTCTCCTCGGCGCACGTATCCATCTCTGCTGAAATGCTCACGGCGCCGCAGGGCTGGAGGACGAAGCAGTGAAAGCCTGCTGCCGTTTAAGCGCTACTTTATGTGCAAACCTCCACCCTGCTATTCACTCTGGTGCGTGCGACAGTATTTTTCTGTTTACCACGCCACCGGCCACAGCCTACTCTTCTTCGAAAGATGAACGTGGGATTTTTAGCGTGCACACTTGATGTATGTGCGTGCGTACTAAGTGGCCAGGACACTGTGTCCTATCACTTTGCTGTTTCCAGGACACTTTGTCCTATAGAAGCTGTGGAAAATGTGCAACCTTGCATTCTCATGATGTGTACTACATTTGTTTAACGATTTTCAATCGCCAAGATAACAAGCTTCCATTTATCTAAGATTTTTTCTGATTATGCATTTCTGTATTTACTAAAATACATAAAGCTGAATTGATTGTTTAAGCATGTAGAGCACCATGATGCAGATCGTCAAAGACACTTATGGTGTACCATGATTATCAACAGTCACCACAAAACAGAGCCTGCAGTTTCAGTTGTTTTTGTTTTGTTTTGGCTAGACCTGAGACACACATATTTTAATTTAAGACACACATATTTAAGACTTCTTGCATCCGCGCAGCATTCAAAGTTTATGTTTTTTGCAACATCTTACACAAACCCCCTCATAAGAATCAAAATCACACAGCAAACGGTTCATAGTCATACTGCAGTATTCATCGTCATCAGTTTTTTTCTTTGGGTGTGTGTTTTTTGTATTTTACCTCGTTATGTTCAGTTGACATATCTGATCAAAATTTAATGATGTTGTCTTTTTATTTTCTTCTTCTTGTTTTTTTTTTTTTTTTTTTTTTTACCATGATATCTGTGTATCTGTAAAGATTCCACTTCAGTTTAAGTCAACATTCTCATACACTGCAAATGGCAGTAGGTTCTGTTTTTATGATCTCAGCTTCCTAGCGTTACATTTTATATGTTTACGTGCATGTGCGTAAACCGTAAAGATACATTTGTTTGGATTTTCTTTTTGACATTTTGATTTGTGACATTGAGTGTCATTGAAGCTGTTACACAGGCGCACATTAATCTGCCTCTTTGGTATTTTTAAGTTGTTTCTCTATAGATTTTACATTAACAAACCATTCTCAGTGTGTTTGTAACATATATACATGTGTAATGAACACAAGTGATTCATGTTGTACCAGGTTACATGATCAATGCACACACAGTCTTTTGTCATCCTCTGACTACTGACAGACATTTCATTGTCTGTTTCATTGTAGAACCTATCAAAAATAGCTGCAGAGTTGAGGTTCCTTGAACATAAGATCAGTCTGATGACATTTTGCACTTACAAATGCAACTATTGTGTTCCTTCAGACCTTTACCACTGTCACCACCATTCCCTGGTGTGATTTTTTTTTTTTTAAATTGTCTCTGATTATACATGGTCAGTGTCACGCCGTGTAGCTTGTTAAAAATTTTTTTCAAAGGTTCAAAGATTTTATTTCCTTTGACCCCTGCTGGGGCATGGAGGAACAACATAAACAAACAAGAAATGCAAATGACAAGGTAATGTCAGGTAAAAAGTAAATGTTAGCAACAACAATCACTGTGAGATCAATAAACAAGAGTGCTGATCAATATTGTTATCACAAACTACATGAAATAAAGCTATCATACACTTACAGCAATAACAGAGACTAGGAAAAAAAGTGTTAAGCAATGAGAACTTTGTTCTACACAACTTTGCATTCTTTCAGAAATTTATCAAAACTGTGACTTTCCTGCCAGGTAAGGATAGGAGATTACAAACATTAATCATTGACTTAACTCTGCGGAATTTGAAGGGTATGTGTCTTTCACGGGATTCTGTGTGTACAGGACATTCAGTAATTAAATGATACTCATCTCCTACAGCACCCATGCTACAATCAGTGCAAAGTCGCTCATCTCTTTGTATGCCCCTTTTCGTCCTTGCTCTACTGTGAGTTTGTGATTACTGCAGCGAAATTTCATCATTGCAAAGACATATGGATCCGGGAGCCAAGAAATGTACTGCTCTTGACAAAATTCTAATTTAAAATTTCTGTATAAAAGAGATTTGCTGCTGTTTTCCAGGCCTAACTGCCAGGATTGGATGAACGACTCCTGCATTGACCATGGTGATTTAAGCGAATCTTGATCAAATAGATGGCGCAGCATAGTATAGCTTTTAGATGAATATTTAACATTCTTTCCACTGACCAAGTCTGCACAGAATTGAATGATTCTAACTTTAATTTGTATTCTTAAGGGGAATTTTTCAGTTTCTCCATAGACAAAAGAAGACATGGTGCTTCTCCGCAGATGAAAAATATATTTCAGGAACTTTAGTTGCAGTTTCTCAATAAGTGCTAACGATTTATCCCCATACTTTGCTGCCAAATAGTAAGACGGGCATTACAAATTTGTCAAACAGGTCAAGCACAATACTAACAGGTAGGTCGTGCTTCCGTGCACACTGAATCAAAGTAAACATTGCTTTTTGCGCTTTTTCATAAGCTAACTAACACTTAAAGCAGTGCAAAACGTCAGTTCTTTCTAAACCTCCCTGTGTCCCTTTAACTTGTTGAAATTTCTAATTATGCTTTATGAGGGTTAGAGAGAGAGAGAGTGTGTGTGTGTGTGAGTGTGTGATGTGACCAGCTTTTTTTTTTCAACAAGGACTTGTATGTGCAGTGTTTCATGAGGGTTTGTTTGCATTTGTTGTTGTTAAGCGTTTGTGTGTGTATATTACGTTCTTTTGGTTTTTACCTTATGTGTACACTAAAATAGGGTAACATATTTAGTTTTGTTGGTTATAATTAAATGTTCATTTGGTTCAGTTTGATGACTTGGTTTCTCGTAGTAAGCTTAATGGTCCATTTTGCAGTATATTTGTTGCTGCTGCTGTTTTCTCCCCAATGTTGATTGGAGGGTTTCACTTTTTCTGGTTTCTGTATGGTTGGGTTTTGAGGTTTTGTTTACCCTGGGTTAAAAAAAAAGGAAACAACACAAAGAGTTGCAGCAAGTATATGAGGCAGGAAAGTTTGGGGGTACATATATTTGAACCCTTCAAACGCAGTACCACTTGACTTGTGCAGTCACCTGAAAATAATGATACAGAACGTGAACTACATGTACAGTACAACTGCCCCATGTACCGTAGACCGATCGGAATCACCTGATCAGCTGGCAATAGTGTAATAGTGTTGCTGTGATATGCCTCTTGACCCAGGTAAGTCCAGATGGTGGTGTCCACCAGCCATGTGTTTCCCCAATGAAAACATGACAGAATGTGTAGCAACGGCTCTTGGCCATGTGGAAGTCTTCAGCAATGAGCGCCGTATTGAAGAGAACCGATAGCAGCCATCCTGGATGCTTGGTAAACAAATTCCCATTCAACCTTTTCCCAGTCACAAACCTTGACTGGATGATTTTTACTGCACATGCGCAGGAAGGAGACCATTTTTCATTTCAGTTTACAGAGCGGAGTTAGCAAGCTCTAGAGCATGCTGGCTAGCACAGCTAGCCGCTTGGTGTAACTCAAGATTCAAGATCTTATTTTCCTTTTTCCCCTTTTGGGGTATGGAGGATACAAACAAAAACAATCAAACCACACACACACACACACACACACACACACACACACACACACACACACACACACACACACACACACACACACACACACACACAAACGAACAATACCGTGCGTCCTACTGGCTTTAAAAAATTTTGCTAGAGCAAGCTAGTGCAACTTTTTTGGATTTTGATCCCAACAGTTTACAAAGATTGTACGTCAGTTTGACTCTAAGGAAACGAAGTGGTATGTGCTTGTTGCGCTCCTCTTGAAACGCCGGACATTATAGACACGCTCAAAGCTAACATTCAGTGTACTTTTTGCTGCCTGATGCCCGGCTGTATACCACTCATCTCGTTAAAGGCAGAATCATGGCTCATGACATACAGTATAAGAATGAGTATGGAAGATTTGTATTTTAACTTACCTCTGATCACAGTTTATTTCTTGCTTTTGGTATTGTTTCATTTATATTAATTTAATCATAATGAATGGGTTTTGGTTTATCATGGACAAAAGTGCAGGTACATTGTATGAGCTGAAATGGATCACAGCATCCTTGAATACACTGTGTGTGAAAATGTGTACAGTTCCAAACCTGCCTGTCAGCTTTTGTTGAGTTTTGTCTTCATGTGTCATTAATAGTCCTTTCCTCTGCAGAATCCTGTCCGTGGTGCCTGAAGCCAAGACTCCTTGCCAAAGCCGCAAAGAGCTGCCTGTGACCATCATATACACTGACATCATGGGTTTGATCCAGTTTAAAAAGCGCACAAGCTCAGGATTTGCCAAGTTCAGGTGATGCTTTATGTGCATATGTTCTGAAATATGGGTTTTTTATGTTGTGGAAATAAGAATGTGATCTCACTGAAGCAAAAAGAGTGTGTTTGTGTGTGTGTGTGTGTGTGTGTGAGGTGTCTCTAATTATGTACTTGGTTTCATCGCTAGGACTCATTCATGAATATGAAATTTGATGTGTCATGTATTACAAAGTCTGTGATTTTATTGAAATAATAATAATATGATCTCTCTGAAGAAATAAGATTGTGGTTGGGTGTGTTTGAGGTGTCTTTAAGTCTTGCTGAAGTTATCTACTTGGTTTCAGCACTGGGTCTCAGATTTATAAATCTTAGATTTAATGCATCACTGAGTGAGTTACATATCTGAAATGCAGTTTATCTAAAATTGAGACATATTTATAACTGACACTTTCATCGCTCTCTCCAATTCTCTTTTTTTCAGTTGTCTGTTCCGCATCGTGGATTCCTTTGGTACAGAACCAGCATATAATCACAGGGCTTTCGCACGACAAAATAAGATCCTTTCTTCTTGGGGTGGCCAGGATCTCAATCCACGACAGTTCTTTACCATGTTTCGTGAGTCCTTCATCTTATTTCTCCATGCCATTGATGCTGACTTCAACTACATTTTTACTTGGGTGTTTTGCATATGTTTAAATCTGTCCAAGTGCTTGTGCTTTTCTGGAGGAGAGGGCAGACTTGCCCTAACTTTAGAGAACTTTTGTCTGTGTTGTTTAATCTGTGAAAGTTGTTACACAGAAGCTTCAGTTTAATCGCACACAACAGCAGCAACAACAGTGCACATGCAGTTCCGGCCATTTGTAGGGTCAAAGATGTTAAGAGCACAAGGTGATAGAAAGCTAAAAACGTCTGGTTACGGTAGCTTAGAATATGCATACAGCAGGCCTCTGCTACAGTGCAGGTACGTGTATGTCAGTACATCTGTACTGATGGCTTTTAAATGTGGTCTGTGTACTGGTTTGTTGCTTTGATTTTTCCAGTGACATCTGTAATTGATAAACTGGTATTTTCGTGTCTTTGCAGCTCATTCACCTGACAACTCATTCATGGGCTTCGTTGTGGAGCATCACCTTAATGAATCCATCCCTGAAGATCACAAACGCAAAGACATCGCCCTTGTTTATGGCAAAAATGAGTATATGTGGGAGGTAGGTTATGTGTTCATTTCAGAAGAAAATCAGTTTTTTTGTTTGAATACCTGTACCTGCATGTGTGTGTGTCCTTTCTTTATATTTTTCACTGTTTTCCAACGTAATATTATTTCAGATGTTTCTGTTTTCACATTTTACTATGTGTATTATGAACTCAGTTGATTTTGCATGCATATATATAGGGATGTCTTTTTCTCACAGAATCTGTCAGTAATTAATGTTTTCCAATTGTGTAGGGCAAGCAAGCGTACTTGGATGTGATAAAGGATCATTTGGAAATACATGGCACAGTTTATGAGGACACAACAAGCAGTGTACATCATCTACCTCCTTATGTCATCAACCATGGCATTTTGTCAGGATTAGAACTCCACAAGCTACTGCGACAGGCCAAGGTATGTTGGGGCAAACTTTGTCCTGTTTCCTGATGGGAATTAGAGGTTAGTTGGAAGTGTTGGCACTTCAGTTCTTTGATTAATTCCTTGACTGCTGCTGCTGCTGAGACAACAAGCAGGTTGATGGGCCATCGCTGATCTTCTCCTCATATCATTTTGAACAGTGGTTCAACAGCTAGCATGTCTGACTGAAGCAGGCACATTACTGAACAACACTCACAGCTCTCACAGTTACGTGCTGATTGAGTCCCAGGTTTAGCTATGTTTGGTAACAATTTTCCTGGCTTCCAGGCTGTTCATCAGGGGGTTTTCCGCAGGACATTTTGTTCCCATTAGAAAAATTTTAAACAGGTTGGTGCATCTCACTGCACCACACCAACACACTTCCTCCAAACTGCTTGAAATGGACAGTGAATGGATTAAACACAAACAAGGAAAAAAAGGATCGGCAGTCAGCAGTCAACCAATTCTTGGGAGGTAAATCTTAACCGTTCATATTGATAAGCGCAAGATTTTTACCTTTGCAATAAGTTTCTTCTCTGTCCTGTTGTCAGGTGTTTGTTGGACTTGGTTTCCCGTATGAAGGTCCAGCACCTTTGGAGGCTGTTGCTAATGGTGCTGTCTTTTTGAATCCACGCTTCTCTCCACCTCATAGTAGCAAAACCACAAAGTTTTTCAAGGGAAAACCTACACAGAGAGAGGTATGGTTTGGTCATACCACTTGTCATGATATGTTTACTGCTGTTTGTCATGTGTAGGGAAGGGTTAAAGATGGAGAGAGAGAGAGAGAGTGTGTGTGTGTGTGTGTGTGTGCGTGCGCACATACATCCCTACAACTTTTAATTGTTAGTACATGTATTAGAAAACAGCAAGTGTGGTAAGTGCATATAAGTATCATTTTGTTTCAGGTGACTTCACAGCATCCCTATGCAGAAGTGTTTATAGGCAAGCCAAGTGTATATACTATCAATATTAGCAATCTGACAGAGGTGCGTCTCTCAGTTCAAGAAATCCTCAGCCAAAACACGGTATGTATAGTGGAATTACAGGTGCCAGTTGTCTTTTATAATCATATGATTCTGTTTACTGGTCTAATTCCAGACTTCCAGCCAAGCAGAGACTAAGTAATATGAATGTATGTAAATTTCGTGCAGTTGATTAGATACATCTCTCTTCCTGCCCATGTAACTACTCCGTCCGTCCTACCTTCACCTGTTCATTTCATTTCCTGCTAGTTATTTATTTAGCATTGTACATTTCTGGGGGAGCCGCAGTAGCTTAAGCGGGGTCGGTGGCAGAGCATTGAAATCAGGGATATGGTTCATTTCCTACCTGGGAGCCAAAATCTAGCTGTGAGTACCGTGTACTGGCGTTTTCCTCATTGTTCTGTCTGTGATATGACCCCTGTAATATGGTGGGAATTAACGTTACTCCCCCCTCCACCCAACACACACACACGCACGCATGCATGCGTGCGCATGCACGAACTAGTCAGTATTTTTCACCTGTTGTCTTTGTCATTGTTATTTGCACTTGTGTTTGCAGTTTGTCCCATACACACCGTATGAGTTCACAGAAGAGGGGATGCTGCAGCGCATGAGTGCCTACATCCAGCACCAGCAGTTCTGTGACTTCCAGCACACAGTGGTACAGTGGCCGCCCATCTCCGCCATCACCTTCCTGCTTGGCAAGCCAGGACAGTCATGTTCACAAGCATGCTGGTCAGAAGGTGAGGAAAAAAAGGGGGTGTTGAAAAGAAAATCTCGAGCAGAATATTGTAATGGATGGATTTCCAAGAATGACTGCTACTTTTTCTGAAAGGGCGATGTAATGTTGTAGAGTTGTGTGTGGCATGGAAGGGGTCTTGGAAGGACGTTGAGTTTGAAGTTTATTGTGGTTGGTCTGAAAAATCTGTGTGGATATATACATGTAGGTGTTTGAGAATCATGAAAGTGATAAAGGCTTGTTTGTAGGTATGTGGCGTCATGTATTACCTTTCTGTGTCAGCTTGCCTGCCTAATGTTTCCCCCATATCAGGGGGAAAAAATGTGTGCACATTTTATTTGAAATCTAGTGGTAATGATAGTATTTTTATTTAATTCTGCATCTCTACTGCTTAGACCTAATAAAACCTGGCTATTTTTAACAGTGCTGTAATAAACCTTGATTTTCCTGATTTGCAGATTTAATTTGTGAACCAAGTCACTTTTTGGACATTAACTCAGTGTCTGCCCTGGCCAACCACAGCGTGGACTGCCAAAGCTCTGGTAAATCAGCAAACATCTATTATCCGTCTGTGAACTTGGAAAAGGAAGAGTGCACACTACAAGCAGATGAAGCACTTTTCAGTTGTGTTGGAGGCAGGGACAATTTCCAGCGGCTATGCCCGTGCAGAAACTACATTCGTGGACAGTCTGCGTTGTGTGTCGGCTGTGAGAGATGATACACCGTGTATCAGAGAGTGAGACTTATGTGTGGAAAGAATTGTGAAGATATTCCCGTATGAAGCCAGTTTTCCCCAGACTTACATGGCTTTTGTATTCTTGCTTTTTTGGAAACTTTTAGTGGTTTTTATGTGTGTTGTACATGTATCATCAAGGGATTTGTTTTAGCAATCAGAAGTGACCTACTGGTACCAGCTTATCATGTACATGTACATTGTTTTAACATTGTTTTAGCAATCAAAAGTGACCTAACAGTACTGTACCAGCTTATCATATACATTTTCTTAAGAAGGGCTTTTAAAATTGTTCCTGAAAGACATCCTTTTTTTTTCAAATCTGAAAGTATATTTTCTTTACCTCAGACTATTTTAATTTTAATTTTTTTATTTTTCTAATTTAATTTTAGTTTCCGGACTGCCAGGTTTTGTGCCAGTATGGCTGCTGTTTTGTTCAATTCTAACCATGTCACGCCTCCGGTGGTCTGGTTTTGTAAATCAAAAACTTCTGTTTGCCATATCCTTAGAGTGATTTAATGAACTAATGTATATTTCAAATATCATTCTTCTTTGATGTAGGCCTAGTGCAGTAGTCCGAGATACAGACTGCATGGCGAACTGAAAACTACGTAGGTAAAAGTACCTTGTCTGGCGAGAGTTGGAAAACAATCTGATCACAGTGTACTTACAATTGTCTTTGCGTTAGATCTGATGTCTGTGTTCATGGTTGGCTTGTTTCATGCAGAGCCACAGAGCTTTCCTGTTTTTAAAGTTGTTTCTCTACAAAGAAACAAGTTTATGGGATGGGTCTTTTCCTCCTTTTTTGTTTTGTTTTTTTTGTTTTTTGTTTTTTTGGAAAATTTCCTTCCCAGTTTGCATTTAAGGAAATTTAGTTCTGACCACAAGTTGAACAAGTTTGCCAGTGCAGATGACCTTTTTCAGCCCACACAGGTGCGTCCTCAGAAGATTGCACATGTAACTGCACTAGTGGCTTTTATTATTTACATTTTATGACTTGGCCCATTTCTGATAATCCTGATGGGGGTAACACTGGAATTGTGGTGAGAGAGTACAAGATTATGGTTCAACTGGAGTGCTTAAAAATTTCATTGTCAATGGAGTTAAAATGTCAGTGGAGTTATGTTAAATGACAAAAATGTTCAAAAAAGCAGAGGAAGAAACAAGTTTGGTGAAACAAGCATTTCTATTCAGTCCAAATCAAAAACACTTTAATCATCTTTTTGGGTAATGACTGATGACTGCACAGGCTTAAAGAAACTGAAATGACTAAAAAGCAAAACCCTTAAGTTGCATTGTACATATGGTGTTGGGCCGCCGCTGGTGACGGGTGTCTGTAAAAACTGTAATATGTGAGGTGTGTCTAAGACTTGCCGTGTCTTTCAGCATCTGAGGGATTCTTGTGCAATTCTGTTCTAATGGTGCTTACTGTGCTGTCTCATAAGCACTCCTAATGGCCAAGACAGATCAGTATTCCAAACCTGGGACAAAATTGAACTAAAATATGTTGTATGTAATCTTGCCAAAAATAGCTGGACCTCATCCAAATCCATTTTTGTAATGCTTTGAACCGTGGTCTTTTCATCTCATCATTTTGATAATTAATAAATTTTGGACCAGGGGGGGGGGGGGGGGGGGGGGGGGGGGGGGGGGGCAACTGCAGGCAGATTAGCCAGTAATGTGCAAATGACTCCTGCAGGAGCGTCCAGTCAATAACTTCCTTGTGAACATTGGTGAGTGTGTGGACCCATCTTCCAGCTAGTCTTGCTGTACAGGATATTATGTTTTATCATGTTGGAGATAGAACAGTCTTTGCCAATGCTGCTACATGTAGTTAACAGGCACCATAGAGTAAAAGATGACGGATGATCACAGTATCTTGTGTGTGTGTGTGTGTGTGTGTGTGTGTGTGTGTGTGTGTGGAAAGGCTCAGGTGAATATGATATGGAAAGCTGTGAGCATAACATCTTTGTGACAACATTGCTTCAGTGTTGTAGAGTTCCCATGGTGTCTGCCTCTCCCAGTATTGTATGATTGTGTGGGCTTGATGCAGCGTGTTTGCCCTAGATTTGTATTTTGCATCTAAACGTAACTGTCTGAACTGATCAACCATACCAGACAGCTGATTGAACATGTCAGAATCATACATTTATCTTGCAGTGTGTTATCCATATATTTATGAAGCTGTTGGTTTATGTAGTTTGATTTTGCAGCTTGTCAGAGTTTGACGTGCTCCTGATGCATGTACCTTATGCTACTGTATAGGAACTGGTCAGTGTGGGTGGGTATGGGTGTGTGTGTCTGAGGAGCAAGTGAGAAAAGCAGTTATACTGAGCTGCAATGCACCGTAGCTGACCACATTTGGTTGAAGTTATAAGGTCACGACCCAAATGGCATTTCTACCCCTGTAACTGAAAGTCTGAATCTTATTATATTTGGTATCTGTGCACTTGTGGATATATTTGAATCAGTTTACTGTTCAGTTTGTGTCTGTGAAGTCCACGTTCATCGTTAAGTACAAGTATATGTGATGATCACTGATGACTGTATGTGCAAGCTGCCCTGTCACTACGTATAATAAAGTGTATGTGCCAAAAACAAACAAATCCAGCTTGATCGGCTGGTTTACATGTACAGTATACAGGTCATACTGTTTTTAGACGTTTTCTGTTCATTGAACGATTTTGCTGTGTACATGCGTGTATGTTTATTGGTGTCCTGTTTTCTTATCTTAGTCCTCCAATCCAGCCTGCTTCAGTGGCTGCCTGTGTGAGGTACTGTACATGTAATACCTTGCCTCTGTAAGCTGTTTGTAGGGAAATTTTCTGTGCAGGGTGATTTGCTAGACAAGACCAAGTTGTCCACGATGTTTCGGGTGGATGACTGTACAGCCAGGTATGGCATTTAATATCGTTTATTGTCCAAGATACTTTTGATACATCTGAAATTTTTGTTGTTAGGGAAAAAAAAAAAAAAAACCTCACTGATCTTGCACTTCATATTGTTCTGTCTTACATGTGCAGTATATCGAGTGTTTGGGCTTGTACATGAAGTTTTTGTCCTTGTGGTTTGACCAAAATTCTACTTCAGACAATTCTGTGATCCACACTGATACGTCTTAATGGTTTTGCAGGATTTATGAACAGATTTTAAGTTGGGTTTTGTTGTTGTTGTTGTTTATTTGTTTGGGGGGAGGGGGGTAGTGACCCCCTAGTTTTGGGTTGTGTTTGGTTGGTGTAGGTTTTGTTGGGTTGTTTGTTGTTTTTTGTTGGGGTGGGTTTTTTTTGTGGTTTGTTGTTGGGTTTTTCTTTTTCTTTGGTGGGGGGGGGAGTGGTTTGGGCAATTTTTGGGGAGCCAGAGGGTCTTTTCTCACCAGTGTGCAATGATTTATTAATTTTGCAACCAATTTCTTTGTTGATCACATGGTATTCCGAGCATATTAATTGATACAATTACAATGTACATCCAAGCCCACCAAGAGCATCCTGTGAATGTTTTATTCTGGTCAGTGCGTAATTTAAAACTTTGTATTCAAAGACCAAAAAACAAGTGTGCACGTGTCCTCATGGTCAGCTGGAGAGACCCAGATTATTTCCCTTTCTTTGGACAGATCTAAAGATGTCCAGTGGCCATGCAAAGGATACATACATGTTCATCACAACACATTTTCATGATCTTTGATGTTACTGCAGTTGTGTTCTGCATCTCATTGAATTTGGTTCCGCCTGTCTGTGTAAACACCATCACTTTCCTCTTTTGTGGTATATCTCCAGAAAATAGTCAAACTGTGTTAGAATTGGGAATCCCAAGAACATGCAGTCACCAGCGCAGTGTGATGTTGAATGAAAAATATTGCATGTGAAGCAGTGCTGTGTTCACATGATGAAACGGTACCGCTCAGTTTACTCCATTTTGTCACTGAAGGCATCTGCTTTCATTGTTAGCGGCAGTCAAAGCAGGGGAGAACCTTTGTTTGGACGTAACTGTGTTTGGCAATGAAAAATAAACAGATGGAAAAGTTATGAGGCATTTTGGATGTTACTAGCCTACTGCAGGGTAACTGCATATATCAGTGGATTGTCTGTGATTAGTTATGATGTATTTGCGAAGATAGAGGTTGATGTAAAAGTAGCTTTTGATTTCTTGTTATTTGTGCAAAGATTCGTTGGTCATCAGGAATGGGCATAATGCAGGGAGGACAATATGTTACCATTAAAATGTATCAGAAGAGAATATCAAAGATATCAGATGAATTTTTTTTTTTTTTTTTTTTTTTAACATGATCAGATTCACTTTTTGGTGGATATTTTCCCCAGTAAGGTTTTGTCTGCTTTTTTTTTTCAATGTGCGTGGTCATTGAGCTGGCATCATATGGATGCGTATACATGTACCTAGTGCAGATCAACGTATTAAACTTGAAAGATGTTTCTATTATTGTTCAACTTCTTTGTAGCTCCATGTCCGTCATGCTACTCCACGCCTTCGTTTTTTAAGTTAGAGAAACAATTTTTATGGGATGGGGGAGATTTTGTTGCACGCAGCAGCAAGTTTCATTGATAAGAAACAAGACTGTGACGTTTCTTCAGACAATACATACTTTCATGCACACAGTGACATAATGAAATCAGCGTCATAGACACCTTACATGCAACCATGCTGCTGCATTCTTTTTTTTTATGGGAATTGTGCGACCGTGTGTGTGTGTGTGTGTGTGTGTGTGGATGTAATTGTGGCTAAGTTCTAAAAAACCTTGTTGAAGGGCTTTTTACTTTGAGATGATGATTGTGTTGATTGGTCCGCCAGTAGAACAGATAAACGGACTCCAACGTGTACAAAACAGAGTGGCACGGCTTATTTTGAAAAAGACAAATCCAACTATATCACACCCTTGCTAACCATTACACTACAGGGCCGGTAGTCACTTTTAACCCCAGTTGGATAAGTGTAAATGCACCAACCCAGGTTCAACCCAGTAAATTGGCAAGTGTAAACAGCCTCTATCACACAGTCTCTGTACTTCTCTCCGGTGCTTCCCTGTGTGTGTGTGTGTGTGATGCCATGGTGTGTGTGTGATGCTGTGGTGTGTGTGTGTGTCAGTGTGTGCGCGCGTGCGCACAGCAAACACAGATTTCAGTATGATACATACGGCTGATGTATGATACATACAGGCGGCTGTTTACATGACTACAGACTGGGCTGGTGACCATCTTGTTACTGATCATTAGTAATTGTACTCATTCAGGAGGAGATTGTACAGCTATGCAAAGAATATGTGCGAGCCTTGGCCAAAGAAGACGCTGGTGTTGTTGATGGACCTTATGCAGGGCGTTTCACAGTGTTTGGTATGTCATTTTGGGGGTTACTCACTGTCAGCTTCCACTTCATGTCAAAATATTCATTCTGAAACTGGTCTGGTTTACTTGTGTTTCACGTCTATTGTGTACGTTCAAAGAAATTTCTTCACCTCTAATTGTATAGTTTTGGAACTTTCTGGTGCAGTTGAGTTACAGCTGTGTGGATGTGGTAGCACCTATATAAATTTTATTGACAGTATATTGTTATTCATGGTAGACTTGAAGAAAACCCTTGCTGTACTGCTGGAGAGTATTCTGGCGCGACTGGATCGCTTGGAAAGACACATCAAGACAACCAATGGCAGCTTCCTTCTTTCCACACCAACAATCGCCACACCAGAGGAACACCAGATTATTCTCTCAGCACAAGGTCAGTCTTTTGTGATTTCGCTTTCTCAGTCAGTAACTTTCTTTGCTTGCTCTTTTGCAGTTTGGGGGGGGGGGGGGGTATTTTCTTTTTTCCTTTGGGGGTGGAGGGTGGGGCTGTAAAGTTCAAGTGAGAACAGATAGCGTACTAAGTGAGACACATGGAACTAGAATCACTTTGGATTTGGACCAAATGTGTACACGTCCTGACACGTACAGCCTTTGATGGTGCACTGCTCCACACAGCAGAACCACACCTTTTGAGCCTGTTGCTTGTTAAATTCACTTTTGCTGATAAAAATTATACCTGCTTCAGCTCATTTAGTATTCTATGATATGCATGTGCATTTCAAGGGTCACTTTCTTTGACTTACAGGCAGAAGTAACAACAGATCTAGAGGGTCTGCTGGAATTGCTGGTAGACCCCAACGAACGACAAGGGTACGCTTGGATTTGGAAGCGCATTACTCGCCTCTGGCACAAATGGGTGAAAGCCGTGCGCAACCTGACATCCACACAAAATCTTACACACCGAAAGAAACAGAAGGTTTGGTCCCATAGATCAGACCCCCCCCGCCCCCCCCAAAAAAAACCAGCTCCAAAACAGTACTTTGTTCAACCTGACATTTTTAGCAGTATATAGTGATCTTGAAAGCCTGTTTTACCAAACTAAGCAACTGTATGGCCTTTCTTATTGTGTTTTTTACCCAAAGGCAAATCCACTATCTACAGCCTTTCGGTGAGTACATGAGTGAAGCCGGTTATAGTTACAACCATTTTGAAGACTGGAGCCTTGCAATTTATTTTATTTTATACCTGCCGTTTTGCTCAATTCCAGCCATGACATCTGCTTTCATTGTTAGCAGCAGTCAAAGCAGGGGAGAACCTTCGTTTGAAAGGGATTGTGTTTGGCTATGAAAAATAAACAGATGCAAAAAAGTTACTAGGCATTGGATGTTACTAGCCTACTGTAGCATAACTGCATATATCAGTGCACTGTCTGTGATTATGTTACGATGTATTTGTGGAGGTTCATGTAAAAGTAGCTTCAGACTTCTTGTGTTTGTGTACAGGATCGTTCATCATCAGAAATCAGGGCATAATGCAGGGAGGACAATATGTTACCATTAAAAGTGTATCAAATAACAAAACTTCGTTTTGTTTTTTAACATGATTAGATATTCACTTTTTGGTGGGTATTTTCCCCAGTAGGGTTTTGTCTGCTTTTTTGTGAGTGTTCAGATGACATCACATGGATGAGTATACATATCCAGTGCAAATAACCTATTGAAGTGAAGATGTTTCAATTATTTTTCAACTTTTTCTCAACTCCATATCCATCACGCTTCTTTTATTCCTGCTTCATTTCTTATCATTCACTTTTCACAGCTGGTTTAACATCATCTGACAGGATCTCCACAAAATACATGCTAACGCCACAAGGCGTTGGTTTTCCATCAAGCAACTTAGCACCAAGAAAAATGATACATGTTCAACAAACTCGGAGATCATAAAACTACTCTTTGGGCATCTGACAAAATGCTTACAAGTACTCAAGCAGGTTGTAGAGAATGCATACATGTAAGACAAACTTTGCAGGAAATAAATAACGGGTGGGGTGGGGTGGGGTGGGGTGGGGGGGGGGGAGGGTGGAGGGTCCTCGAGTGGATTTCAATTGTTGGCATATTCCTAAGCATGTGCACAAAACAATTCTTAAACAATATATATGACTAGCAGCAAAACTGAAATACATTCAACTCCATAAAATTACACTGGTCACCATGTAACAGCCAACACTGTCCATGCATGTACCAACAAATACCCTCATGAAGACTGTACATGTACATTGTAAGGTCAAAATATTCACTGACATCCTGTACATTACAGTTGATTTTTTCCTCATCAACATTATGACAATGAAGGTAAATAAGTAATAATACAAAAAATGTACACACGTTCCATCTCAGCAGATAACTAGAACACTCTGATTGCAATTTAAAAAAGACACATAATAGATATGCACTCAAAGTGCATGTGCATGATAGTGCATCCATTGGGATTTCGAAAGAAATCTGTTTTGATTTTCTTTCATAAATAAAGTTCAGTTTTCACTAACATGCGCAATATCCCAGACAGTATACAGTTGGTGTTACTAACTGTTCTGTCAGTAAATATCAGCAAAGCAAGAACATGTATATGACAACCAGCTTTTTACAACATGAACAAGCCGGTTGTCATATATACTTGTTTGTAACATACAGGAATGTCCAAATGATGAAAATAAACCAAAGAACATAAAAAGCAGTCATCAATACTATCATGTACCATGCACATGTATTCAATACATTTCAGGGTGACGTATAGGCATTTGTTTTCAAGCAAACATGCCATTGCAGTGACCAATCTTTGTGTGCCAGTCGCTAATGAAGCACAGGGACCATAAGAGCAGTGGCAGCACAGCAAGCGTGACAGTCATCAACAGCAAGGCATTCATCAGGCTGCGATTGGTCACTGTAACATTTGGCCTGCAATACAGCACAAATGCTTCAGAACAAAGAGGAACACCCACAACAGACTTTTGGTTGCATGATGACAATGATCAATCTTACACCCACAACTGACTTTCGGTTGCACGATAACAATGATCAATCTTGCTTACACAAAGGGCAAATACAACAAGTGATTGTAGCACAAGTGCATGATTGCATAATTATTGCATCAGCAAAATTCAAGGGTCTCCTGCCCTTTCTCTCCCCCACCCCTCCCCCCACCTCCATCATTATCATAACTTTCAAATCAAATGACCATGACACAGCATGTGCGCATCAAAACAAACCTTCCAAGGTTGGTAAATCTGCAAATTCCTATCCACGTCATTATGATCAGCAATCCACCCATTTCTCTGCACAGGAAGAACAGCACACATGTCACACCATTCCAGCAAGGCAAAGCTGTGCAATTTCATAAAATTTCTGGATGTGTCCACTTGTACATGTGTGCACGAAAAAGGACATCCAATAGACATCCTGTAAACATACGTGAATTTTCACTCCATGTATAGGCTTTTTTTATAGCCATAAAACACAGAATCTTTTTTTGAAACACCTCGGTACCAGTAGTTTACTGTTCCTGAGGTGACCATGAAATTGAAAATGCTCAACTGAAAAATACCGGTAACACAAGGCACTTGCAACAGGCAGAAAAAAAACGTTTGAAGTGAGCCACAAACAAAATTGTACTTGCCTGCCCTCTTCATGTTCCAGAGGGTTCTTCAGTTTTCCAGCCAAAGCCTCTATCAAGATCACCAACTGGTAGATGGTGTATGCCAGGCATAAGGTGAAATGCACCACAGCCAGTGACCCCCATAACTTAGTCTCTGGAAACACACACACACACACACACACACAGAGGGTATAAAATAGTTCAATACAAAATTTATGGTTTCCTCTGAGCTGTTCTCCCGCTCTGGCCTCTTTTTCATCCATTTCTAGTCCTAGCATCGAGAACCATTACTGTGAATGGGTGATGTATACACGTAAGCACAGTAGATGTTAAACAGTTCCTGTCAGTAGCTGTTAGCATCAAGATGAAAGGGTGCATTTGCTGCTGGATTAAAACTACTGGTTATATATATACATGTATGTATATCAACAGCTTGCTCAACATACCAATGAAATTGTGATTTACCACCACAACCAGAGAAAGCAGGGCTGGAATGATATAAATTGGCTGAAACACACACACACACACACACACAATTATTTAGGGAATAATATAATAAAATACAATGTACAGCTGATTAATAATTGACAAACATTTTAGCAATGATATATGTTATTAAATGGTACAGTCAAACCTGTGTAAGGCGGTCACCCAAGGGACTGGGTCAAACTGACCACCTTAGACAGGGTGACCGGGTTATCCAGGGTGTCATGTCAACAGCTAGTGTGTCAGGGGATCCTCTGGGGTGACCAGGTTAGACAGTGGTTTGGCTTATACAGGTGACCGCCTTGGCAGGTTCGACTGTACTACAAATCAGATACTTCCACTTCTGGAAATGAAAGTCACTTCCTACTGAATACAAGAACATAAAAAACAAAAAGCCCATACTTACAATCCAGAGATACCAGTCATCATCATTTACCTGCAACACAAGAAAACACAACAACTTATGAGCTCACGTATAATAGTTAAAACAAATTGTTCATGTATGATCTGCTTATTCACAAGCAGCAGATTTTACAGCAGCTTCTGATGCCATTCTGGCAAGCAGATTTTGTCCTAGCCTATTCATCAGACAACCAGGCACATACATTTGCAAGTGTGGCCAGCAGAAAAAAGACAGCCATGAACAAGTTGATGCCTCGCCAGATCAGCAACCATTGGCTTGAAACCGGTTTGTCCACTCCATCCATCAGCACGGTGCTAATGTTTCCAACGCCAGTCATCATGCTTTCTTTTGCTTTATGTTTTTTTCTTAGTTCTTGGGCATTCTGTAAAGAGAATGTACAACCTGCAATTTAGCATTCATTCTGTTGCGAAATCTTATGCAATGCAAATGATCGACACTCACTGCTATCATCACGACGCCATGCCTGATAAAATTTTAATAAGATGCACACACAAAAAAATGCATAAGGCGTACTTTGCGCGCTGATACTCATGCAGTTTGTCTCATTCAGTAACAGCTGGAAAGTGGGTTCCCTCGTCTCACAGTGCCCAATCGATTGCCTTGATTAACGGGTGTACTGTGCATCTATACTATCCTGGCTAGAAGCGGTCTCTGAGGTGGATCTTTGAAAACAAAAATATACAAACGCACCGTTTCAAACTGACAGATGCACACACGAACACGTTTTGCGTCAGTCTAATCAGTGCAGTCAGCTGGCTGAAAGGGAAGGCACTCCAGCGTCACTGCCAGATTGCCGTCCCTTGAGCGACGTGTCGCAGAGACCAGAACGCGGAACAGAGACCAGAACGCGGAACACAGCACAGAAAACAGTACTTGAAGTGTGTTACTGCGGTTGACTGGGCTCAGTGTAGAAAGACATATTTGTGAGACGTTCGTGTCCACATCTTTAGATACATTTATGTCTGTTGCTGCTCGATCTGGAATGCTGGCTTCGTTTTCACTCTTCAAACTTTCCATCGGTCAGATCCAAAGCTCACTGGTGCGTGGAAAGTCTGCACAAGCAGGTAACAGGACCAGAGCTGTGCAGAGGTGAGACAAGCAGAGATGAGAAATGTAATTTACAGATTAGCTTGGAAGAAGCTTCACGGTTTCTCTGTGCCTTACTACATTTTCATACTATACCACATTTTGTTCTGTCTGTTACAGGTCTGCTGAACATGCTTAGAATAGATCTATAAACTTACAGTATGTAAACGTGTCAAGCTTGTGAGACATCTGCACCCAGTTTTGTGGACAAGTAAATATTTTGATACTGTGTGTGTGTGTGTACGCATGCACGCACACATGAAAGAGATCACAACAGAAATGGTATAGTCTCATTTAATGTGCATTCTCTAATTCTTAGTATGAATTTGATGATTTTCAAGGTAAAAGATGACAGTGCTGGCAAGGTGATCAGTGACCCTCAGTAAGGAACATCAGCAGTTAAGATGTCTGTGCAAAGCAACAGTCAGAATTGGCCCTTTGTGGTCAACCTTGGCAACAGCATCATTGGGGTGGCAGTACTGGCCATGCCGTTCTGTTTTAAGCAGGTAGGATTCTGTTTGTATGTGCATTCTCTTCTTATGTGTTGCATCACTTCACGGGTTTATTACTGTTTTTGTGACTCATTGTTTATATGTTAGTCAGCCAGTTGCTGCATGTATAATTAAATACTTTTCACTAGGTACTCAGGTAGTTTACCAAAATTAAGTGATGATGAGTATGCAGCTTCAGAGCAATTGATACAGGTCTGTATGGGTATTTACCTATTTTGCTCCAAATAATTCTTCATTCTCTATTGGTGTAATGGACGGTTAGCCTCTTGAACTTCTTGAAACATTATACAATTCATAGTGAAAATCATAATTATGGTGTACATATTATCAAATGGTTTGTATTTTGAGCATTTGTGTTGTATACCTTTGACAGTGTGGAATGATACTGGGCATGGTGGTCTTGCTGTTCTGCACGTGGCTAACACTGGCATCGTGCCAGCTCCTCGTCAAGGCAGGAATTGTCTCACATCGCAGGTCTTATGAGTTTCTAGGTAAGTATTGTGATTATTTGTGAGTTGTACACAATAATGTAATAACGATAACCATTGATTGCTTTCCTTGTCGTTTTTATCTGTTACACTGTACAATTTTCCATTGCGAGGCATTTTTCATTCCAAAACTGTCTGACGAGGCAAATGCTCTGCTGTTTGTTAACAATCTGTTTCCTGTTGTTTGCAGCCTACCATACCTATGGTGCAGCAGGAAAATTTACAGTTGAAATAGGGTAAGTGCAGCACACAGATATGTTAACTCCTTACTGTCCACAGCCCTACCCCCCCTGCCCACACTATATGACAAGACTTACCAAAAACTCTTGAGACCACTAAACAGCACTAGACACCACTCCACAACACTATTACACAAGGCGTGGGCACTCTCCACGAGGCCCTATCCCTTCCCTTGCTGCGCTCAGCCCACAGTAGATTGCATAATCTCTCATAATCCCTTTGCCTGCTCTGGGCAGTCTTGTGAATGGCTCATACGGCTGTGAGTACGTCACACGTGGTTTCATGCTCGTTGTAACGGGACTTGTCTCTTGTTGTCTACCGCCCTCACGCCAGTGGGAAATGCTTGGGGCAAGTTCTAAGGGGGCCCGACTGACTGTGCCGTTAGCTATTACGTGGCCAATACCCGAACTAGCAGTGACCGCAGTATTGACTAGAGGGTGTGAAATCGCCAAGCTGTCTGGCTAGCGTTGACAGCTCGCCCGGAGTGTGACGCAATATGACGGCACATTGCGGTGTCTCTCGGGCAGACTGCTGACCTCGAGGTTGCACGATAGAGTTGTCTAGTGCTGTCTTGTGGTGTGACGATTTTGATTCAGGATATGATTCGTGTGTGGACAGTCAGGAGTTAATAAATATTCTTTCTGTCATACATGCATGAGTACTACAGTAACTATACACATTCTTTACCTGTGCAGGTTCCTCAACTCAAACCCATCATGTTTCCCAGACTAATCTATTTGACAGTATACAGTAATAACAACAGTAGTGAGATATTTGTTTAATTTTTATTCTTCTTTTTTTTTTTAATATATTTATTTATTTATATAAATAACCAGATGTGTTGTGTGACCTGTGGTGTCATGATGACTCATCATGTTTGTATGTAGCCCACTTGGTTTTTCTCAGGTTGGTTCCATTGTCAAAATTATAGTTAGCTGTAGGTGTCATGCATTAATTTTGCCTGGCACATTTTCAGGATGATCGGGATGCAGTTTGGTACACTGGTCGCCCAGATTGTGGTTATTGGAGACTTGGGGCCACCCATTGTCAGCAGTCTGCTTGGCTTTGAGGTTGGATGTCATGCAATCGCAAATCTATGTTGCCTTAAAACTTGTGTATATAAAACTTGTGCCAAATCATCTGATCATGAACATAGGATGCCAGTGATACAATGTAGTAACTTTCAAATCAATTTGGAAAAAAGTAGATCAGGAGAGGTGTATGTATCATGCTGCTAACTGCTGTCTGACTTGTTGGAGACTTCTAGAGAACTGTATGATATTGAACTGTGTAATGAATGTCTTTCAGGCTGCAGAGAGTTATGCACACAACTGATTAGTGAATTTCCGGTAGGCAGCTGACAATGAAATTGCGGTGTCTCTAAGCGTTTTACTGATAAAATCAAATTGTTGCGAAGAACTTTAGTGGGGGTCTGGTTGACATGCATCATGCAGGGTGCGATAATACTGCTGTCCGGGGACATATATTTGCAGCAATCTTCACAGACACGCCTTTACTTGATCGTGATTCTCTGTCTGCTGGTCGGACTTCCTCTCGGTCTGATGAAAGATTTGCGCAACGTCAGCCGTGCAAGTACCATCTGCATCAGCTTTTATGCTGTCTTCACCGTCTATGTAAGTAATATTGTGGCAGTCTGTTATTTTCAGGGAATGCTTATGAAGATTATTGCATGTAATATAACATTGTTTTTTGTTCTTCTTTACATGTAGAGCACTTTAACTCTGCCAGTGAAATTAGTGCTGAAAATATATATAAACACAATCTGTTTGCATGAGCAGATGCTCAGATTTTGACTGTTGAATATTTCATGACTGCCCATTTCACTTCCTGTTAGAATGTGCATCCAGATTAATTGTCTTTTTTATATCTGGCTGTTCCAAGTGTTTGTCAAGTAAATGGCTGAAGTTTCGAAAGAAAAATAAACCTTGTTGCTTTCTCTGATTCACTTGTTTCAGGTCCTGTGGTTGTCTCGCAGCAGCCTCTGGTCTGGACAGTGGTATTCTTACGTGAATTTCTGGCGACCGCAGGGTTTATTCCAGTGCCTTCCCATTCTTTCATTCTCTTTCGGGTGCCAAACGTGAGTTCAGGTTTCTTTACCAGAAATCATAGCTGTTGGTTGAGAGGTAGAGTGCATGGTTCTTTCGGGAGCAAAAGTTGCAAAATAGACTGAAGAGATAAATATAGAAAACAATTCTCATAGATAATCTAATTTAAATTTTTAGCTTCTGAATCATTGTGTCAGACCCAAAAAACAAAAAAAACAAAATGTTGCTGTTTCCAGGCAGCTGTTTATTCTGTACGATGCATTGCCTGAGCCATCTCTTCATGCTATCAAGAGCATCATCCACAGTGCAGTCAACCTGTGTGCTGTCACCTATCTTCTGGTATGGTTTTAGCCTTGTCTCATTCTTCCTCATAAGTAAATGTATTCTCTTTAAGAAACGTGCATGAGTTCACTCTACTGATCATTTAATTTGGCTGAATTATAAAGTACCGGGACAGAGCAAGTTAATGGACTGACTGACGAGTTGTGACCTAAGTATGTGTCTGTGTGGCTATCCACTAAATTCGTAGTAGTTTTGGCTCTTGTTCCCCAGCAAAATTCTTGATAGGAAAATGGCTAGTGTTGCTTCAGAGACAACATGCTTCCCCTGGGGAAAGGGACTACCTATAAGTGACAATAAAGTAGATCAAAAAGAAAATTCTTCATTGTTCAGATTGCTTGTACATAACACTAATATATTCATAAATGTTCCACAGGTTGGCTTCTTTGGCTACATCACATTCTGCCAGCAAGACATCCCCGGAGACATCATTACCGTGTTTCCCTCATCACTGGCCACTCACCTGATCAAACTTGGCTTCGTCATGTCGATCGCCATCACTTTTCCTGTCATCATCTACCCTTGCCGAGCCAGCATCTACACGCTGATGTTTCAGAAGGTGATTTGCTTGCACATGTAGTATAAAAACAGCATGCTATGCACAAGTTTGTATTTGGGCTGCGGCAGTTTATTTCTCTGAGATCACATTCAGGTGAATGCTGCATTAGTTCTTTTTTCGCACATATGGCATGACGTTTTGCAGAATTGAAGTTGCACTGTCCTCAGGGCTAAGCCTGGCTGACGCATTTGTTCATTTGTCAATTATCAGCCAGAAATGTAGTACCAGGGCATCTCAAGTTGGTCACCAGTATATATTCATGTTATTTGAGTTGAAAATTAATTGAAGCTGAGACTTCCTTATAAAACTGAAAGAGGAGAAAATTTACTTTCATTCAGCCTGTGTATGTCTTTTCATTCATGAGATCATATTGTATGCCACAACAGGAATAGAAAAATTCTGAAATTAAGATCTGCTGGCCAGCGGGTTTACCTGAAGACATGGCCTGGCTACTAACATTTCATTCATACATAATCACAAAACTTGTCCAGATAACAGACCCTAACTTTATTAGTTGGGCGATTAATTGCACATGTTCATAATTTGGGTTAGGGTTAGGGTTAGGGTTAGCCTTTGCGAAGCCTTTTTTTTCCCCAAACAGTTTATGATTATTTTGCCCATTTTTCCATGCCACACTTTTGTTCCAGGACTTCAGTGATAGATATCATTCTGATATTGATATCACAAGCGTAAGGATTGGGTTCTTCATTGTGTTATATGATCTGTGTCATTTCAACATTGGGGTGAAACTTTCAGAACACTGTATTTTGACTTTGGTGCACCCCTGTCCTTGTAGCTGCTTCTTGACCAGCTGATTTCCTCTGACAAAGACATAACATACTCTCATACTAGCTCCTGTGAACAAACGGCATGCATCAAGCAGACAGTTTGTCATAATCAAAATACAAGATGAATGATAATGATTGTTTGCCACTACATGCAAGACTTTCTCCTCCATGCATCATCTAAATGCTTCAGTCTTACATGTGTACAGCAACCTCACACTCTCCCACCACATCTTCGTGTGCATTATGCAATCATATGTACATGGTACAAACCATTGCAATGTACACCGCATAAAAAGATCACAAATTCTACTGGTATTTCATTATCTGCTAGTCCACCCAGTAACTATACCCAGTACCTCAGGTTGTATGTAGAAAATTCACATCATGTAAATAATTCATGCTTTGCAGGCTTCCACTGCACCCCTTAGCAAAATCTCTAGACATATTTTTTCTTCTTTTTTTTTTTCTCCTTTATTTCTTTACCTTGATGATTAAGTGCTGTTAAATTTGTGTTTCTTTGATAGCTGGCACTAAGATAATTTGTAAGATAGGATTATAATAAGTACATATAAATATTAAGTAGTAGCGGTAGTTTTAATATAATTGGGACAGGCCGTCTCAAGCTGTAGGCCTGGCATCCTGTAAGTGTCCCATGTTTGTCTGCTTAGTGTGTCTACTTCCTAGGGCGATCCATCCACTTTAAAGAAACGGCAACAATTTTGCTTTCTTGTCAAGAGGATGTTTGAACCTGGTAATTGCAGGCATCAGAGTTGTCAGTGGAACCATGATTTTCTGTGGGAGATGGTGAAATTTCCTGTGGGAATAGTTTGATATTCTGTAGGAAAAAAGAAATTGATTTCCTTCTCAGTGGCTCAGTTTATTCACAAATGGCCCAGTATTCTCTAGCAGCTGATCTGTTTCCAGCCTCTTTACATTCAGGTATTCCTCAGTATTGCATGTTTTGAGTAAGGCCACTGAGCCCTGACCAGTTCTCAATGTCAGTTTTTGGCTCACTTGTGTAACAGTGTGAGTCCTTGTATTAATCCTCTGTTGTGTGTGTGTGTGTCTGTGTCTGTGTGTTTGTGTGTGTATCCATGATAAACTTTCGCGCTGGCATTTTCTGAGAATCTACAAAAAGCAGAGGCACCAAACTTGACACACTGATAGACAGTGACAAGACCTTTCAAACTATAACCTTTTGAATCAACTGGGCTAAAGGTCTGAAAGCTGTCTATTGTGAATTTTAACGTTGGCATTCTCCCAGAAACTACAAACACCGTAGGCATCAAACTTGGCATAACGATAGGTATTGATAAAATCATTACTGACAGATCTCATTTTAATGACCTTGACTCAAGGTCAAGGCCATAAAAGCTGTCCATGGAAAACTGTAACAGTGCTATTTTCTCAGAAAGTATGAGCACCAGAGACACCTAACTTGGCATGATAGAAAGTGATTAGACCTTTACAGACATACTCTTGAATGACCTTGACCCGTTTCAGAAGTGAGCCAGGTAGACTTCTGCTTCTCTAGTTGTTGTTGTTTGTTTGTTTGTTTGTTTCCATTGAGCAATTCTGATGCCTGTAAGTGAAGTGGCACTCTTCAGTGGGGAAGTGAGTGGGTTCCAGTGGCGTGCAGTTCTATTAGCATAGGAAAACTTTGGGAGATTTGTATTAGATTGTTCAGTGACAGTGTTACTTTTTCTTTCTTGTTTTAGTCTTCTTCTTTTTTTTCTTTTTTTTTTTTTTTGGCTGCCCCAACTCTTCGCCAGCTCTAGTGGTGTTCCTCCCAGGTAATGGGTAGGATCCACGGTGGGCTCGGAGGCTGGGACAATTTAATTGTGCATGGTGATGGAGATGAGGTTGATGGTAAGATGATGCTGTGGAGGTCCGTGTGGTTTGGGACTGCGGGACAGGGCCGCAGTCCTTGCTTCCTGTCATAAATGTCCCGGCATTAACCAGGCCTGGGAATTATGACACCTGCGGTGCCGGCCGTGTAATCATCCACATCATAAGGCGTGTCATACCAGGGAAACACCCCCAAAGTCGCACCGGTGAAGTGGGTGAAACTTGGCTGTGTGGCAACAGCCTCCCCACTGGGTCCATAGCACACCCACTCTGGGTAGGAGCCGACCTAGGTAGGAAAAATCCCGCTTCGGCTTGCCTCGGCTGAGACTCGAACCCTGGTCTCCCGGTCCATGGTCCGAAGTGCTAACCACTGCACTACGGGGGCCAGTGAAAGTGTGACTTTTAGAATTTCTTGTGACACAGGTTGCTGCTATATGCTGGAGAGTCTTCAGCATATGAACTACCATATGATTATTGCAGATTTTAAAAACTTAGTATGAAAATGATTAGGTGGAACAGGTGAACTGATCAGATATACCTTAGAAAATTCAGCATGAACAGAATTAAAGATTTCACAAAAACACGCAGTCAGTACCTATATTCAAATCTTCCCTTTTTTCAGTCGAGAAGGTACTGGACTGGCTTTTCATTGTGATTTTGCTTGCTTTAATAGTTAACATACATTTCTCATGCTTGAACATTTTCTGTGTTTAACATTGCTGAAATGTTTTTGTGCTTTTTCATATAGACATGCTTGAGTTATCTTGTGGCCTGTACTAGTTTTTGGTGCAGTAAAATTTCATATTTGAAACAGATTTGCTATTATGTTACCATGTCACACATTATTCATACCATATACGTCTTAAGCTTTGTTTAATATAATATACCACACATGAGGTACATTTTCAGTAATTTTTTCTTCAGAGGAGATGTTAATTCGAATGTGTCATCAGAGTCAACAGCTGTTTCCATTAACTTTGGCTTGTCTATCACTGTATTCATCTTTCTTTTTTTAAATTTACTCGACTGATCTTTAGTAGTTAGTCAGTGGTCATATGATTCTTGCCCATGACCTGATCATTACCCTGTTGAATACATGCAGAAACAACCTAAGATCTGTTACTATTTGAAATTGTTTTAAGTGTTGTGGTGTGAAATTTGATAGGATGCTTGTGTATACTTTACCCATTTTCTCATCCCTTGTGTTCAAATTTAATCACAGAAGTCGAAGCATGGGGAGGATATGACCAGTACCTACATCCCTGAGCATCTGTTCAAAGCCATTACAGTTGGCATTGTGTTGAGCTCAATGACCATCGGCATCCTCATTCCCAATGGTGAGTTTGTTTGTCCAAGGATGATGATAATTGGCCATTTGTAGGGTGCTTCAGAAACATCTGTGCAACATCTGTGCAATAAAACATGCTTACAGACAGTGCCTATGGAGTTGGTGAAACAAGAAGTATGTATATATATGTCAATAATTATTTTTACAGATGTGACTCTTGTAATAACTATGATGTGAAGCAGTGTATGCAGTAGACTGTAGGACTGTGCAAGCAAATTGGATTCAAGATTTGAGATAAATGTACTTTATTAATCACAAATGGAAATTCATTTCGCCACCACCATATAGACACACCAATATGACATAGCGCGCGCGCACGCACGCACGCACACACAAAATTTCAGCATCAAAATGCCCCCTCCTTCCCCCCCCCACCACACACACACACACACACACACACAGAGTTAATCATATTTAATTGTTGAACAGTCTCATGGCTGAAACAGCAATGGAAGCGCTCAGGTGAAAGTTTAGGTATCAGTCCACGAATTGTGAGATGTTTGAAGAGAAACATGCTGTATACATACTAAGAAGATTGACTTGTGATTTTATTATTTATTTAATTATTCATCAAGTACAACAGGCTTTGACTTGAAACTGTGGTTCATGTGTAAAATCAGTTTGCAGAATGGCAACCTTGTAGCCTTTTCTGTTGTTATTCTCATCAATCACGTGGTCCACAGCTAAGTAATACATGTAATGTCGACTTTGTGCAGTGGAATTCATCCTAGGCCTGAATGGTGCCATCACAGGCACTCTTATTTGCTACATCTTCCCAGCCCTGTTCTTTCTGCGTGTCATGTCCAGTAAGGCTGAAGGAAAGACCATCGCTCAGGTAGGTACAGTGTGCATAGTCTGTAGAACTTTGTCCACAAATGAAAAAAATATACTTTGACTGTTTCAGTGTGTGTGTCAAGAATTTTAGGTCTTTACACTGTTATTTTTGCTTAGCTGCATACCTTTGCTCAGATTAAATCATTGGTCAGCATGATGGACTTTTATGCACTGTAGTTAATGACATAATGACATGGTCACTGGTATTGTGATCTGGATCTGTGACGCAAACATGCGTTTTTTGCGTATTGTCAGATGGTGCTGGTGTTGGGCGTGAGTATCCTGCTGATCAGCACCTTCACCGTACTCTACACGCAGGACAAGGGCCATGTGCACAAAGATGCTGACCCCCCAGTGACTCAGGCACCTCACCGCATCCCAGACAAACCTGTCAATGGCAACATTGGAGCTGGGAATGTTGAGGGTGCAGATGACAGACCTAAGGTCCAAGGTGACAGTCAAACACATTTCTCTCTCTCTCTCTCTCTCTGTCTTTCTCTCTCCCCTCATTGCAGTGTGGTGTCAGATCTACAGGTAAGAGATTTTGGTCATTTTACAGTGCCACAAAGTTTGGGTCAGGTTATGTTTGTTTAAGTTGTGTATTGACCAAAGTTTGAAGAGATGACACAAAGACATCTTTTGCCTAGAAGCAATTTTTTTTTTTTTTTTTTTTTTTTCTGTTTTCAGATGGAGGCGCTATGAAAGAGGACAAGGGAAAACGGGTTGAGCCTCCCAATCCAGATGCCCCAGGTCCCGATGTAAAGGTTTGGACTGGTTGTTTGTTTGTTTGTTTTATTTCTAGAACTTCTGGAGTTCTGTGGTTGATGCCACAATACAGGTTCTGCTGAACATTACTGCTTTCTCACTTTTTTTATTTTATTTCCTTTTTTTTTTCTTTTTTTCTTAGCATTTTCTGGTAATTGAGGTTCTTTCTGTATATCTCAGCAACCTGTATTGGTGCTATCTTTGTTTTTATGTTGTATTTTTTGTTGTTTGCCGGCATGTGCTATATATCTTGTGAAATCTCACAAGTGAATTTCAGGGTAAATGAAATGACACAAGGACCAGAACAATGGTTAAAACTGCCTGAGGTTTTGCCCATGCTGCAGTTTCTTGCCATATTCTGACAGCATTGTCAGCCCTAGGAGTCTGCTGAGTATATTTACCATTTCTTTTGCAGGAGAAGAGGGATGCAGATGATAACCCAGCAGACAACAAGAAGGCAGCTGATACTGGTGATGGACAGAATGCAGGCCAGGTTGAACGACCATCAGAGAATGAACCAGGAGGAGGTGACAAGGAAGATGCAAATGGTGGAAAGGAGGGAGGAGGGCCAGCACTGGCCAAACAGGAGCCTGAGCAACGGCAGGAACAGTTGCTGGCAGCACTGGAAGAGCAGCGCAGGGAGCAGCAGAAGCTTCTACAAGAACAGAAGGAACTGCTGAAGGAACTGAAAGATCACAAGGAACAAGATCATGAGGTACTGGCTCACACAAAAAAATTGGCAGATTTATATCAGCCTTATGTGTCATTTTATAGTTTCTGTGATATTAGGAGATGGACATATTCAGCAGTGTGAAGATCATTCAAAATGTTACATAGAACATACCTAGCCAGTTACATTTGTATTTACTGCAGTTTCAAGTGACATGAAATAAGAGTAAATTTTACCAGTGATATGGCCATGAGAGCATGACTGCTGAGGCTTCCGGAAATTTTGTCAACCTGCTGTTTTGAAAAATACCCCTCAGAATATTTTATTTCTGTTTATGGTCTCATCACTTGCACTCACAGTTTTGTTTGACATTAACTCCACTTTTGCAGAAACCGAAAGCAGGCGCACAGCAGCAAGTTGCTCAGCAACCAGCACAAGACATGCAGCCTCCAGCACAGGGTCTTCATCAGCAAGGGGGCAATCTTCCACAGGCTGGGCTTGCTGGTGGCCAACAGAATGCTGCCTTACAAGGTGGGGAACTCCCACCAGCACAACAGTATGTCGGCCAAGGTGTGCAGCAGCAAGGGCAGCAAGACAAACTGGGATTCATGCCTGTTCAGGGAAATGTGCAACAGCAGCAGCAGCAGCAGTTTGTGAATGTTCCTGTCCAGGGTAATCTTCAGCAGCCTGTTAATGTTCCTGCACAGGGTAACCTCCAGCAGCGGGAGAATGTGCCTGTACAGAGTAATCTGCCTGTGAATGTTCATGTCCAGGGTAATCTGCCTGTGAACATTCCTGTTCAGGGAAACCTTCAGCAGCCTGTGGATGCCCCAGTTCAGGGAAACTTACAAAAGCCTGCAAACTTTGCCCAACAGCAGCAGCAACAGCAGCTTGGTGGTGCCCTTGCTAAAGGACCTGCTGTGCAGCAAAATCAGGACATTGTACAGCCACTAGGACAGGGTGTAGTTGAGACTGGTGGTCAGGGTGTTCCGGGCCAGGCCATAGATGGAAACATGGGTGGTGGAGCAGGACAGGCTGCAGCACCAGCTGGGAATCAGAACCACGTCGCCCAGCAGCAGCAACAGCAGAATGCTGCTAAGGCAGACGTACAGCCACAAGGTGTGGCGGGGTTGCAGCAGCAAGCAGAGGACCAGCAGCATGCTGGAGACAAGGAGTTATTGAGGAGAAAGAGGGAGATAGACAAAGACCTGCCACCTGTGAATGAGTCAGACTTGCAGGATGTGAAGAAAGAGGAGATGAGGAGAAAACTAAAATCGACAAAGGTACAAGATAGTGGTGTGGATGATCTCTTGAACAATTTGCATGCAGATGGTGGTGTGAATTCGCTCAGGCAGGGTGTAGCTGTGCGTTCTCTAAAGGCAGAGGATGGTGGTTAGATACTGTTGAGGTTCCAGAAAAGACGTGTGTGTGTGTGGGTATGTGTGTGTGAGACTTTCTTGTATGCCGCAAAAGCAACATGAGCTCATACAGGAAAGAGAGATATATCCATTGTTAATTAACAGATTTTATTGATACCATATGATAATATATGAGATATGATCTGTTTGAGGCGATGCCAGAAAAGACGTATTTGGCACATTTGCCCAAAATGAGCAAAAGTGTTAAAAGTGCTGTGAAGTGTCTCCCATGGTGAACATAAAGACTGTTTTGTCATGGCTAATGACCAGATAACCTTTTACTGTAACCCACTGGATTTATTTCTTAGGAATTCAGCAGCTTACGTGCCTGTTAAGTGTTATACCTGTTTTTTCTTCGCTGTCAAATTTCGAACTTTGGTTACTTTCTATTCATGAGGCACTGAATAGAAAATAAGGCTTATTCTGGCTTTTCAATGACATCTGTAGCTCAGAGTGGCCAAATGATGCTGTGTCCCTCTTTTGTGGGGTATCAGATCAGAATCACCTAGCATTTTGTTTGGGTTACCTGTGTAGGTGATACAAGTGTGTGAATTGTGACTCCTGTAGCTCAACTTGTGAAAGTTAGGGTTACAGCAGGCATTATGAAAAGACTCGTCCGAAAGCCCGCAGACTAGTGAAAATACCGTCGGACTAGTTAAATTGTTTTACCACTGGCCCGCCGGACTAGTTGAGATTACGAGGCAAAGCTTGCTCTATTTTCACAGAGCTGAATGCACAAGGTACTGTCAGCGAGCCTCTCTCTCTCTCTCTATCGGAAAAAAATTTCCCAGTAGTACGCTTTCCGCGAACGGTGCAAATCTCCCCTCGCTAGGGTCCTGGCAAGACAGCGAATTAATTTTGTGTGGCCCACCCCCTACTGTGCACGCGTGACCGCGGACAAAGACAGGGCAATTAGCGCATCGCCCCCGAAGCTCCACTGCAGCTCTTGCGGCAGTTATCACCTCATCCGCCAGTTCCGACGTCCTTTACACCTGTCAAATCACTGACCATTGTTTTCACAAGACACCCTATCACGCGTATGTCGGTGCGTGTGAACGTGTTTCTTTGTGTGCCGGTGCGTGTGAGCGAATTAAGGCGGATATTTGATAGGTATCGCGTGGGTACTAATCCGACCCCCTTGTTTTCGTGTTTGACAATAAAGAAAACGGAAACTGCGAATTCAGCCGGACTAAACTCAGCGATTTGACACTTAGCAAATCTGCAACGCCGGGATGTCTCGGTGTGTGTGTCGTCTGGACACGTGTGTGTGTGTGTGTGTGTGTGTGTGAGTGATTGCCATGGTGACGGTGAGAGAAAGGGAGAGACTGTGACGCCGCTGCAATTCAACCGGACTAAACTCAGTGATTTGAATGACAGCACATCGGCAACGCCGTGATGTCAGTGTACGTCGTTCGGACACGTTATCTGTCGCGCAAATTCAAGTTAGGTAAAGTCACACAATCTTGACTGCTGAAAGACTCCACAGAAACACCAAGACTCTGCTACTGAGTCACATTTATGCTTGTACCAATTATCATTTATTATGCCATGATCTCTACGGTTGACATGCGCTCCCGGGGAATCGAGTGGTCCGGACACCACCGTGAGTGTCTGTGACTTGAGCGACCAACTCAGTTGCCGTGAGGCTCTACTGTAGAACAAAAATCTGTTTCAGAGATGTAAATCATTGTCATGGCTTATCTGAAGTTGAGAGTAGTCTGAATGATGCATGAGTGACCTCAAGCATTGCCATGGTGGGGAACATGCTCTTTCAAGGGTTGTGTTAAATTGAATGAAGACTAATGAAGACCACAAAAACAAAGTTGTTTGATGGTATGATAAAACAAAAAAATCGCATATCTTTTCTGAAATTTTTCATTCCAGATTATGCGCAATTTTGCAGTCAGAATGCACCAGATTGCACAGATTTTATTCTAGATTTAAAAATTTTTCCCGGGGTAGCATGCCCCCGGACCCCCTTAGGTAGGGCGCCTTTGGCACTACGCAGACGTGGCTTCGCCACTCCTCTCAAAATTTTCCTTTTTTTTTTATCCTGGATCATTTCTACCCACGATAAAAGTGTTGTGAATCTTTATTATTTACAAATAGGTCTATATTTGACAAAATGTATTTTTGGACTAGTGGAAATGGTTTCGGACTAGTTGGTTTTAAATCTTGCTAGTCCGAAGGACTAGCAAGATTTTTCAGCTTTCATAACCCCTGTTACAGTGTACTAGTGCATCAGCACCAATCAGTCGATGAAATCTGCCATGACCTGCCCTGCGGTGTATGTGCAAATAATCATTCCCACACTCAAATGGTATTCTCAGGGCTGGTGTTCGACTCCACACTTTCCCTGTTTCTTCGGAATCTTTCAGGTTGACACTGTTCTGTTCATGATTTTTATCATGTTTTTTTCCACTCACGTGAAATGGCAGGAGTGTATAAAGAGGGGCCCCTGACATGACACAGGTATTGACACTGTGCCTTGTGTTACAGGTACACAATCATCATTAGTGGAAAATCATGTGCATGCATGTGTGAGTGCATTTTAACAGGGTCTCAAGCAATTCCGTGTAACTTATTGCATCATATTGTATTTTTGCATTGTAATTTCTGTTGTATAAGAATCATTCATTTAGTGTTATACCTGAATTCATACACTGTGGTGTTTTGTGTTACTCTACTGGGACCAGCACTTAAATCACCTGAGTAAAAGTGGTTGCTGAAGAAAAACTACAGCATACAATGAATAAAATATGCTCTTGTGCCATTCTCTTTTCATGTTTGACCAAATACAGTACATCATCATGTAACATGTGTTTTAAATAATTATGGTTGATGCATGTTTGTGTCTGTTGTTTCCACATGTATACCAGTTACCACTGCTTGGGTACAGGCTGGTTGAGGGCCCTTTTCTCCCACAAACCATGGATATCAAAGACAGGACAAGGAAAACTCAGCACACATTCTTTGTTTCCACCCATGAATCAATTTCATGGCCTGAGCCTTGTCAACCAGGGCCCGCATGTAAGAGTCCGGGTTAGGGAGTTTAGCCCCGGGTTAGAGTCTAACCTCGAACTAAACTAGCTCTAGGGTTAAATTTTCTGTTGTTTCTGTTTTAAATCAGGAAGCAGGTCCATTCCAGCAAGGTGTCTATGCCGTTATAGAAGGATTTTTGTCTTTCTTTCTTTGCTTCCTTTTTTTTATTTAATTTTGTTTTGGGGTTTCTTTTGTCCTAGTCTGGGTTAGGCCCGTAGCCATGGATTAAATTAACCTCAGGTTTTACATACGGACCCTGGTGCTGTAGCTGTCAGCTTGGCTATCCAGCCCCCCCCCCCCCCCCCCCCCCAAAGTTATACCATTGCTTTTCTTAATTTGTTCAGTTCACATTTATAACTGTAACTTCATTCTGGCTGTATGTGCAGTTCATCACTAGTAAGCACAGAATGTGTTTCTGTTTCAAATGTTCACAGTAATTTCATTTCATTCAAAGCAGAGAAAAACAAACCCATGAGTGTATATATATATATATATGTCAACGGACATACAGGCATACACACACATTGACCAGATATGTTGTGCCCTTGTGTCCCTTTGTCACTCTTCCCATGGATGCAAGTGGTTTTCTGTACTTGTACTTAAAATACAGCCTGAAGCATGTATGTACATGTACATGAGGCTTGTGCCTCTATCTTCATTAATTTTGCAGTCTTTCTTTATGCTTTGAGTGAGGCAGAACTGGCATGTTTGAAATTGCTGTATTGCATTTATCAGCACATGTGCAGTGTATGTACTTTAAAAGTGATCGTTCAAATCCATTTGTCCGCAATATTTATATTGCAGTCCACGTTTTAAGCATATGGTGGCACTGTATGTTTTTACCAGTGTTTATTACACACTGTATGTATGAACATGTGACTGTGTTTTGCTTTGGCTGAGAAAATGTGAACACTTATATCATGGTTTTTGTTTTCTTTGTCATGGACCTTTTTCTGAAGATTAATCTATGTCTTATTAAAAATGGGTGTGACAGGGTGACCGTTTTCTGGAGGCTGAATAAAAGATGTGACTGTTTCCTGTTTTCTTTCTTTTCTGTGCTGTGGTTGATGTCGCATGTGTTCCATCACAGATTTAGATTTTCAATAACTAATAGGCAGCCCACAGGCCTGTGGCCACGCCCTCTGATTCTCCATGGCAACCCATCTGATTTCTTTCTGCTGTGCATAGCACAGTAAGTCCATGACATCATTTGATGGGGGAAAAAAGGGGTGATTTCAAGATCTATAAAGACATTGATGTTCTGTTTTTAGCCCAGCGTTCAGCTTATGAACCCCTACGCTATTTCTTAATCGGTAATTAATTTTAAATTAATATAATTACTTGAGTCTGTGATTAATATTGATTGTTCTTAATTATTTATTTGCTGATTTATACTGAGCCTGTCTTAATAGCCCGTTTCGGGATGCATAAAGTACATTTGAATTGAATGTAATGGCCTTTTCCCACAAAATGTCATGGATTTTGCCATTAAACAGCAGCTTTGTAAAGCAAATCGAGGGTTCCCTGCTATCGATTCAGATAAAAGAGAAATAGGAACAAGGATGTTCTGGCAGGAAACCCTCAAATACTGCAACAGACAATCCCACGTGAAATTTGTGTGTCGGAGTATTGACTGACTGTACTGACTTGTCAATCAGAATCTGACTACATGTCAATTCTTACGATAGTGGTACACAAGACAAACAATGATGTTGTAATGTAGGTTTATACAATTACATGCACATGACAGCTCTAATCAAGATCTGTGATGGTGTCTGTGAATAGAATCTATTCCACTGGATTGTTAAACTTAAGTCGGCAGCACCAACAGAATTTTAGTATGGTACACTGTACATATGTGTGTGTGTGTGTGTGTGTGTGTGCGTATGTTTTTACTAAAATTCTGTTGCCAACTTGACAGTCTAGTGAAAAGGATCTTTAATCTTCACATGAACACCATCACAGAACATCAAACAGCACAAGTCACAAGAAACTCAGGTTAGTCTTCCAATTATTTTATTACACTAACAATTGACACTCAATTCTCAGTAGTGTGTTTGTTCCCTATGACACTCAGGAAAACAAAGTAACCGAAAGCAGTCTAAATGAAGCTGCAAAGCTGAAGTTCCTCTTACTCTTACTCTTACTCTTAGTGGTATTTGGCGTGGCGGTGATTAGCTGAAAAAAGAACAGAGACATGTATCTTAATTCTTTGCACACACAATGCTGCAAGTCAAAGGCACAACTTCCAGGGAGGTCACTGTATAAAAATATATAAATGAAACATGTTATCAAACTATCAAGAAATTTTAGTATTTGCTAGTGTGACGCTTACTTGTGTCAAATTATCCATCATGAAGTCGAAAGTTTCAAAAGGTACCCCCCCCCCCTCCCCTACACACACACAAAATAAAACACCTATAATTTATGACCTACACAACATAGCATTTATGTGTGGGTAGAGAACGAGAATATATTTATAATGAAATTTCATGTTCATTTATTTAAATAAAGGTAGTGAACTTCTGATTCTAAAACACTTGAATAGATACTCACTATGGGAACGGTACTGTAGAAAGTAGTAGGCCACAGCCAGTGCACCAGTGAAATGCACAATGGGGGCTGCAGAGGTCCTGTTGGGCAGTAGATACTTGGTTGCCCAGCGCCAGTATGCTGTAGTGCGAAAAATCATAAAGTATGTCATGCACTCTGAGTTTGAAAGGTCTCCATCCAAGATCACTAGACATCACAGAACACAGCCTTTGTTTCAGAACAGCTGTGCTTGTGACTGTGTGAGTGCACCTTTACACTGAAGACGGTCAATCTTATCGACCCTTGGGGTTACTAAGGCTCTGAATGCAATACAATGTTTGCTGACCACTGGCTGAGCAGCATCAAACTCAAAGCTCACCTAGCATCATGTGGTTATAGCATGGTGTTAGTAGCTCACAACAGGTAAGACTGAGGGTGACTAAATACAGTGTCATCGCAGCTGGCCTAATCCCCTTTTGTCAGTGGAGGGCAGTGATGTGTGAAATGAAAAATCAACACTTTCTGATCTCAGTAGTGACTGAAGTAAAACAATGTTTGGACAAAGACAAAAATCGCATGTGTGTGTGTGTGTGTGTGTGTGTGTGTGTGTGTGTGTGTTTTTAACTGTTTGGTCATTCAGCAGGCAAGACCTGTCTGATCACATGTAGACTATATCTTTGAAAAATTAGGCATGTTTTCTGTAAAAGCTGACAACCTGTCCAAGACAGTCAGTTTGACTCAGCCGCTCGGGTGACCATGTATCTTATACAGGTTTGACTGTACCTGAGGTATGAAGCATGCTCAACTTCGGACCTGAACCTTCATTGCGATAAAACTAAAGAGAGAATTACACTTCCCTTCTCAAGCAAGACTGTTTCTGCTTTTGCTTTTGAATTTGAGACAAAGTTCATGTACACCTGACAGATGTACAGCTTAGATTGTTAGAATATTTTGTAAAGAAGATTTTTATCATACATTATACTTCACAGCACAGGTGAGATTACCTCTCGTGGTGCACTGAACCATGGCTGGGGGTGAGAAACTGCGACGCCCGAACCAAGCTGCCAGTTCTCCGAGTTTTACCTGGCCAAATGGGATGTCGGCTGTGGAAAATCATGTAAAAATTAACTTTAATACTTGAACACGGTTATTATTCTGCTAAAAGTGTGTGCGCAGTGATATCTGTAACTTTACGTACGGCCAGAGGCCATTACTCATGCAGTACCATAACTGACTGCCTCAGTTCTCATTACATGTACTTCGCTGTACACGGACGGTGACATACTATCCATTTTTTTTTTTTTCTTTGAAGAGTAGGCTTGCAAGTTGCATGCGCTTAGTAGTAAGAGCAGTCAGTACGGCGTTTTGGTCTTTGGCCCAGACGTACCCCCCAAACAATAATCTCAACATCGAAGGGAGAAAACCATTTCCAACTGTTAACTAACACAACTCTTGTCAATTAAGTACCGACGACAACGGTACAATTTCTGTGAGAACCAAACGATTCTCATGCTGCGGATACGCCAAGGTCATTCGCGTCGAACAGCGATATCGCCAGGCTACGAAATAACGCCGTCCAGCGGACGGCTTGCGCTATAATCTTCATTAACAGTGAATCAGAAATTCTAACCTTTTCCATAGTAACGTGCAGGATGATAGGGTCCGTGGATCTTAGGATTAAACTCGGGTGGATACTCGCCGAAGCCCATTTTGCCGATCAGCGGAAGCCAGTACAACTTGACTATGTCGATTCACCGAGAGATGAGAGACGTTGCAATTATAGCTCTTTCCTTTTGCACATTCATCATAGAAGAGAATTTTAAGCTTATTCCTACGAACTTCTACCAAAGGTTACTGAAAAAGTCATTCATAATACAGTTTTACCCCTTTAATGGACGTGAATTGTTCATAATCGCGCATTGATTTGTGTCTGTGAATCTTGCGGTAAATCCACACAGAGCTTGATTCTACGTCATTTCCTGGTTGTATCAAAACCGAAAGTCGTCTGCCCCTGGACGGTGCGTGCAATGCACACGGTGCAACTGACGTATGGGAACTGAACACCAATAGGTGCTTATGTGGGTAAATCGCCAGACGCCACAGCTTCCCTGATACATGCTTCCCACTGTTTTCGGCAGATTGTGGAGTTTGCCTATAAAGGAAAGACATATCTTCATCAGACACATATATACCGCAACCGTAGCGTCAGTGCCCCAGGAACTGGGCCAAGGTCATCCCCGTACCGGGGGCCGTAACGTTAACACTAGTGTTAACGTTACGGCCCCCGGTACGGGGATGGGCCAAGGGCCAAGGTTACTATCTATCAAGGCCAGTATCTTTCCGTCACGTGCACTCTGTCGGAGGTCAGCTTTGTTGCTGTCTGCTTGTTTACATGCGTTCTGCCGGACCCAAGGAATGCTGGTGGTTTGCGCAGGGTAATAACGCTACTTGGGTTGTTGCCAGTCGGGTGCGTTTCTTACTACAATGGTGACTGTCAGAGGAACTGTGCGCAACCGTGCAGTTACGTGCCTTAAGTTGTGACAGTGTCGCAAAAAAGATTTGCTACATGCATTCACGACACATCTTCGTTCGGAGCCTGTTCATCGTATGTAGGTAAAGTGGTCCATTAGCTTGGACATGCATTGAGCACCAACCTATAAACTGTATTTGTGAGTCTTGACAGACTTCCAAACTGATCCAGTACAGATGATGTATATGCAAAATGTCTGATCAGTTCCTGGTTTTAAATATTATTTCAGGTTGCATATCTGCCAGCCAATCATATTGCTACAAGAATTATGTATGCCACGAGCATGTATATACTACGTGTAAGACAGAAAGGGGGGTGTGGGGGGGGGGGGGGACTTGTTTGTACATGTTTCTATTTGTTTAGGTTTTTTTTAGGGTTTTTCTTTTCTTTTCTTTTTTTTTCTTTTTTTTTTTGGGGGGGGGGGGGGGGGGGCTGAAGGAATTTGTTTTTGGTGGTTGTGTCACTCTGATTTTTCTTACCTTACAGGGAAGTTGGACAACTTTGCACAGCTGCTGTGGCCAGTACGGTGTATCAGATCATTGATACTCACACCATATGTTGGAATCAGACTGCTCACACAGGTTTTTAGCGTGACATCTGTCGGAACCATCACACCAGTATGTGACAGAAACTACAAACGTTTGATGCCGTCACCAGATGTTTTGGGGTGATACATACACACTGACAGCCCAAAAGACATCAGCTGAGAACCACTCAATCGCTGCCCTTTCTGTTGCATACCATGGCACTCAGTACACTGGTTTATATGGTGATTTTCACCCTGTACTGCTCTTGTTTCATCACTTTGGCTTTTGTTGTGTTTTTGCGAGAGAAAATGTGCAAGTTTTGCCGTCACCTGCGTGGATACAGTATGTATCAAGGCTACAGTCATAGTTATGTTGGATCATTCCAATCACCCTCTTGATGAAGTCTACTGACATATTCACCTTTCATCTGTGTTATCTGAGAATGGTACGCAAATGTGCATATTACAGTATGCAGCCACAGAAGCTGCACAAGTTTTTTGTGTTTGTGTGTGTGTATGTAATAGCACTGTGCTCACTGTTCAGACAGTGAGTCAGCCTCAAAGCACACGGATTGCTCATGCACATACTAATAATTGCAGCGATCGTCAAATGCACTTGCCCGCTCGCTTTCGCTACCAAATTTACTGTCGAGCGAGTGAAAGCTCCGGTAGTGGTAGCCCGAATGGCGAGCAAGAATTCTGAGATGAATCAGAACCTAGCAGCCACTCCGGCTTCCAGAAGTTTTTTTCGGGCTACCAGTTTTGTTCAGGGCGGTAGCCCGAATGGCTACCATGGTCCTGACACATTTGACGATCGCTGTAATTGGTATACTCTACATGGCTGTTTACAGTAATTGTTGTCTGATACTCATAGGTAACAAAGTCTAGCTACCATCATTTGGTAAACGAGCATAAGCACCATGGATTTAATAGGCACTTTCAGCATTTGATGATAGAATGCAAATGACAATCACAGTTATATCCATGACCCTGACCACATAAATACTGCAGTGGTGCAGTGATTTGAACAACTATGATTCTCAGTACTTGTACATTTATCTCAATGCCTTTCCTTGCACTTTATACAGACTGCATGGCTGTCATAGAACTTGCAGAAATTATTCATCATTAAATCTAAGTGCAAACACATAGTTTTATATTTCCTCAAGGGTAGTGTGGTACGGAAGTGCCAAAATGTTTCTTTAAAAAAAAAAAATAAAAAAAAATGCAGGCTAACAGTTCAAAAGTACACATGCATAAATGTTCTTACTGCTGTGCTTAGACGACACCAATGTCAGTTGTAAACCCAGTAGTACATGTATATTCTTCAGCACAATTGTAGAGAATGGAGACAATGATGCCTGAATCTCAATAAGTGCCTCACTTTGAGTTTAAGCCGGTATTAACTGGTATCTTGAACAGAAAGATGGTATACCACAGTGGCAATGTCCGTGTGGTGTGCTAAAGAATTGTTAGAACAGATTACAGTTTTCAAAATGTTTGTGAATTTGTTTTTTAAATGCAGCAATAGAACTTGGCATCATTTGCAGTTGAAGAACACACAGAACTATTATTTGAAAGGGTTTATGAATGCATGTGGTGAAATCTTTTTGACACTGGCAGCACTTCTTCATTTATTGGACAAGCTTAAATGTACTTGCAGTCTTACCTTTTGTCCAGTGCTTAATATTGCTGTCACCAGTCGCTTGTGATGTCGATGTTGGAAGTACATACATGTATTTGTACCAGGGTACATACATGCCTTGTGATCAGTGCATAATACGTTCATGCATATATATACACTGTATGGTCAGTTCAGTGCGCAGTAAAGTTGCACAAAATATTGTGTCCAGTATTATACATTTCAGTGGTTAGATCAGTTCGAACATACTCTTTCAGGCATGTTTTGTGCGGTGTTGGTGGGCTGTAATTGAGTGCCTCAAGTATCCTCCATATTGCAAATTTGTACCAGTTAGCAGAAATATGGCAGGTATAGCTGCATCATAGCTACACAAAAGTTTGTGCTTGGTCAAGTTTCATTCACTTGCAGTTCACATCCTGATCCAAAATGTGTATGACACCAAATGGGTATGCTCTTAGGGTGAGCATGTGGTTTATCTTTTAAATGTTATTTGTTGTGATTCTTGATCTCGTTTTGGTGGAGTTTTATTTTTTTGTTTTGTTTTGTTTGTTTGTTTTTGGTGCTGTTTGTTTATTTTGGGGGCTTTTTTTAATTTTTTTTTTTGGGTGTTTTTTTTTGTTGGGGGGGGGGGGGGGTCTGGCTTTTTTTTTTTTTTTACTTGTTTAATGTTATTGTCATTTCATCAGTTATCTTTGCAACATTTTTACAACTGTGTGTTCACTGGTTTGATTTTCCTGTTTCTTACATGTTACCGGTACAACAGCTTTAGCTTCGGTGTGTCAGTGCAGTGCAAGGTGCATTCCATAATCAAGCCTGTTCAGTGCAAGAACCTGAATGACCCCGTAATCCAAATTGTTGGGATCGTTTGGCTTTCTGTGTGTGTGACCAAAACCAAAAATACATTGGGTTTAAATTTTCCTTTGTATATAAAGGACATTTTTAAGTACATGTATTCCTGTATGTGTTTTAACCTTTGCCATATCAATGCATGAAGCTTCATACTATACATTGAGAACACTGTGGGTGCTGTGTATCTATTGTTTTCACCCTGGAATTCACCCATTCTGTATCTCATGGGTATACTACCTAGCTATTAGTTTTTTTCCTGGATGGGAAATCCTTTCACTATTCCTGCCCACAAAGTATCGGTTTCAATTCACCCATCCTTTCAAACCTCTCCACCTTAGCTGTTGACGTGTTTATTCTTGAGTTTGCTAGTGGATTCTGGGTTATGCTGCGTTACTGACAAAGTCATAAAGGCTAGATGAATGGGTTTTTTTTTATAGGTAAATTTGAATGCAAATGTGCATAGGTGTAGTATGTCACCCATGGTTTATGGGGAAGGCAACTGAAGTTGAATAATGATCAGTTGAAATTTTCAGGGAACCTCTACCTTATGAGATCTCCTTTTATTTGCAAAAGAGATGTGTGTTGTCAACTCTTAAATAGACTTTACTTATATAAGTTACAGAATGTTTAAAAGTGAGTAATATTCCTCAGTGACTGAAGTCCTATATATGAGGTAAAAGCAAGTAACTAAGAACTGCCCTGTATAGTTTTAATAGGAATTTTTACAGGCATGCGAAGTACATATAATTATATTAAAACATGTGGTGACACTGAAAATCAAATGGTATGCACCTCTTACTGATGGGACTGTAAGTTGGGTATTGAGTGAGTCTACATCTCATTCTGTAATGAGTCGTGGAACATACTTATAGGGAGCTGTTTTTGCATCGAGTAAGTTTTCAGGCATAGTAGTCTGGGCAATACATACTGCTTTGTCAGAAGATGTGACCATTTTAGCATGATTGTCTTGACATTGTCCATGAATATGATGCTCTGGGAATTTTTTTTTTATCACTTGTATGATCTGTTGTCTGCATGTGTCATGATGATTGTTTATAAATGTTTCAAGCAGATGCACATCCATACATATGGACAGATCTACAGAAAACAAACCAAACACCCAAATGCAACTTTCATGATTTATTTCAGTATTATTACACCAATAATGTATTAATACAAAGTTGATTGCATTGGCTTTTTAGAATGTGTTTTCTCTCCCTCCCCCCCCCCCCCTTTTTTTTTTAAATTTTACACATGTAACTCTAAATGCATGGGACAAATTAAGCTAGAAATGTGTATCCATTCCTTCATGACTCTGTGACACACAAAAAGCAGTATATAGATTACTATTGAAATTATAGCCACACTGCTCAAATGTTTATAAAGAAATGTTTAAAATGTATCTGTATTAAATTTGTAAATGTTAAAAATCTGAAAATGTATAAGCCGAAGCTCGCTTAAAATATTGGTGCATACAAGCGAGTCATTCCGTTTCAGTAATGTCGCAGTCTTTTATACAGTTCAACAAGAATGAATGTCTTTAAAAAACGGATGGCACATAATGCTGAGTTAGGTTTTTCGTGGACAGCAGTGTACAATGAATACATACATGCATTTACTGGTGTACGTTTTATCTTTGTTTTTTGTTTGTTTGGATTGGTCAGTAGTACTTGGTGAGAGAGGTTGTGCCAGTTTATAAGAAGGGAATTGTCAAAATGACTTAATACGAAGACTCCAGCCTATCAGCAGGGAAGAGGGCGGTAATACTGATGACATACAGCTCTATGCTTGTAGTTACACAATCTTTACAAACTGCAAGCAGTCAGCAGTATTGGCACATAAACAGTGTCTTAAATACATGCATATAGCACACACTCTTGACATTCAACTGACAAGCATTAAAACAGGGGGGGGGGGGGGGGGGGGGGGGGGAGGGCACAATTTGCATGCATCTTGTACAACTTTTAAAAGGCAGTGTCTCCTACAATACCACACCTACATCACTGTGAGAGTGCTGCAAGTCCTATTTCATTCTGCTGTAGATTGCTGAGAGAGTGGAAACGGTTAGTTCCCAACGGCTGCGAGGACCTCTGGTGACTGGTGGGTGCTGATGCGGGACTGCACATTCTTGAACCTGTAAAAATTGAACACATGGTGTAAAAGGCTTCTCAGCATAAAAGTGACTACAGTAGATGTAGTTACACGTGACTGCAGTACATATAACTGCCAAGAGGAAGCCAGAACAGGATATGGTACAAACAGAAAACACACACCCCTCAACAAAAAGACTGAAGAACATGCAGGCAGACAGGGGAGTAATAAAAATCTCCACTTGCCAGTGACTACCAGCTTGCCATGTACTATGGTTTCCTTTACTATTTCTACTGCCCATACGACTTTTTTTTTTTTTTTTTTTAACACAAGGTAAGAGAGTTAGGCACAGGTCTTATCATGTCCATACTTGCTCAGCTTGAAGGGTTCCTTCGGCTTTTCCTCCTCTTTCTTTGCTGCAGGTGTCTTGTCTGTCTTGGAACCAGATGGTCTTCTGAAAGTGCAAAATGTGATTTCAAAACAGGGCTGGCAAGACATATGCATAAGAATCTCAGATAAACGTGGTTAAAAACAAAGCCCCAACCCACTTCTCTCATGGTATGCTGGCCCTCGTTCTAAATTTTTACTCTGTGCCATGAATGTCATACCAATCTGATGACCACGGTTTGGAGTCCTGATCATTCTCATCAGAAAAACATGATAGCTCTGATACAGCAGGTAGTGTTTCTGACTTTGGTGTGTGTGTGTTTTTGTTTTGCTATTTTGTTTTTTTCAGGGTGTCTTATGTGATTCGAACAGTCCATGCAGTGTCAAATGATGTTTGAAACAGATATAGCTCCTGTTATACATGTGAGTTCCTTGAAGAGTCATTAAGATATACAAGAGCAAATCTGTGACTGTTTTGCCATTCTAGCTTCAGACTGCTGCCCTGCACATTCCACATGATGGCCTGCAAAGTCTCTCCCATCAAGTATTTGGTTAAGTCAAAAACTTTCAATTGTCAGTTGTATCTCAAAACTGAAAGCTCAAGTGAGTTTGAAATTTAGCCGCACAGGTCTTAATGGGATGATGGTTATTACGCTTGAAAAGCTCTAATTGATTTGTGAATCTGAAAAAAATAGTATATGTATGTTTAACTGTTAGTACTACCAAACTGATGTACAAACCCCTACCTGTGAGTATCACCCCTGTGTGAAGTTGAGGAGGTAGGTTTTGAGTAGTTATTGTTGTACTCAGAGCGAACAGGTCCCTCAGTTTTGGCTGCACCCTTTCCCCTTTCTAGGTGCTCTCCTTGTTTCTCATGCCACTTCTGCAACTTCTCATGCCATTCTGCGTCATAGGCATTGGACAGTAACTTGGACATGGAAACGGGTTCTTCTTTCTCGGATGGCCTGTGAGAAAAGCATAACATGCAGATTGTACACACTGCATTTTAAAGTCATTGAATTTTGGGGCAATTCATATTTAAGAATAGCCCAGGAGAAGCAGAGAATAGCTGTGATCCTGAGCTATTTTCAAAACAGAGTTATACCAAATTCTGTAATCGCTCTGTAACCTTTGACTTCAGTTGTGACATGTTATTCTGTCTTTTGTGCATTATCACACTGTATGAGGAATTGTACAAACAACCATATCTTAATTTCTCCCAATATATCATGGGTAAACGTACAACCAGACTCTTTTGGTAACACCGGGTTTACAACAAATAAAAATGCGCATGAGGGCTTATGGTGCGTATTTTGTCAAAACCTGGACACATTCTAAGACTCATTTCAGCAGGACAGAAGCAGAATTACTAGTACTCACATAGACGGGTATCTTGGCCTTGGCTTTTCTGCTTGTTTCTGAGAGCTGATTGGTTTAGCTCTTTCCACTTTTGGCGGCTGCTGCTTCTTGACTGCTGCTGTTGGCCCCTTGGCACTGCGGACACCATACCCCGGACGCTTTGTTTCAGGTATCTTGACTGTCTTATCTGTCAGAGAATGTCCATCCTCATAGAAAGAGGACTGCTCGTTTGATGTTGCATAAGGTGCGCGTCGCATAGGTTTTCCGGTCATTTCAGGTTCAGGTTGGTCTGTCTGGCCTGCTTGGTAGCTCTGGTGAACCATGTACTCGGGCAGGAGGAACTGCCACTGTCTGAAATCAGGCACCACATGACATCTAGTCAGCATTGTATTATGTAGGAAATGTACAAACAAACAAAAAAGGAGAGGCATACTTTTGCTTCACTTGAAAGTGTGTACGTGACTATTCAATATTCAGGGAAAGCCAGTATGTTGTCTATGCATGTGATAAAACTTGTATATGTGCTCTTGGCTGGAGAAAACTGAATATAACTGCTATATAGTTTTCCATCAATGGTGCTGACAAATGGAGGATCTGTCTGACATTTAGTATTGAGAAAAATGAGAACAAAATATAAACTACATAGTTTTTCGTCAATGGTGCTGACAAATGGAGTCTATCTGCAGAATTTATCTGAGATTTAGTATTAAGTATGATTATCATCCTGCCACGCGAGTACTGGCCTCTGCGTTTTGCTCTGTACTCTGCCTTGTTAAACTGTTTTCCTACAAATAAAACTCACGTCATAGCGACCTATGTGTTTTGCCTCCCTGCCTGCATGAACCGGACCCCTGGCACCCGGTTACATCTTTATAATCTTTAGACCCTCTAAAGAACATTCTTTCACTGTACAGAACATTTCCAAGCACCTGAGCCAAAATTCAGATGTGGATTTGTAATCCTGTAGAAACAATGCTCAGAGCTTTAAAATTCTTCTGAAGAGTGGAATTTAATCCTGAAAACTTGTCCTGCCCATTTCTCCTACCTCAGTCCATACTAGCACAGTTGGTGGAACACTTACTCTTGTTCTCTCTGCTTCTGTTCTTTTTCCTCCAGTGCATTGTCTTCCAGGTAGAACCATTCACTGCGAGGATACGGAACTGCTTGTTTCTTCTCTGATGAGTTTGGTTGGATGGTCAGCAAGTCTATACACACAATGGCAAATAGATATCAGCATAGACAGTATCAAACCATTAGCATTGTAACACTTGCTTAGTAATGGAGAGAGCTTTATCAAATATATACGATTTTCTTAATAGCACATGTTTATTGTCAACAACCACTTACCACTGCTGGTACCTATAACACCAACAGCTTTTCGAACTAAAGCAAATTTTTAGGGACAGTAATCATTACAACTGTAACACGTACACAATATCAGTCACCAGTGCAGTGGAGCCTGTTTTATGTGACCACCCCAGGGTAGACCATACCTGCCATCAGCGTAACACCGTAATTCACAAATTAACTGCCAATGGTTGCCTGCACTATGGGGCTTCATTTGGTTTTTGGTTCTGAGTACCCAAGAAAAGTTCCAGTGTAAAAGTAGAAGCATGGTTATCTCCACCAACCTTTCCTGCCACCCATCTTGGCAAGTCGGATGTATTTGGTGTCTGTGTCTCGGAAGACCATCTCCCGTGGTTCCTCCTTCTCCAGCACTTCAGCTTGCCCCAGCATGGGAATCTGGGATGGCGGAGGTGCGCCCACCGGTTCTCGCTGTGTTGCACGGACTGGTGCATGGTAAAACCAACCTGAGGAAAAAGAAACAAGAGAACATCTTAAGAATAAATAAATAAATATTTTGTAGCTGTTTGCTTTTTGTTCTGATGCCATGTTGGACACTTGGTATGTGTGTGTGTGTGTGTGTGTGTGTGTGTGTGTGTGTGTGTGTGTATACATGTGTGTGTGTGTGTGTGAGAGAGAGAGAGAGAAGGGCTTGGAGAGGCGAAAACAAAAATACATGCACTGAAAACAGGAACTTCTATACCACATTACCGACAGGCAGACAGAAAGGGACTCACCCGCTTCACTCGGTTTCTGGTTCATGGAGGCCATTTTCTGTGTTTATCTTGTGTACAACTGTAGCGGTGTGTCCTCGTAATAAGCTGCAAATGCAGATTATTTCTCCAAACCGTTTCTCAACGAAAGATATGCGATCAACGGTCAACATGTGGCTTCTTGTTGTTGTCCTTGGACACGACCCGGAAGTTGTACATGTATCTTGTTGTTTCCGGTTCCGTCTGTTACTTTCACATTCTCTCTCACACACCGTGCCCGCTGGAGGTGGGTGAAGTATTTTCATATACAGCTGTTTAAATTCAGATGTTTAGACTCCCCAGGGCCTGGACATACTGAGAAAAAGATTTAAGCTTCCATACCTAAGATTAGTAAGCATCAGTTCGCTGTATCAGGGGACTTTGACACGACCATATTGATGTCTGACACTTGATCTAGATGCAGAGTCCCACACGCCCGGCCCACACCCATCAGCGCGCAGCGAGAGTTGCGATGTTTACATACATACATACGGCCAAATCTTATCAGTTCTTCTAAGGTAGAGAACTTCAACCACGGGACTTCAAGTTTATTAGAGTAAAATTATCACACTTACAGGGTCTGTATTTTTAGCAACAATTAAAACGTGGACCTGATGGATTTACTTAATTTCAATGATGCAACTGTTACGTGCATTTTCTGTCTTTGCAGAAATGCACCTGGAGTTACCAGCATTGGTTACATGCATTGTTCTTTGTGTATGCAAGGTTTGTAGCACATTTTTTTATGATCAATTTGTCTTGTTTGGTTTTCTGCTAAAGCTTCAAAATTTCTTGTGTCTGGATTAGGCCCCAATGTACGTTCACCACATCAACTTCTGAAATCTTTTAAGTCTCTTAAGTTTTGGATCTTATATTCTGGACACTTAGTTACTTAGTATACTGCAGTATACAGGTTCAGATTAATGGTTTTAATGCAGATTAACTTTTCACAATTTTACTGCCAAAATTTTACATGTACTTAAGTGACTGAATGCTTGAAACATTATTTTGTAAGAGACCTTTTCCATATGTTTTACTCTAGGACCACCAATCAGCAGACCAGACAGGCTATTGCACTGGCCCTCCAAACGAAGTGCAGAATTCAAAGACTTCCCACGCAGGTTGGTGTATGGGTATGTGTGTGTATATTAATATATATGCACACTGGTGTTGACTTCACACCAGTATTCTGTGTTGTGGCGTCATTAATTTAAATAAACTGTGTAATAATAGCTGCACATGCTGTAGTTAAATTGTGTAAATTATATGGTGTGTTGGATTCATGCCAGCTCACATGTGGTTTGAACCTGGCTATGAAATGAGTGGTACCAGTCCAGGGAAAACACTTGTGCATAACATATTTATATATATATGTAAGTCTTGTTACCCACACACCCTCAAGAACATACTATACCAACATATAACTTGGAATGAGCGTGACACATTTTCTCTGACAGCTTCTGAAATCATGGCACTGGTCCCATACAACGAAGAGAGCATCGCTCCAGTCCACAAGCCTCAGCGACAGTTTGAATTCTTGGGTCACCAACTTACTATTCGACAGGACTGGAGCAGGTTGGGGGTTGCAGCTGTTGTGTGGGATGCTGTGAGTAAGATTTCATTTAAATTATAGGGTAAATAGTGGTGACAGTGGATTAGACATATTCAAGTGAATTTTTTTTTTTTTTTTTAATTAAATCCTTACTGGTGTGATTAGTAGCTATGAGTTTTGCACTTGACTTGCCACACCACATGAAGTCCAGATGACCACCACACCAAAAAGAGATAACTGGATTGTATTGTTTACCTTGCAGGCAGTTGTGCTATGTGAGTATCTGACCCAACATCCACATTTGGTGGCTGGTCGCCAGGTGCTTGAGCTTGGTGCAGGAACGGGACTTGCAGGCATGGTGGCTGCATTAGCAGGTGAGTGCAGAGATATGATGAGCTCAACCCCCCCCCCCCCCCCCCCCACCATCCACTGACTGGGAGAAACATTGTTTTTCTAAGAGAATGTGCATAGTTCAGTTCTGCATGCTGGTGTAACTGTAAGCTGCACTGCTGAAATGAAAACGAAAGCTTGCCTTGTGAAGTGATCTGCCGTCTCATGGCATTGTGTATTGTAATATGTAAGTCTGCTTTGGGTTTAGATGCACACTAAATTTGACAGGAGGCTGTGATGTTACTGTAATTGTTAAGCATACACACACCCGCACACACGCCTTATCAGTTTCCTTTGTTATTCAGGTGGATCTGTAACTGTCACAGAAAGAGCAGAAGCACTTGAACATCTAAGAGAGGCAGTGGTATCCAACATGGAGAATTCAGGACATGGCATTGTCATCAAAGAGCTGGACTGGACTCATGATCACAGTGATTTTCCTCCAGTTTATGATGTCATTCTGGGAGCAGACATAATATATGTTGAGGAAACATTCCCAGACCTTCTCAGGACACTTCTCCATTTCACAAAGCCAGCAACGAATGTCATTTTGTCTTGTAAGATTCGGTATGAGAGAGACCGTAAATTCCTTTCAATGATGAAGGATTTTTTCACAGTGAGGAAGATATTTTTTGATTCTCCGAGAGACATTCACTTGTATTCTGCCATACGGAAAACATAGTATCTTCACTTGTGCGACGTCATGGGAAAAAAATGCATGACGAAAAGATGCACATTAGTGTTTCTTGTTCTTCGTTTGTGTCAGTTGTCACACACAATGCCGGTGGGCCTCGACTCACTGCCAGGAGCTTATCCCTCTATGCCTGCCAGTATCACTGGACTGGGGTTTGGCTGCCAAGTTGGATTGTTTGGGCTAGTAACCAGATCTGTGCCAGAGGCTGGTTCCAGACAATTCTCACTGCCCGTCAGATCTTGTCCCATTTTTTGCTGACTGGGAGAGACCTGAGTACCTTGGCACTTCACAGAAATTAGCATCTCTTTCTGTCGACTCCCTTCAACTAGAGGAAACCCTCTCCATTCCCTTCTCTGACTCTGCCAAAAATCTTGGGGTAACACTTGACAGCACCCTGACCATGAAAAAGCACATTGCCCAGATCTCACAGTCCTGCCATTTCCAACTCCGCCGAATTTCCTCTGTCCGCAAGTACCTCTCCACCGATGCAACAGCCAAACTGGTCACTTCACTCATTCTGTCCCATCTTGACTACTGTAACTCTCTGCTGGCTAGTCTCCCTGCTTCATCCATTCTCCCGCTCCAGCGCATCCAGAACATTGCTGCTCGCCTTGTCCTTCGCTTGAAAAAGTCCGACCACATCTCTCGTGCACTCTGCTCTCTGCACTGGCTTCCACTCTCTCAAAGAATTAAATACAAGATCTGCACCCTCTGCTACAAGTGCATCCATAACTCCGCCCCATCCTACCTGTCTGATTTGTTGGAACTCTACACTCCGTCACGTTCCCTCCGGTCTTCATCCGATACCCTGATATTCAGAATCCCACGCACTAAACTTTCTTCTGTTGGCTCTCGAGCCTTCTCCTACGCTGGTCCAAGAGCTTGGAATTCTCTGCCTCTTTCGCTCCGCCAGTCATCCTCCCTCGAAACCTTCAAAACAAATCTAAAAACCCACCTGTTTTCATCTCTCTAACCTCCCTCCGTCTTTCTCCATCTCCTTATTAAGTACCATACATGCAGTTGCCCTGGCCCTGAACCTTCACGTCTATCTGTCTCTTTACCTGTACTCTAAGCGCTTCGAACTACCTTCCATGTAGATTAAGCGCTATATAAATAAATTATTATTATTATTATTATTACCGCAGCAACAATCTGGAGGCAAAGTAGGAAAAGTGGAGAGTACCTGGTCTCTCTTGTACAAGTCCAAGTTGGTGGTAGCGGCTGCTAACTGGATGATAAGGTGCAAGGCAGTGTTTCTGGCAGCACTGGCAAAGGTCCTAGCTGGCAAGTCTCTGTCTAGCATGGCCGAAAGGGCAAGGGTAGATTATGTGCACCAAGAACGAAGCAGTCTGCAGAGCGTAACGGACAGAGGATCTTGCCTTGGAAACTGAGGCAGCCACAGGCTTGAGTGCCTTGATCTGAGAGTCAGCGTAGACAAAGGTAAAGGTGGTCTTCACGCCTGTTGGACTCCAGAAATCCCATTTGCACCACCTGCATGGGTTTGAAACTTTTCATTAACTGTATGCATGTAAACAATGATTAATGCATAGGTGAAGTTACAAACTGCAGGAAGTAGATAAGATTAGAAGAAGAGCTGATCAGCAGCACACAATGTTGTCTTTTTGCAGGATATACACACGAATGAACAACCAACAAACCATACACTTGTCAAGTCAGTCAGATGTACTCTGCAGATAGTGAATGATACATTCAGTAAAAATCAATTGATGTTTGGAGTTGATCTAACATGTGAAGTGCTTGAAGAATACATTAAACATCTGTATCATCTCATGAAATGACAAAAACATTCCGACAATTTTTAATGGGTGCTGTACAAATATGAATTCTTTGTACTCTCCTGTGAGGAATAATATTATACATGTTCGATGAACTTGAGGGATCATTTTGTAATCTGAAAGTATGTGAACGATGCAGTGATATGTGTGTCTGGTTTCTCCACTTATACTCATCTTCCAGGGCGTTATACATGTATGTCAAAACTCAAAACTAAAATAGGACAAATGTACTGGCTGACCATAAATGAGTATTGTCCGCTGTGGCGCAGACATGATAGGACATGTGTCTGCATTGGTAAGAAAGTAATCAGTTTGAAAATGAATCTGTGTCTGACTGGCGTTCGGCGTGGATATGGGCTTCATGACATCTAATGAAGCCCAAATTTTTAATACTAATCAGTAATCTTCAGTCAACCTGAATGTGAGGGCTAGCAGTTATGTGATATCTTCCAAACGATTACACGCTCATTTCATGCAGACATTCCTTTCATGTTACCAAAACTGTGGTCATGCTTTTCAAGCTGTTACATGAAAGAACGCGTTTGCTTATCCTTCCTCGATAATATCATACACGTTGAGCACTTGGCCACTGTCATTGGCAACATACAGCTGGCTGTTCCTGTCAATACACATAGCTTGAGGGCAGGTCAGCCCACTCTGGGGGGTTGTCTTACTGTACAGGCGTCCAGTCTTTGATAACACTACTATGCTGTTGTCCCCACTGTCTGCGAGAAACACTCGACCATGACTGTCAGTGCACATCCCTTCAGGGCGTGACAGTCGTTGGTTTCCATGTCCTGTGAATGTGTATGTAACTTTTCCATCAGTGCACATGCTGACCAGAGCCTTCTTTCCGTGGTCTGATACAACAATGTTTGTACGGCTGATTGCGGTGAGATGTCGAGGTGATACCAGGGGTGTAGTGTTTGAACCATCGGTCAGGCGCAGGTGACGTTGAAATGTTCCCTTGGTATCCATCATGGTTATGAAAGAACGGCCACTGTCTGAAAATCAGTATATCCTTCTCAGTCAAATTAATACCGTACATCTTCACATTTTTACAGATGTTTAAATTTTTTTTTAATCTTCAATACAGATCAGGATAGAGTCCACCAGATACAATTTATGTAAAACATTTACTCATTTCTGCTCTTCCTTTTACTCTTCAAGGTAACAAAAAAAAAAAGTTTTACCTCTTAAAGTTCTACTGTTTGAAAAGATTTTTGTGCCTCACACATTTTGGGAAGCACAAAAAATAATTTTAGAATATCATTTAGATCAACATCCACTGCAGGTGAACATTATAAAAGCTAATTGTGATACTGATGTCAGGTACTTTTAAAAATTCTTTTAAAATAAGGGGAAGAAAAAGAAGAGGTTTGTAAATGACTTACCAACACTAGAGGCAACAAGGGTGTGATCATCCAGAGCTGCCAGCCCCCAGCAGCCCTTGTCGACTTTGAGCGTTTGCAAGATGCGCATTTCAGCCCCAGATCCTGCCACAGGCATGGCCAGTATCATGCAGTGGCCATCTGGTGAAGACACCGCTACCTGCACCTCCTGGAGCATGTCAGTTGACTCCACCTTCTCCATTGTGTATGATCCTTCGCTTTCCTCTGCTGAAACCAGCTCATGGTCATCCATGGCTATCGCAGCCTGGCGTTCCATTGAAAGTTTGCGCCGCCAGGATCCAGCTGGGGAGCTTCTTGGCTTTGTCTCTTTACTCCTTTGCTGACTGTCTGATGACTCAGCTGTCCCGCTGTTTGTTGTTGAAGCACCACCTGATGACTCTAGATCGGTCATTGGTTCTTGTGACAATTCTTTCCCCTTGCCAAGTGCTGCTGGACTCGCATGCAGCTTTGCCATGCCAAATGGTCTGGACTTGAGTGCAAGCACCTGGCTGATGTGCCACTCCTCCGCACTGTTCTCCTGAATCAAAAGTTTGAGGCTGCTGTTGTTGAAGTCCGCAGCGACCAGCAAGTCATTTGTCAGCTGAACCAAGGAAGTGACCAAGGGTTTGGTGGTATCTTGTGGAGCTTGCAGTGAGGTGGAGGTGATAAGCCGCAGGGCCAGCACCTTGTGAGTGTTGACAGTTAAAGCAGTGGCTCCAATCTCCTTGATACGCTTAACAGCACCTCGCTGTGATGACTGCTCGAGGCACAAGGATAGGGTCATCTGGGGAGGGGCGGAGGCTGCCAGGGTTTCACCTTCACGCAGAAGTGCACTTAAAGTTGCTTTGGCCACTGCTGCCAATGGTAAGAAATCTGGACAAATGAAAGGCAGTGTGAGTCACTTGTAATGCTTTGAATAGGCCAGACAAGCAAAGTCTGGGGCCTCATAGCCATCACTAAGGATTTTATCAAAAAGTGTTTTTACTCTGCAGAACTGTACACTGTATTCCACGCCACCCTCATTTGTAGATTTATTGAAACCAAATACCCCAGGTGGAAAAAGCGCTACCTGGGGTATATGACACCTCACAGAATGACATCTCACATTGTCATACAAGCTAACATAACTACCCCCCCCCCCCCCCCAAAAAAAAAAAAAAAAAAAAAAAAAAAACATGACGTGATGAAAGCTGGAAGAACAGAGCTTCACTGTTCGTGGCACATATGTGTTTTAGCCATTTCTCTCACCAGCTGAAGGCAGGACGTGCAGGTTGTCAGTCAGGTCCATCAACTGCTGCATATTCTCCTGCAGCTGCAGCCAGGCACCACTGTGTTCCTGTAGCAGATCTGTGTGATCCGACACTGCCATCTCCAGCTCCTCCAGCAATGACCCTTCCACGTCCATGCAGGCCTTGATGAGCACGGAGAAGAACTTGCGTACTTCACTTTGGCATCCCCTCCTCTTGGTGTTCAGAGCTGCAGCTGTTTCTTCAACTCCTCGTCTTTGCTCAGAGAAAAACTTCATCACCTGGAAAACCGGGATATAAAGGAGGGAGAAAATGAAAAATGTAAGGATGAAAATATAATTTCTTGTAAAGAAAAAGTGGTTTAGTTGACAGCAGTCATTATGCTACTTGCTTGTGTTCTTGTTTCTGTTTGACGTGCTTGACAGCTTATTGTAAAGCTTGCACACCTCTTTTGTTTCTTTCCATGTCAGCAGAAAGTTGCAAAAATTTTGTTTTAAAGTTGTCACTGTGGTAAATTACAAAAAACAACAACAAAAAGAGGAGTACCAACATAAGCCTTCCCTGCATCTTTCATCTTTATCATCATATGTTTCAACATTCCTTTTGATATACCTGCAACAGCCCTGCCTTGTTTTGTCAGCGTTTTCTCATGACCTTCGGTAAGTCACAACTACTGATTTTGCTGTGGGTTGATTTGAACTACTACATCGTAAGCACGTTAACCTATGATATGGTAGTTTTGTTTTCCATATTGATTTCATCATTTGCTATCTTCATAGTTGGGTTGCAGGTTTCATTAAAGGTATCAGTGTCTCTTGTTGCTTCACCGTGCCGCACTGACCTGACTGTACTTGTTGTGGCAATGCTTTAGTTCGTCTCTCTCTTGATCTGCATGCTCCTCCATGGCCACTTTCTCCGGGCAGTCGGTATGTTGAGTGGCAGCACAGGCGCTGCAGATCACGAGCTCACAATTGGTGCAGTACAGATTCAGCTCCTTGTCAGCATGGCGTGGGCAGCGGACATTTTGCTTAGATTTTACAGACGTCTTTCTGCCTTCCACAGGCACCATGATGTGGGCAGAGTTGGCTTGGGCAGCTTTGTGCTTGCTGCTACACCTTGAGCACAGAAACAGAAGCGTTACTTAGCAAATAATGTATCAGAGATTATATGTTATCAGTTGTGTGATTGTTCTGTTTCATGGTGTACTGGTGTTACTGTACTAGGTGCAGCTTCTTCATTCACAGCATGGTCATCCTGGACATCGGAAAAAGCGCAGGGACATCTCAGAGGTTCTACACCAAGTGAAATGCTGATAGAGCCAATTTGCAATGATGAAGTCAACCACTCCCCCTTACTTACTTACTTAGGCCCTTGGCTCCACGTGGAGCATAGGCCATCGACAACCCTTCGCCATCGCACTCTGTTCTGGGCTAGTCTTGCCACTCCAGTCCAGTTGGTCCCCTGCTTACATAGCTCTGCCTCAGTGTCCCGCCTCCAGCTGTTGCGAGGCCGGCCTCTCTTCCTTTTCCCCTGCGGGTTCCATGTCAGGGCTTGGCGTGTGGTGCTGGATGCTGGCTTCCTGAGGGTGTGTCCAATCCAGCCCCACTTCCTCCGCAGGATCTGCTTGGCCACTGGTTCCTGCCCCGCTCGCTCCCACAGTTCTTCATTCCGGAACTTCTCTGGCCATCGGATGTTGAAGATGCGCCTCAGACAGGTGTTGAGAAATGTCTGGATCTTCTGCTGCATCGTCTTCGTTGTCCTCCATGTTTCGCATCCGTAGAGCAGAACTGGCTTCACGTTGGAGTTGAAGATGCGAAGTTTGGTTCTTATGCTGACAACTTTGGATGCCCAGACGTTCTTCAGCATGACCATTGCTGCCCTTGCCTTGCCGATTCTGGCTGTGACGTCTCGGTCTGTGCCTCCCTGTCCATCAACCACACTCCCCAGGTAGACAAAAGACTCCACCTCCCTGATGGGCTCTCCACCGACTGTGACTGGTGTGTTGGCAGTGGTGTTGATCTTCATCAGCTTGGTTTTCTTCCTGTTGATCTTGAGCCCTGTTCCGGCTGATGTGGCTTCCAGGCGCGTAGTCTTGAACCACTCCCCCACCACAGTGTAAATGCAAAATCCCCCACAAACAGATAGAAAAATACCACCGCCAATGTATACATGCTGCACAAGAACTCCCATCAATTTGCGATGGATAGTAGCAAATAATAATCTGGATAATTATGCTAACAGTGCTAACAGCCATCCCTGCAGACAATTTCACAATCATTCATTTGCTGTAAAAGCCTCATACATGTACATACCTGTTACAGTAGCTAAGGCCACAGTCCAGACAGAGTAGATCAGGGGATTGCCACTTCTTGTCCTGTAGGCAAGCAGAGCACTGGGTATACTTTGTGGCCACTTCAACAGCTTCCTGGATGCGTTGAATGCTCTCAGCAACAGGAGTACGTTTTCTGAACAGCATGTCAGGCACACTTTCCACTTCTGCTGTTCCAGTGGTGCTTTTAGGTGCATGAGGACTCTGTGCTGTTTGCTCATCATGTACCTCCGGTGATGGTTGGACCTCGTTTTGATCGTTGCCAGAAGACTTCTCTCTACTCTGGATTCCAGTATACACGGCGCAAACTCTGCATGACGGAGGGCTTTTGGTGTTGGCGTGAGCAATAGCGAGACATTTCTTGCAGGCCGGATGGGAACATGCTGGGAGCTGGGAGCAGTTGAAGTCGATTTTGTCACACACAGAGCAGATGGGGATGTCGCTTGTGCTGTAGCTTCGAGCTTTTGTCTGATCATTGGTGCTCTGGTCAAGCCGGTCACAGAATGTCTCTGTCGCGAAATACATACTTTCACTCAAAGGCCCAGCCCATATCTAGGCTTACAACAAATCATTATTAGATGTTTTGATGTCTAACATCTTGCGGTTTGCGCATTTAATGTGATCATTCTTTTAGGGGGGGGGGAGGGAATTCTGTTGTTCATTCGCTTTTATGCGCAAGCTGGACCTGGAGATCAATACATTTCTTCAGACTGTTTGAATGCAATGACTGAGGTCATAAATGCAGAGTATTCTTTACATGGTTCCGGGGAATCACAAGAGATAGTTAAAGTAAACTTGCTTACCAAAGAAAGCCTCTTCAGACAGGCTCTGCCACTGCTGTTGATTTCCCTTGTCAGACATCTTGTGGCTTGTCACCACTGGTGTACATAGTTTTACACATTTGGCATGTTCCCAATCCAACTAAAATACACACCAACCACCTGACACTGAGGCAATTACAGTATCTGCCTAAAACTGACAAGAAGGCCCTTGACAGGATGCAGCAACTGATTAGAATGTGGGTTGATACCACTTACTGATTAGGCAGTCTTCATATTGAGCAAGGTACTTGGGTAGCAAACTGGGCTACGATATCAGGTCTAGTGACCAATTGGTAATACCTGTAAATAGCCTCTGTAGTTCATGGTAGGTTGCAAGTTTGACTCCTCAGGAAGTTCTCAGTAATCTGCCTGATTCTGGTGATATTTGGGGGTCAAACAACTCTAAACTTGTGACATTTGCATGACTAAAATGACAGTTTAAACATAGGAAGAAATGTCAACTGGACAGAAGTAGCGAAAGATTATTTCAGTTGCTACAAGTATACACGTATAGTGGGAAGGACTTGCTGTGAGAAATAAACAGCTAGTGTATTGGTATGAAGTAAAAAGCTAGCAACATATGCATAGGCAGATTACAGACAGGTACACGCTTCTAAATGGGTCACCAACTTTAATGGTTACAGTACCTTGTCATGCTGCAAATATGTGTTCATATCTCAACCCAGAGGAAACCCTTGCACAGCCTTGTCATTTAGATAACACAAATGACCTAATACTGAACTCCAAACGTTATCAATACCAGTTTTCTTCATGTTCATGTGTCACTTGTACAGCACTACACACTGGGATTGCAAGCAACACCTCAGTTTGACATTGCTTGAAGAATTTAATTAAAGCTTGACATGCATATCAAGTTGTTTCAAGTCCATGACAAGCTCCTTGAATGAATGCATTGCTAGCAAGGACATTTCAACCTACATGTTTAATATTGTAGCTGAAGTTTCGCGTCTCTTGGTACACATATTTCATAGGTATTTTTATGCGTTTTTGTTTGTCTGTCTGTCTTTGGTATGAGTGCAGAACTGTTTTTGTCTGAACAGCAAATGGGCTAGTGGAAAAGGTGGCACTAACAGAACAGTACCCTAGTTTCAATGCCAAAGATGAGATCATCAGATTTCTACTGATCTACCTTTTTTTCCCATGGTACATAGTTTACATGATAAACCCTCTTGATCAAAATTTTACAAATTTTACAGAGACTGTGAGATGAATTTTTTTGCCTACGATGTGTAAAAATGTTTTCAACTGTAGCTTGTGTTCAGATCCTGAGGATTTGGATGACTGGTGTTATAAGCTGGCAGACAAAATGTTTACACATCATACATAAATAGTGAGAATGAGAAACACATCACCGAGGTGATTAGAAAAAAAAAAGAAACTAGACAGGCAGAAGCCTCCATGGCTCCCTTGTGACACAGGTCAAGGCCGTTCACAAAAGTATGTTTGTAAAGCTCTTATCACCATCCATTATCATGCTAAGTGTCTGGCGCTCTGAGTTCCTGGCAATATTACAATTTTCCCCGAAACAGTTTGTACAGCCTTGACCTTTGGTCAAGGTCATTCAAATGAGATCTCATCAAAGTCTATCATCATGCTAAGTTTGATGCCTCTAGCATTTGTAGCTCCTCCGAAAACAGTAATGTTAAAATTCACAACAGACAGCTTTAATGACCTTGACCTTCAGTCAAGGCCATTCAGAAAGGTAGGTTTCATTGCTGTCTATCATCGACGATCGTGCCTCGTTTGGTGCCTCTACTGTTTGTTGTTTTGGACAAAATGCCAAGGTTAAAGTTTCCCAAAAAACGCATGACCTTGACCTTGACTAAAAGTCACTGAACACAGGTATGTCTGTAAAGGTGCTGCCAATGTCAATCATCGCACATAGTTTGATGCTTCTGATTCTTCTAGATACTGAGAAAATGCAAATGTAAAATTTCCGAACACTGTTTTAATGACCTTGACCTTCAGTCAAGGTCATTTAAGATGGTATGTGTGCATAGGTCTTATCACTGTCTATCACCATGCCAGGTTTGGCACCTCTGCTGTTCGTTGTTTCTGAGAAAATGCCAATGTTAAGGTTTCACAAAACTATCTTGTACGGCCTTGACCTTGACAGAAGGTCACTGACTACATGTATATCTGTAAAGTTCTTATCAATGTCTATCATGATGCAAAGTTTAAAACCTCTGGCATTTGTAGATTACGAGAAAATGCCAATGTAAAATTTTCAAACAGAGAGCTTTAGTGACCTTGACCTTGGGTCAAGGTCATTCAAAATGATATGTTTTGAAAGGTCTTGTGGTTGTCTATCAGCATGCCAAGTTTGGTGCCTCTACTGTTTGTAGATTCTGAGAAAATGACAACGTTAAAGTTTTCTGGACACACACACACACACACAGACAGACAGACAGACGACGGAGGGTTAATACATAGACTCCCATTGTTACACAAGGGAGCCAAAAAGGAAATCCAATTTGGAGCCATTATTTAAACGTTTTACGGATTTGACAGAATTTACCAATTACTGCCCTGTGAATGCGCGTCAGTTTACCTGTTTTAGTGTAATGGTTTTTCAACTACCTTAATTTCAAAAGGACTATTAGCCTTTAAACCAGCCAAGAGCCATTAGAGTGGACGAGCATGAAAGGAAACCAAGCGTTCTGATATTTCCAGATTTATTAAGCATGTCCAATCATATTCATGGTTATGTACACCAATGATCTACATACAAACAGAAAAAAAGATGCTGAGCTTGCATTTGAACAGACTGCGCGGCAAAAACGAACTTTAAACTCCTGCGCTTGCACCCTTTCACATAATACAACCATGAGCTGTCAAACCAACCACATGCAAAGAACAGAAATATGAACCCACAAACAATTAAGTTATCGTAAGAAATCTACACTCGCTGTCATCTGAACAGAAACTCGCAAGCAGTTATACAACAAAATTTGCTTCAGAAAATATAAAAAGCTTATAAAACATGAAAGCAACACAACACTGTTGTATCGCAAGGGTGGTGAAAGCCAGTACTGTGCATGCACAATGTACAGAATGGTGTAAATGCTTTACATTTATCACTGTTATGTAAGTAGTTAATATGGGTTACAGTACATGTGTACCACATTGAATAGGCCATGCTTCCTGTGGATTAAGTTTCAACTTCTTGTTTTTGCCACACAGTGACCCCTTTGCATAGGTAAGTCCTACCAAACCCAGCGTGTACAACCATACACACATCAAAAAGGTGGAATCAGCATGAACACACACAGACCAGTCTTCTTCGTATTAATATACTCATATGATCATAATATAATGGAGCTTGTGTCAATTTAAGTCATAAAATAGAGCTCTTGGCATTTATGTTCAGTTCAGATCATGGGTACACAAAGCCTTAAATGCATGTAACTTATATAAAATTCATTTTTGAACAATATTAAATTGGGTCTGGTTGTGCTGATCAACATGTCTAGTATCTATCAAATGCCAGAATACCCAAACGCTGTTTTGTGCAGAACATAACTGGGTCGTGTGAGTTTACAGTAACTGCAAACACTTGATGTCCTTTGATTTGTAGGATGTGTCATCTGATGCAGAACAAATAACACACAGAGCGTTTGTCCGTAACACAGATTGTGTGCGCCATTTCCGCAAAACCAGCACTTTGAAACGTGATATTCTGATAGAAACCACTAACAAAATCTTTAGACTAAAGAAAAATCGCTTTAGAATTGACCTGATGTGGGACATGACAGCACAGTCATCAGAGACGTAGAGGTGGTGTCGAGATGTAACAAAAACGGTCACAAGTTTTTTTTAACCTTTATTTCAGCTTGAAATATGTGTCAGGGAGCCAGCTTGCTGTATACCGGTATGGTCTGGAATTTGCTTTGTTTGCTCATCTTTTCTAAACCAAAACCTAACTGAATTTAATTGATTTCAATTAAATGTCATTTTCTTCAACCTAGTACCAAGTGTACCCATGGTCTGAGTTGAACACATTTCCAAAAGCAGAACCTTGCAATTCATAAAAAGTTTTGATGCATATATATATATTATATATATTTGGTCCAGCTTCCCATCTACAGTCATAAAGTATCTCTTCGCTAAACCAACCAACCCTGTTGCCCATGTTACAGTGGGCTATGTTCATCGCAACATCTCGTTGATGAAAAATACCAGGATAATGCACATGGTTTGAAGATAATGAAAAGTGCAGCAACAGTACAGATGAAAAAACAGCTGTCAAAGCTTTTATCATCTGCTGTGAATCCGACCCATTTCATTATATCCACACTCACTTATGCCTGGCCAATAAATTTTGGAAATAGGACTTTTTGTGGATCTCCTCATTATGAAAATGAAAGTAAATTACATATATCTCCACTGGCCAGTTTCATCTTTTTCTCTATACCAATGCCCCCTCTACAAAATTAACCGTAATTTCCAGTTTAAGCAAAGTTTCGCAAGACGAATGAAGATGGGCTACTGAGGAAACACAAATCATTGTGCTTCACAGGGCTATGTTATATATGCATCCTGTCACTTACACTAGTTAATGCAAAAGGTAAGACAACAACTGGAACTGACCGGGGTTCTTTGATCCAAATTCAAGTATTCACCATTTTTCAATGTGCTCTTCACAATTCCACTCATAGCATAGATTTAAGGCAAAAATCACAAACTCCAACAGCCAAAGGACAGGTATCCAAGTAAGATGCATACCAAACAACTGAATAATGGACATCAAGACTAAAAAATAAGTTAGTGCACACTAGGAACTCGCTACTGCTTCTGATTCTACTTGAGGGTTTTCTTCTAAAGCAGAGGCGCCCGTTTCCGGACTTGCGTCTGCTACATCTGCAGGGGGCTGAACATCAGGCACAATGGTTTTAGACTTCACAGTATCTGATTCAGCATAGTGAGACTCTGTGATGACTGGTGTGGGGCTGCTGGGGGCTGGGTCAGCTTCTGGAGGAGGCTGCGTCTGATGGGTTGCGTCACTGCTGGCATTGGCCACGCTCGCAGCACTCTCTGTTGGAGTGAGCACACCGCTCTCAACAGGGGCAGGCACACCACTCTCCATGGCAATTGGCTCTTCCTGGAAGATGGCCGGCTCTGTGTCTGTATCCTGCAAATCCTGGTTTCTCTCCTCCTCCTCTCCGGACCTGTCCTGCGAGTTCTTCTTTTTCGCCTCCTGCAGGTAGCAACCATTCAAAGGTAGAATATGCTTTGCCAGTGAAGACTATTAACTGTGCAGTTGTGCAGAACGTGCAGATCTAATATGAGAATGACATGAGGGGAAAAAAAAACCCAAACTGTTTTGCACTTTAAAAAAATTATGGAGCTTTGTAACACTGAATCTGTTGCATTTCTGTACCAAAACATTAGTCTGAGTGTGATTTCTATGCTTTTACAGATCAACTGATACACAGCTGTATCTTACGTAGATAAAACTATGACCTACAAAGATCATAACTTATGAATCTTACCAAAGGATCAACAATGGGGATAGCAACTTTGGGTCGACGTGCTGGTGACCTGCTGGGGGGCTGCTGAAGGTGAGGTGGGTAGTAGGTAGTGCCCCCTCGGTACACTTCAGACTGATTCTGCACAAACGAGAACTGATTGTAGCATAATGTAAACTGGGTGAAGCACTTAGTATGACCGTTTCAATAGAACAAGCAGACCTTCCAATGGGGTGAAGCCAAAAATACTGAAAAAATTTCTAGGATTATGTGACGAAGTGGCAAAGCCAGCTATGCACAGAGATGACCTACTTGAAGTCCAAATTTATGGAAATCTGCAAATTTACGGAAGATTGGAAGGACTGAACAAGTTAATCAAGAAGAAACACAAACACACATGTCCTGTAAGAAAACACACATTACCCTTAGTTACACTCACTCAGAGACCCCTTGGGTCTGATGCACGAATAGGGATGAGACTAGCCTTAGACTTGGCTCTAGTCTCAGACTTACTACGCCAGGACTATCATCTGTGTGCATTTGTGTTGCTTGTATTGATGTAAAGAGAACTGCCCTAGCCATCTAGCATCTTGTACTAAGCTTACAGTCTCAGCTTGTTCAAGCTTGCCTTGGAATTGTGTCCCAGCCTCTCTCCATGCATCAGTCTCCTGATCTTAACCAAAAGAATAAAGAACAAACAAGGCATGTGTACCTGAGGAGGTGATGCAACTGGTGGTTGAGCAAGTGCAGCTGGTGGCGGTGCGGCCGGCGGGGGAGAGGTGTAACCTAAAGGCATCTGATACGGAGCAGATGCCCCTGGAGGTGGTGGTGGTGCACTGTAGATCACCCCAGGAGCAGCCAGGTATGGGGCCGGCAGCAGCTGTGGAGATGCACTGCTGATGGGCACCGGTGGCGGGGGTGCTGCCCCAGGCCTAGGGCCAAACAGCCGGGGTGGGCTGGGGATACCTGGACCAGCTACTGAAACTTAACATACAAAGACATGGTTAAACAATACTCAAAGACACTCCTAAAAGTACATGTTCACTGCACCACTGCAGTCTCACCAGTTTCAGTGCTGTCTAGGTCCAAGCAAAATTGTTACATTCTGTCTTCACACAGAAAAGACAAAATAACTGTAAAGTGTAATTCAAAATTATGAAGACTCCCACAAGTGCAGGTGTAAGATTTCTACAAAAGGAGCATTACACTACAGGCACACAACCACTATTCTCAGCAGAGTATTCTGGCCAATAGTCCAGTTTTATTCCCATACTTTATAACAAATTTGCATACTGATTCAGCCATAACCACGGGTCATGAGTAAACTGGCGAAGTTCCATCTGAGCTGAAAAACCAGCTATAAACCACAAAGCAAGAACCCAAGGATGAAAAGAATTCACTAGTGATACACACCTGGCAAGTGGAAAGGTATAGGCGGTTGCAGCATGGGAGTGCCAAAGGCAGCAGCATCTTGGGGGGGTGGGGGTCGCGCAGGTCGCTGTGCTGTGGCCTGATCAGCATGATAAAAGGTGGCAGGGGGGCCTCGAGGGTACACAGCTGGAAACACAGGCACAAAACCTAAGCAACTGGGGTTTGGTAAGCTGACTCAAAGGAAAGTGCTGAGGGGGGTGGAAAAAGTAGCATTGTGTGCAAACGTATGAAACAATACACACAAATATTTTTCTTTCAATACAAACAACAATTAGCAATCTACACTGAGTACTGACCTATCAAAATGTGCAATGATCTTCCTATTCAACAGTCAAACAATCAATAAAGGACTAACGAGATTTTTGAACCAATCAGTTACTGAACTTCTTGGATATTTGCAATATGAGAAAAGTCTATATCAGTAAATGCCAATCTCAAATTTGACTGGGAACTAAGCAGGGAGGGTGCAAGTTGGGGGGGGGGGGGGGGGGGGGGAATGAGACTTTTGAGAGGTGAACGGCATGAAACGGCTATTTACCCTGATTATAGAAGCCAGGTTTTGAGCCAGCAGCAGCCTGTTGCTGAGGCTGTTTCTGGTCCAGTTGTTGAGCCTGATCTGGGTAGCCTGCTTCTGGGGCATTCCTCTGACGCTGTGAGGAATAGCGCTTGGGTCGACTCTGTTCTTGTCGTGAGGCAGAACCAGCCTGGAAATTGTCCCCTGACTTTTGGTCGTCTGCACCTGAAGCATGCAGAAAAATGTAGGGTGTCATGATGCAACACAAGGAAGTCCAGAACAATCGACATATATATGTAATCATTACCTAATGCAACAGTACATGTACTACCAATGCAAGAGACCCACCTTCTGCATTATCGCCAGCATCCTGTGCTGGGGGTGCCTCTAGCACCATCTGGTTTCTCTTCTCGCCCGTGTCTGCCACCTCCCCGGCTGGATTTTGCGCAAACCCACCACGTCCACCTCCTGCCTTGCCACGTCGTTCCTTAGCGTAGGATTTTCTCTCAGTGGTAGTGTTTGTAATGGTTACACTGATGGTTTGAATGTTCTCCTTGTTTGAAATGACCACATCCTGACTAGTCTGCCTTCCCTTACCCTCAACAGGACCAGCGAGTGCAACCTGGGAGTTTTTACCATCACTGGTAGATCCATCACTAGGGGCTGTGGTTTTGTATGAAGTGTTCATAAACTCACGTGGAGCAACATCGTCAGAAGGAAGACTAGGGGGCTGTGCCTCATGCTCTGCCTTATTGTACCTGGGTGCTCGATCGTTCCGCTCCCGCCCTCTTGACCCACGACCGAAGTTTCCTCCCCTGCTTCCACCACGCGATGACCCTCGCATTGCATTATAACTATTGCGCTCAGCATACTCTTCATCCTTGTTGTCATTGTACCGAAAGTTGTTCCGGTTCCTGTAATCATCGTGGCCGCGATTCTCCCTTGACCTGTTGTCCTGCGAGCGATAGCCCTGTTGTCGATAATTCTGTGACTGTGAATCATGCGATCGGTAGTTCTGAACACGACTGTCCTGAGGTGGGGCCGACCGTACATCCTGAGACTGAATCACACGGACATCTTGGGATTGCATATACTGTGAGCGAGAGCCCTGGTGCCTTCCTGTTCTTTCTCCATATGACTGCCGATTGTCTCTACCTCGACGCCCTCCCCTGGGTCGCTGATAGGATGGGTGGTAGTTGTCAGCGGAGCTCTCTGTGGTGTCAATTGTTGTCATGTATGGTACATCAATGTCATCATCATAGTCATCAAAGGATTCCGGGGGAGGCGGGCGGGTCCGCTGCTTGTTACCATAGTCAGTGGTGTCGATGACAGCCATGCGCTGGTGCTGGTCTTGTGGCTGTGGCTGTGGTCTACTGGGTCTTATGTAGTCATGCAGCTGAGCCTTCCTTTGGGATGGACGTCCACCACTGCAACCAAACATGAAGTTTGCCTCTTTGTAATATAGACATCCTGGTGCAGAGCTGATAAATCAAACAAAAAAGCAGACCATATGTCACATCCCTCCTTCCAGTTCCATCCGCAAATTTCCACCTTTCAGCTCGGTAACATTTTATTGTTATAGATAGTTGAACCAAGAGGGAAACATGGAGGAGACGTATGAGAAAATCAGCATTGTAATTCTGTACATTAACCCAAAAAAAAAAACAAAAACCAAACAGCAAGCAAGCCAAAAGCATACATACACTGCAATAGATATTCAAAACATTCTATCCTGAAGTATATCAATGCAAGCATACCGGTTGCCAGTTTTCCGACGAGGTGGTGCATCAGGAGGCTTGTCACTGGCTCGGATGTCATACCCATATATGGCAATCAACTCCTCACGGCTTTTGGGTGCCTGAAGATCCTCATGGTAGCGATCATGGCCCCACTTGCCTTCATCCTGCCACAGCTTCTTTTTGGGCCTGTGAATGTGATGGACAGACAGGCAAGTATAATTATTTGGGACTACAGATTAAATACCCCAGATGTACCAAACCTTTGGGTGAAAATAGGGTATAGCCACTACTTCCTAAACCAACACACCCTTTCTTCAGTCTGTAAACATTAGCAATACGATATTAGTCTGTGCGATGTACTATCATGTAGCTTACAGTTACAACAACCTGAACAAGCAGTGAAGTAAAATGGTCTAACATGTCAACAGCCCAATACCACACAACATCCAGATGGACAGATTTCACACAACAATTTAAAGGATCAACAAGGGCATGGAGACATAGTTCATTACTGACTTTTTAAATGAAGAAAATGCAGTAACTCACTTGAGGTCCTTTTCAGGTTCCTGGTCTTCTTCACCTGTACGGGTGTCATGCTCATAGAATGCTCCCTTGCGTGGCACATAGGCAGGATTCTTTTTATCTTCGTCATCATCAACATTTTCCTTGTCTGGCTGCTCCTGGTGTTATTACAAATAAAATGAACTTTGATGGCGCGTATGAAAATGATCAGTCAACAGCACAAACACTCTGCTAGTGCTACATCTTTCCTAAACAGCTAATGAATCACACAAATCAGTTTCACAACCTTGCAGGTCTGAGCTAGGAAACACCACCACCTACAGAAAACATAATTAATTATTCTGAATGTGTTAGTTTCACAGGTCAGGTAATGTAAATACCTTGAAGGTGGTTAACTTTAGAAAACAAATCAAGTAAGACGGATGCAGCATCTTTTAGTTCTAACTAGAACATACCATAGCCCCCCCCCCCCCCCCCCCCCCCTCCTGTTTTTGTTAAAACTTATCCCCCCCCCCCCCCCCCCCCAATGCCACGAGCATGCTGCGCATGGAGGGTTTTGTTTTTTTTCAGCGCCTTACAAGGCATCATTATCATCATAACTAATAACTTAGTTGTTGGGAGCCAGAGCTTACCTCCCCATCACCACTTTGCCGCTCTTCCTCTATCTGATCTTCCCCCTCTACTATCACATCTTCATCAGTGTATTCTTCCTCCTCATCTTCACTACCCTCCTCTGTCTCCTCCTCTGTTTCTTCCTCTTCATCCTCACTGCCTTCTTCACTCTCTTCTTCTTCTGCCTGCAAATGAGATAAAACATAATTACTAAAAGTTTTACAAAGTAAAACTTACTAAAACTTACTAAAAGGCGTGACAATGACTGCAAAAATTTCAGTGATTAGGCATAAGGAACACAAACAGTAGTAATAGAGCAACAAGTTTTCTGTAACAAGAGAGTTTTCAAGAATGTTCTTGCGTTCAATTTAGCTTTATGTTGTTGGTGTAAATTCAAGATGGTAGCACACCAACAACAAAATTATGGAGTGGCTTACAAATGGAACTTTCTTTAATCCAATGATATATATTATATGCATTGGTGCAGCTGCATATTGTGTTCCATGTAAAAGTGTAAGAGACCATGCATTGAAAATGAGTGAAATTCTAAGATTTAGAACAAGCAGGTCTGTAGCTGCAGCCTTCTTCCATTTCACGGAGGCATAGTATTAGCAGACCTATGGCTTCAAAACTCTTACCCCAGCATCTTTGCTGTCTTCAGTGGCACTCTCATACTCAGATACAACATCTGTGGTAAAAAAGGCAACAAAAACATTAAAACGTGTGTGTGTGTGGAGGGGGGGTACGCAGATTATATGCACGCCCCTAGCATGTGAACACCCTATTTTTACTAACGATAGCAGAGGAATAAACACATCCAATAATTATTTAGATCACTTTTTTTAAACAGTACATTACTACTACTATACTACATGTCCATACCAACAGGAGGATCATCAGTTGTAGATAGAACTCAGACAGAAAATACAACCACAAGTTCAAAATTAACTTTAGTTTAAGAAGTTGAAATGCAAAGTGCATGCAAAAAGTGACACTGCTTCTCTACCTGTATCAACTGGCTTGCCCTCACTTTCCTGAAACAGCACAGATGAAAAAGTCGTATCATACAATGGCTTTTGAAGATGCCAAATACACTGCATTATTTGCCTGTGTGTACTAAATACTTGTACACCCTGACCAGCAGTTTTACTGAATCACTTATTATCAGCAATATGAACAGGGTGTGTGACCTCAAGTTTACCAACCCACCTGACTTTTGAACTGGCAAATCTCCAATGGGCAAGCAGGCAAAATATTTTAGTCCTGTATCCAGTCTGTCACACTTAATTATTAAGTAAATATATACATGCCTGCCCTTCCCCTCTTTAGTTTTAGATGTATTCTGCGTCTTCAGGAGAACCTGTCCATGCCACATTGTTGTGATCAGTCACCCATCTATAGGTTTCTTCTGGTACTTAAAAAAAAAAATATATCCACCTATGTCCCCCTCATTCAACACAAAGACCAATGCTCGGTCGGCGCGGATGCCAACGTGGGGCGCAAAGGGTGAGAATCGGACTTCAAAACGCGATATAGTTCATTGGAATTTGAATAGACAAGAAAGCTCTAGCCCATGGGTTCTAGTACTATCCGACTAAAACTGCAAGCAATATCATTATTTCAGTATATTTATCGAGTTTCCGCGTAGAAAGTCTGCTCTGTTTCGGTCAGATCAGTGTTACGGCCAGCACTGACACAAACTTCTGAACCTGCGTGCATAGGAAAAGAGGTCAGTGAAGGCTTTGATTCGTTAAGCATGCGAAAGGAAGACAGATTGTATTTCTATTTTGCGTCTGAACACTCACGCATTCTGATGGTCTTCCTTTAATCTCCTTTTCTGTTTCAACCGGCACACTTTCTTCTCCTTCGTCCTCAAGTGCTCGCCGCCTTCTACGATCAGCCATGTTGGATAGATTATTCTTCAGTTCCGGATTTAGAATTTCTAACACTAGGAAAATCATTAATATACCCAAAATGTTGGTTTTTCAACTGCTGTATAAGATTTTGTAAGTATAAATGTATAGTAGATATTATTTTGACATATATTTTGTGTGTATTTTTACTTCATCTTGTGGCATGTTTTTTGCTGAGAGGTATGCGACTCTGCTGAGCACGGAGGAGTACTTCCGGGTCAGCCTTGAGCAAGGTTGTTTTTCTGTTCTTGTATGTGGTTATTGTTTCATTGCCACTGAAACTCTGAGAAACAGTACACTGGAACACGCTTACCGGAAACTATGAGTAAGAATTGTTTCCTATTGTAAATCGGGTAGCCTTGTCTGACAAAGATCTTTGTACAACTATATGGACAACACCTGGCATATAGTAGGACATTCATATTCACTGATCCCAATAATAATGTCCGTACCTTTTGAATCGGTAAATGCCCAGGAGACCACTATGCCACACCCACACCGAGTTTCTGTCGTTGTTTAGTCTTTCTCATGGCGTCAGATGTACGAATTACTTCCAAAGACAGTTTGTTGACAAGTTCATTGACTTTGTAAAGGAAGTGGTCCAGTACAACTTCATGTTGACTTGTCATGTTTGCTCTACATTTAAATTTTGCTGCATATGTGCATGTATAGAAATTACAGTCTCAGTGAATTTTACTGTTATGAACTAAGACTAGTGAGTGCAAAGTTGTTCATTGCCCTGTATCTTGTTTTGTGTTCCACTTTGCAGAACAATGATCACGCTATCAAAGAAATTGAAGCAACCCTCTGGAGGGAAGAAAGAAGCAGACACAGAACCTAAGAGAATCTCCATCAGGGACAAACTCCTCATAAAAGGTACTTACTTAGTTTGAATCCTGAAGGCAACATTGTAGAACAGATGTTCTCCACTTGTCTGGCACTTTTTAAAGTTTCTAATGTGATAATCTTGTTAGTAAATGTTACATTGTTTGGAATTTCTTGTCAAAGTAGCTTTTATAACATTTCTGTTATTTGGGCCAGATCCTGCAGTTCATCAGTATACAGGTACTTACCTTTATTTTTGTCATCAGTATGGACTTTTTGCATAAACATCTACTGCCGGAGTTCGTGATTATAATACATGCAGAGCTCGTAAAGTACTCTCATACCTTGTTAAATTAAATTAAGTAACAGGCATCTTTATTTGACCTATAGGAAGTGTCATGAATGTTGTCATGCTTGTCATTTACATGTTCAGTGTGACTCTATGATCTATCATTCCAGAGGTCCAAGAAATGGAGGAGAACATGCCCCGGACATGCAGGGTTCAGTTTGATGACCCTAGCGTTCTGCACCATTTCTTCCTGTACATTACACCTGATGAGGGCTACTGGCTAGGCGGACGATTCAAGTTTGAGATTGAAGTCCCTGATGACTACAACATTGTTGTAGGGTTTTATGCTATTCTTTTCTAACAGTAGTAACATTGGTTATTGATAATGAAATGCCAAAGTGGTGTGCTGATGGTGTGCATTACCATTTCTATTATGCCACACTTCTTATGATAATGTTTTTGTAGTGTATGTTTTCCATTTATCTATGCTTCTCCCAAATACATCGATTGGGATTGTTAACACTTGATAATTATGCTACTCTGTACATGCGAAGTTGAGGCAGATGCCTTAACCAATAGGCTAAACACACGAAATGTAGTTTAAACTGCTATTCTGTTTAACTCGTGTTTTACTGCCTTTATGTGAAGCAAAATTGTCAGCTATTTCTCAGCAACATTTTTTTTTTTTTTTAACTTTCAGCAGAACGCAAGTAATTTAAAAGTTAAAGTCTCTTCTGTGTGTGTGTGTGAAACTTTCAGCCTCCAAAAGCTGTCTGTCTGACAAAAATCTGGCATCCAAACATCACAGAGAATGGGGAGATCTGTCTCAGTTTGCTTCGGCAAAACTCCTATGATGGACTTGGATGGGCTCCAACAAGAAAATTGAAAGATGTTTTATGGGGGCTGAATTCTTTATTTTCGGTGAGTCTGTGTACTAGATGAAAAGTTGTGTAACAAACACTGTGAAGAGAGTAGAGCTCTTTCAAAGGAGCCCTCTTGAATATAACTTCTTTTTTTTCTTCTATTGTGAAATTGGTTTAAAAGATCAGTTGGTACTAGCGGTTGCTATTTTACATTCAGTTTCTCTGCTTTTTATGTTCAGAAGTTTGTGCTAAAAAAGAAACTGATAGAGCTTCAGTGACAAGGAATAGCATCGTTTCTTGCAGGTCCTCCGAACAAATAGCTGCAGAAGATTCTATTAAAATCAGAAGGAAAAAATTCCATTTTCTTTGTGTATATATATATATATAATATATAGAAATGAGGAAAAGTTGAGAGATAGGTATATGGCAATAAGTTTACACTCAATATTCTTAGCTTTGGCGTTTGAGTTGTGCTGAATATTTTATTTGTAATTATCACTCACAAAGTTCTGTATCTTCATTTTTCTATTTGAAACAGTAAAAGGTTGTGAGGAGGCTGTGCGGACATTAGATCACCTGATTTATTTGTTGCTTCTTTCAGGATCTTCTCAATTTCGATGACCCTTTAAATGTTGAGGCTGCTGAGCACTATGCAAGAGACAGGGTAAGTTTATCTCTATAGCTGGCTGGCTGGCTCGCGGAGTTGGGATAGCCGAATGGTAGAGTGTTGGACTCTCTATGCTCAGATTGTGAGTTTGAATCCCAGCCAGGGCCAAATATTTGTGCTGGCCTTTTTCTTGTTGTCTTTGATATCACCCATACATGGTGGAAAAGGATGTTAAACTCCTAAACACACACACACACACACACACCCCCTGTCTGTCCGTCTCTCTCTCTCCTCTCTCTCTTTCAGTCACACGTGTACACACACAGTCTCTCTCTCCCAGACTTATCCTCTAATTTTAAATTAATACACACATATTGTCATTATTAGCTTAGTTCCATTTAATGATTTGTAATGTGTGCTAATTTGTATGAGATTGGAGCAAATGTGTGCTATCTTAATTTGTCCTTTTTGGTATTTTTCAGGAATCTTTCAAGGCCAAAGTCAAGGACTATATACAAGCCCATGCGAAGAGATAATTTCATTTTGAATTAGGTGTGGTTTTGTAGAATTAGGCTTGGTGAATGTATGGTGCTTGAAAGTTGAATGTTGTTTTACTGTGCAACTGAGAGAGGGACAGGCCAGTCCTGAACGACTTCCAAGGCAACCTTATAATGACTTTTGAAAAGCACATTTGCTTTAGAGATCCATCTTCTGGCATGTACATGTATACAGTCTCACCAATTGTTCTGATCTGTTTTGATGGACACACATGCTCAGTTATGATCTCTTACAGGCTGGCACCAAGCCAACAAAAAGCTAACCACAAAGCAAAGCAAAAGGAATCTGCTGAAGTGTAGCAGTCACTCATTGGTTACAGGAGCTTTGATCGGATCTTTTCACATTCGCATGACTGGTAGAGGTCAGTGTAATATTGCATCCAGAGCTTTACTTATCATGAAGTGTAACTGCACACTCACAAACACTACTGTCCCAAAACAGAATTTGTCTTCTGTGAAGCCTTCGAGAATAGGCACATTTCATACATGTATTTGTTTTCTAACATTATGAGTAGTATGTGTGTCATGTGGCAGATTTCATGAGAAATATCTCCTGGGGGTGATGCATCGGATAATGCTGCTTTTGTGATTCCCAGAAAAGGAAGTTACAAAACGCTTATAAATAAAATAAAAAAGGACAGGAGTGAATTTAGCCAAGGGAGATAATACTAATAGCAGGATACGTTCCTTGGACTACCCATGCAGATCAGTGCAGGCAGTGCGTCACACATATTTACGTTTTTTCCTCCTGAGGGATGTGGGGGGGGGGGGGGGAATAGTAATTAGTAATATCAGTTGATTTATGGCAACTGAACCAGTACTAAACTATTGTAAATAGTGAGTGTAGGGATCTCGGAGTCAAAACTGTTGTTATACTATATGTATTAGGGGATTCAAACTCTTTGACGAGTCGGTGAGAGTGTCAGCAGTTACACTGCACCTTGGCAGATTTCCCCGAGGGACATTTTTGACAAACCAGCAATTTTGGACACCAATTGTAACACAAAGGAAACAATTCCTTTCAGCAACAGGGAGAGTTGAGAAATAGCATGTGAATGATATTGGACTGTCAGCGCTGTTGATTGAATGCAGCAGCGTATTCGATGGAGATGATTATTTGAAGAAATGCATGTAACTGCTGCTTTTTTTAGAATGTTTGAAAATGTAAGTGGGTGACAGTTGTAATGTCAGTACTGTCTTCTGTGTAAAGTGTGTATAAACTACAAATGACATTCTATGGAGAAGCCAACCACATTTGTAAATTTAAGATTATATTTTCGGGGATTGTTCTGTTGCCCACAGTTTGTATTTCATGAGTGTGATCTGCATGCGCTATGAGTGTTGGCACCTTTGAAAGGCTGCCTGTTGATATTCAACCAGCTTTTTTTGTTTGTTTGTTTTTTTTAAAGTAGTCTGATCCCACATAAGAGTGATTTTGCATACTTGGACATTGTACCTGCGTCTACTTTCCTGCAGTGAACTGACCATTTACTTTGAATCTGCACATGGCATTTTAGCATTGTACATGTATGCAGAACTGGATGACTCCTGAAGTTAACTTCAGTGGAATGGTAGAAGCAGAAGTACTCACACTGAGACTAGTTAGTTAGCAAACAGCATTTGCACTAATGGACGGGAAGATACCTGGCGAACCTTTGTTCCTGATCAATAGAGAGTGCACACTACTGCTGGCAGTCTGCAAACGTCTCCTTTGTCAGGAACCCTAAAATTGAGTTTCATATTGAGTTGCAGTGGAGTATCTATCTGTATCATAGGCTGAAGGGAAAACGTTTGCTGAAGTTAGTAATTGATTGATTGCCTGAGTTAATATTTGGTCTGAGGCCCATGCCTTACATTGTAAAACCTGGTCAGAGTATGATCGCATACACGTGTGTGTGTGTTTGTGCGTGTGCGTGTGTGTGTGTGTGCAAGTGGACGCTCTGTGCATGAACTAAACACTCTTAGGATAATTTACCACTTGTGATTAAAATGCAAATCAAGCCATCCGACTGTTGATTGTCTTTCCTACAGTATCCCCCTCAACCCACTCCTCACCCCAGGCCCTGCGGATCGGTATGTCTTGGGTTCCTTGGTGTCTAGAGTACTCCACCTCACACACACACACGCGCGGCGCTATTGTTTCAGTATTTTGTTCAGGTCAACAGTACTGTAGCCATGCCAGCATGAACAGTAGGTAGATCTGGGTGGTTTGGGGAGGTTTTGTTAGTATGGCCTATCCTCCACAGTATTTTCCTTCAGCTCTATGCCTTTCACCACATCACTGCGATGTCAGTAATGATATCTCTGCATATTGTGTGTGGCCCAGCAAGTCTCTGACCTTTATATAGGAACGTGTAAGTTGTACTTGTGCCTCCTTGGTACCAACTTTTGTGCTCCAGTCTTTTATGATGCGCGCACACGCGCACACACACACACACACTGATGTACAAACAAGTCCCGATACTTTTGTCAGCCGTTCAAAAACTTTCATTGAATATACTTAATCCGTGCCTCAGAATCGGTCACTTTCGACACAGTATTGTGTAGCATCTGACACCATTGTGGTGACTTTGGCTGGAGTAGTTCTATAAACCGGCTGTGTACTGAGCAGAGGACATTATTTGGTTACTAGAGAGTGCTAATGACTTTTTCAATCGGCGTGTAGTACTGGTATGTAACTTAGGCAAAAAAATAGTCCGATTTCTCAACTATTAGAAGCTGCAAAATCACGAAAATGGTCGCAGTGGACATCTTTTCATTTGGCAAACAACTTAAGAGCTTTGTAAGCGGCAGTTTTTCCTCTCAGAACTCATATGAAACATAGAGATTTTGGCAATGAAGACACTGATGGCCGCCAGTAGGTCGGGATGTTGACACTGACACGTGTCTGCTGTTGTTTGGGGCGCCATGGACGTGACTGACGGAGAGAGGGGATCTTGACCACTTTAGCTGATAGTCGCTGTAAATGTACCTGAGCGTGATGTCATAGACGTTTAGTACTTGCAATAGAAACTTGTCCTTGACCGCCAGTCACCTCACTGGACAATATCTAAACCAAATTTTCAGTCCGGCTGTCAAAAGTTCAGAAGGCCAAGGCTGAGACAAGGTAGGGACCTATCAAGTGCTCGTGTAAGTGTTGTCCGTTACCTCATCCAGCAGTCTGAAAGCGGGTGTACTTCTGCCTGTTTTTAGCTCAGTCAGTATAGATGGCAGGTCTGCCTACCTCTAGATCTAGACGGAAATTGACCTCAAACTGCGGCACGGCTGATCCGATTGTTGGCCGAGAAACTTGAAGAGTACGATATTTAAAAATTAACTAAATACACTGCATACAGTCACGGATCAGTTGGTTGTTCATGTGGAGGTGGCTCTTCAGCGGTGAAGTTTCCACTTTCACTCCTGTGATATTAAAACCCGCAGATGAACCAATGGAATCCAGGATTACTGAAATTTCAAGTCGTGATGTCCCGCCAGCTGCGTGCAGATTGTTTCTTGTAAGCCATGGTGAAGTCTCAAGGAATTCTCTCGCTTCACAACTGAACTATTAGGTTGTGTCACAGGCAAACTACGGGGGAATTTCTAGGGATAGACAGATCTGAGAGGGTTCTCGTGAGACGTGACTGACTGAGCTTGGATTCGTTCAGTTGTAATTTCGTACGATCATAGTCATAGTTTTCGTAGAAAAAATTACACGCTACCCTCCTCTCAAGAATAAGACACCACAACCGACAACGACAAAAAAAAAAAAAAAAAAAACTGAATGGAGCGGTACTAACTTAAAGGTCTGCAATCTCAACACAAAGCCACAGTGTGTTTTTTAAAAAAGAGACTATCCGACTGGGCAAAATGCACAGCCTTGTCAATCGAGGCTCTGTCACAATTACAGAGTTTTCAGCGTCTCTGAAACCCCTATAAAAACCAACTGTGACACTGAGAGTTGCCTGCATTATGTACAGTCGCAGTTTTAAAAGCAAAATGTGTGCGGCTTTTTGTTGAGATTGCAGACCTTTAATGGGGACTGCCGGCCCCTAGTGTAAGTTCGAGTCGAGTGTTTTTTGTTTTGTTTTTGATACCGGTAGTTGGTTTTTAATGTATACATAAATTGTAGTGCAGAAAAAAGTTCGGTCACAACCTCCACCAGTAGCAGCGCAACGCGCGGCGGTTTTCACTTCTGACGTATCTCAGTGTGTTTATACACAGTTACACTTGCCACAGACATTACTAATTACAACTATGTATTGATAAATGTTCAGTCAGAGCGTAGGGAGGACAGTAAGGTGAACTAATTCTATTGATTTCAGCTCTAACTAAATATTGGTACACGTAATTGACGTAGTTATAACTGAGGCAGGCCGCCACACACAAACGTCATACATTTCAGTATGTAGCCTCTGCCTAATGTTTGGCAGCGTTGAAGCGGTATTTTGCTCAGTGTTTGCACCTCACACAGGAGGGTACGAGAAGTGTTTATCTTGCAGGTAGGTGTTATGTCATACGTCCAACTACACCGTAAGGCTGCGTCAGTCCGGCTGCGGTTCTGCGGCCGACATCAGTCACAGCTGAAGAGCTCTACAGCGCGCTGCGTAACAAGCCCTAATATCTGTTGCATAGTATTACAGTCGGACGTGACGTACTGACCGAGATCTGGGCCAGATTGTGTCAGTGTTGCCCAAGTTAAATTCTGAACAGAGTAGTAAATGTCAGCTTTAAAGAACATCGATTAGCAATGCCCGCTTTAGAAATGTGCTTGCTCGTTCCAGGCACACAACTGTCGCCATGGATACACGTGGAAAAAAAGAAAGTTGCGGTAGGTAGGCTGGCAATTGAAAACGACGGTCACACACACACACACACACACACACACACACACACGCGTACTACGTACTTAACTTGAATTTTGCTCTGCACGGTCATGTTCTGTCTCGGTGTCAAACAAGAATGATCTAGTCTGAAATGTTTTTAGCTCAGTCAGTATAGATGGCAGGTCTGCCTACCTCTAGATCTAGACGGAAATTGACCTCAAACTGCGGCACGGCTGATCCGATTGTTGGCCGAGAAACTTGAAGAGTACGATATTTAAAAATTAACTAAATACACTGCATACAGTCACGGATCAGTTGGTTGTTCATGTGGAGGTGGCTCTTCAGCGGTGAAGTTTCCACTTTCACTCCTGTGATATTAAAACCCGCAGATGAACCAATGGAATCCAGGATTACTGAAATTTCAAGTCGTGATGTCCCGCCAGCTGCGTGCAGATTGTTTCTTGTAAGCCATGGTGAAGTCTCAAGGAATTCTCTCGCTTCACAACTGAACTATTAGGTTGTGTCACAGGCAAACTACGGGGGAATTTCTAGGGATAGACAGATCTGAGAGGGTTCTCGTGAGACGTGACTGACTGAGCTTGGATTCGTTCAGTTGTAATTTCGTACGATCATAGTCATAGTTTTCGTAGAAAAAATTACACGCTACCCTCCTCTCAAGAATAAGACACCACAACCGACAACGACAAAAAAAAAACCAACAACAACAACAACAAAAAACTGAATGGAGCGGTACTAACTTAAAGGTCTGCAATCTCAACACAAAGCCACAGTGTGTTTTTTAAAAAAGAGACTATCCGACTGGGCAAAATGCACAGCCTTGTCAATCGAGGCTCTGTCACAATTACAGAGTTTTCAGCGTCTCTGAAACCCCTATAAAAACCAATTGTGACACTGAGAGTTGCTTGCATTATGTACAGTCGCAGTTTTAAAAGCAAAATGTGTGCGGCTTTTTGTTGAGATTGCAGACCTTTAATGGGGACTGCCGGCCCCTAGTGTAAGTTCGAGTCGAGTGTTTTTTGTTTTGTTTTTGATACCGGTAGTTGGTTTTTAATGTATACATAAATTGTAGTGCAGAAAAAAGTTCGGTCACAACCTCCACCAGTAGCAGCGCAACGCGCGGCGGTTTTCACTTCTGACGTATCTCAGTGTGTTTATACACAGTTACACTTGCCACAGACATTACTAATTACAACTATGTATTGATAAATGTTCAGTCAGAGCGTAGGGAGGACAGTAAGGTGAACTAATTCTATTGATTTCAGCTCTAACTAAATATTGGTACACGTAATTGACGTAGTTATAACTGAGGCAGGCCGCCACACACAAACGTCATACATTTCAGTATGTAGCCTCTGCCTAATGTTTGGCAGCGTTGAAGCGGTATTTTGCTCAGTGTTTGCACCTCACACAGGAGGGTACGAGAAGTGTTTATCTTGCAGGTAGGTGTTATGTCATACGTCCAACTACACCGTAAGGCTGCGTCAGTCCGGCTGCGGTTCTGCGGCCGACATCAGTCACAGCTGAAGAGCTCTACAGCGCGCTGCGTAACAAGCCCTAATATCTGTTGCATAGTATTACAGTCGGACGTGACGTACTGACCGAGATCTGGGCCAGATTGTGTCAGTGTTGCCCAAGTTAAATTCTGAACAGAGTAGTAAATGTCAGCTTTAAAGAACATCGATTAGCAATGCCCGCTTTAGAAATGTGCTTGCTCGTTCCAGGCACACAACTGTCGCCATGGATACACGTGGAAAAAAAGAAAGTTGCGGTAGGTAGGCTGGCAATTGAAAACGACGGTCACACACACACACACACACACACACACACACACGCGTACTACGTACTTAACTTGAATTTTGCTCTGCACGGTCATGTTCTGTCTCGGTGTCAAACAAGAATGATCTCTCCCACCCACCAACCCCCCCCCCCCCTCTCTCTCTCTCTCTCTCTCAGTCTCCCCCCCCCCCCACCTCTCTCTCGTTCTCTCTCTCTCTACCCCCCTCCCCCCTCCCCCCTCTCTGCACTCTCTCCCAGCCTCACCTCTCTCTCTCTCTCGTCCCGCCCCCCCCCCCCCCCCCACACACACACACCGGCCGTGCCTGGGGAAAACTAACAGCAACATGCAGTGGCACTGGTGTGCACACCCATTATCAATCAACAGCAACCCATTGGTTGAGAGAAACTCGGACAGTGACACGGAGTGACACCTGCCTTACGTTGTCATAATCACATTTGTTTTCCCTTCAGGACCGGCGCATTATCAGTCGGGAGGCCAGCACACAAGTTTGGCTGCCGCTGGGCACTGAGCCACGATTCGAACTCACGACCCGAGCATTCCAAGTCCAGTGCCCGCTCGACTCCGACTCAGTCTCCCCTATCAGAGGCCGGAGGAGGAGCGAATACACGAACTACACCCCCCCCCCCCCCCTCCCGCTCACGCCCTCACACTGGCATTAAAATTGAGTTTAGAACTAAAGTTTCTGAGAACGATGACAGAAACAAAGGCGGGATCACATTACACACGTACTGTAGAAGCGTAGTAAATACTATTACTTGTACAACAGTTCGCTGTTTCACGACGGTTAGTCAATATTGCTCTAATGTAAGCTAAAGTCATAACTATGAGCATGTCCACGTCTTAATTCACATAGTATAGTCACGGTACGCCGGTTTAATAAAGTCATTCAAGTTTCCGCCCGTCTTTCACACCGACAAACTGAAATCCAAGAAGTTTTTCGGGTGGTCCTTGTAGTCACATGTGAAAATAGAAAAAAAAACTCGGTGCTACGTACCGTTTACTAGATTTCGAGTGTTTAATTATTGTTGTTATTATTATTTTACTACGGTACTACATCAAAGGGCGTGCGCATGGTCATATTTCAGACACAGTTGCTTTACCTGAGAGCACACATCGTGAATAGGGCAAGTTTAATCAAAGTACATGTAGTATCAGGGAAAAACTCCCCGCCATCTTGATTACGCCCCCCCCCCCCCCCCTCCCATCACATGTTTGCACCTTACACCAAAGGCCACGGGAATGTTTATCTTGCGGACTGGCGTTACGTCATTGCTGCCAACAGTGTTGGTTCTGTGGCCGACATCATCATCGTAAAGACAAGCTTACGAGCTGGGCAACTGCGCACCTAACATGCCCTAATTCTGACTACATGTACTATTATGTAACATGTTCACTCATTATTGTACGGCCGGTTTTGGCGATGTGGCCGTGCGCTGTCCACAGTGCAACTTGCGAATCTGCGTCCTATCAGCTTTGTTCTTTTCTCTTTTGACCCCTCAGTGGAATAAGTTTATAAACACAATGGCCTCTGTCAAGACCGTGGTGTCGACTGAGCTTCGCAGACCCCATGCCGCATGCCATGCCGCGCTCGACGTGCCCGCAGTACCGGCCGCGCCACAGTACCGCCAAATGACTACATCAAAGACTACTGACCCTCTGCAATATCGTCTTCCGGATAGTTTAACTCCTAACTGTCCACAGCCCTATCCCCCCTTCATCATTAGCTTGCTTTAGGTCCTATGGCTTTTGGCCCTTAAGGACAAGTTGTTCCTGGCGTGTGACTTTGGCTGCTTGGCTAGGCGAGTGTCTTTTATCCCCCCCCCCCCCCGCCCACACTATATATGACAAGACAGGGGCGCCGGAACCGGGGGGGGGGGGGGGCAAGAGTACCCAAGCAGGGGGGGGCAAGAGTATCTTTTTGCCCCCCCCCCCCCTGGAAAATCAGGTGACTATGGCCATGGTCTTGCCCCCCCCCCCTTCCCTATACCCCCCCTCTTCCTGCTCTCTCCCTCCCTCATCCCACCCAACAGAGAACTCAGTTTAGCCGTTGCATGAAATAACAAAACGACTTGGCAGAAAGTCGTCTGGTAATACCCCCCCCCCCCCCCCCCGCTTTTCACTTTCTTTGGGCAACGTCCCCGTCCCCTTCCTTTCAGTGACTCCCTGGTTCGTAAAGGTTTTTGTCTGCGCAGCATCTGTTCGCCCCCCCCCCCCCCCCCCCCGCTTTTCACTTTCTTTGGGCAACGTCCTACCTTTCAGTGGCTCCCTGGTTCGGAAAGGTTTTTGTCTGTGCAGCATCTGAACGCCGCCCCCCCCCCCCCCCCCCCCCGCTTTTCACTTTCTCCGGGCAACGTGCTTCCTTTCACTGGCTCTGGCGTCCCCCCCCCCCCCTCTGAGGTTCTGCCCCCCTCTCCCCAACATCTTCCGGCGCCCCTGCAAGACTTACCAAAACTCACGGGACCACTAAACAGCACTAGACACTACTCCACAACACTATTACGCAAGGCGTGGGCACTCTTCACTAGGCCCTATCCCTTTCCTTGCCTCGCCCAGCCCGCAGTAGATTGCATAATCTCTCATAATCCATTTGCCTGCTCAGGAGAGTCTTGTGTATGGCTCATACGGCTGTGAGTACGTCACACGTGGTTTCATGCTCGTTGTGACGGGACTTGTCTCTTGTTGTCTACCGCCCTCATGCCAGTGGGAAGTGCTTGGGGCAAGTTGTAAGGGCGCCGACTGAGTGTGCCGTTAGCTAATAAAATTATGTGGCCAGTACCCGAACTGACTAGCGAGTGATCGCGCTCGCCGGAGTGTGATGCAATATGACAGCACGTTGCGCTGTCTCTCAGGCGGACTGCTGGCCTCGAGGTTGCACAATAGTGTTGTCTAGTGCTGTCTTGTGTTGATTCAGGATGTGATTCGTGTGCGGACAGTCAGTTAGGAGTCAAGTTACTGATAATTTCAACCCTCCCGATTCGCGTGCCGGTGTGCGTGGCTGACCGACAAACTTACAGCGGTTTGAGATTGTTTTGTCCAAATGAAACAAGGCCACGCCGAGGGGGTGAAAAAAGGCTCTGTCACAAATTTTCCATTCCTAGCGGCTCTCCCACCCCCTCTTCGGTATTCGTTGTACAGTAATACTACCATGTGCTGTATTTTGTTTAGTTTAATCCTCTTTATTCCCTGGGGAACATAGGGCTGCAACCACACTCCGCCAGCGCACTCGGTTCTGGGACGCCCTCTTTAGTTCGGCCCACGTCGTTCCGGCGGCCTTGGCTTCAGCGTCCGTACTCCTCCGCCAGGTCTGCTTCGGTCGGCGCTGTATTTTGAAGGAACAAATTATTTTTACTCTAAAAATAATCATTTTTCCCCTGAGAATACTTACCCGATAGTGTTACTTTTAGGACCCTCACGCATCCCAGGCCGTTTTGAAGATCCGTTATAAACATTGATTATCTATTCCCGCCTCGTGGATTCAGTTTCCCATAGAAAACACTGACGGTTCACTTGTTCCATGTACTGACATAACTGTCGTAGGTTGGGATCCCCTTCCCCCCACCCCCCAACGAATGCATTAGGTTGGCATAACTGAACCCATATTAGAACGGCGGCTTGATGGGAGACCTGGCGCAGTCACGACTACTCCGATCCGCTGATGTCAGTTCTAACACTGCTCGATTGAATGGGTGAATTGAACCCACACACGCGCGCGCACGCAGGCTCACACTACAACAGATCTGTATAATTATACTGTTATTTTGGAAACACAACCTTACTTCAAAGGAAGCGTGGTCGATGGAAGCCTTCCAATCGACGGTGACACGCTGTTTTTCCGTCGCCGTCTTCATTAACTCCCTTGATAGGGCCACGCCCCCTCAAGGTTCTGTCCGCGAAGGTGAAGGTCATGAGCAATGTTTTTGCTGTGCTGCACACGCGCAGCCAGCGAAGGGTTTGCAGCTTGCCAGCTGTGTTGGCAATGTCACGTGTGTGAGGTTAGGCTAGTGCCGGTATCAGTGGAGAGAGCGCAGTTACTACCAGTCCTTTGCAGTGTTCTGTCCGCCTGTGTTTCGCCGAGCATTGACAAAAGCCGAGAGCGCACGGAAGGACGTCATTGTGTCAAAAGGTTGGTGCGCTAAAGTGAAAGAAGAGAGCCTATTGATTGCAATGCCCTCTCTCAGACGCCATAGTTTACGTTCATCAGCGTCATTGCGCTTTTCAGCTGATCAATACACAGTACACATCATCCGCTAGCTTGGTATAGCATGTATTTTGTTCACGAAGTGGTCAGGCCACGCCGGCAGTCTTGTAAAATAAACAATCAGTAAACATCATCTCATTGTCACGTGAATGCCTGGCCAGTTCCTTATGCTGCACACTGTCTTGTTCAGCAGGTTGCTTTTGTTTTGCTGCGTGATCAGAAAAAGGTCTTGACAGGCATGCATGTTTCTCTTTGTCTCGGGTCAGGCAGATGACTGAAGAATAGGATAGAATTAATAGAATAGAGAATTTCAAATGCTTGTAGACCATGATTCCTATATATCTGATCTTTTTGATCAGTGCCTAATGACTACCAAACTTTGAGATGCCTACACGATCTTTGGTCGTGGCTTACAATTTCACTTCGGTGGCAGTGACTCACAAAGCAGCATATAGTGGGTGGCCGACAGAGGCATAGTAGGTAAAGTCTTTAAATTTTGAGTCCAGTCTGTTCTTAGAACAGTTCAGGATTGGCGAACACATTCCACGTATCGACCACTCTGTCTCAAACTGGTTCTGGAGTAGTTTTTCTTCAGCTTGTATCTGTGCCCTCTAGTCTGTACTTCAGCAGTCACTTCAAAGGGACTCTCACATTTGTATCATCCATGCTTGAATTCGTTTACCTCAGTCAGGTCCCCCCTGATCCGTCTGTAGCTTATACTGGGGATTTTCAAAACCTTCAGGCATACTTCATATTTCAGGTTTATTAGGCACGGTATGCACATAGTTGTCCTGCACAGTTCTCCTTCTATTAACTTCCTGTAATGAGGGTTCAGTGCTCTATCTGCATATTCCAAATGGGGACGCACTAAAGCCGTAAGCAGCAGTTTTTTTGATTCACCGTCCATATACTCTTTATAAGATGTATACAAGATCTCTTTAAGATGTCAGGTAGTCTTATTTGATTTGTTTACTTGCAGTTCAGTATGCTTTCAGAATTTGAGATCACTGTCAGCATGTACCCCAAGGTCTTTGTCCATGCCAGAGCTTGCAAATGTCATCTGCATGCCAGAACTTTCAAGTGGGGGGTTGTTTGAGGGTTTAACATCCCTTTTCCACAACATATGGATGGTATTGAAGACAGGGCAACGAGAAAAAGGACAGCACAAATATTTGGTCTCAGCCGGGATTCAAACTCACAACCCAAGTTCTACCACTCCTGTCTGCGCCCCCCCCCCCCCCCTCTTTTTTTGGGAGGGTTGAGATAATGAAACGCCAAGTTTATACAGTATGTGTAAGTGCTACCTGTGTATACATCCAAGGGGGTGGGTGGGTGTTTGGGGGTTTAACGTCCTTTTCCACCACATAGGGTGATATCAAAGACGGGGCAACGATGAAAAAGCCAGCACAAATATTTGGCCCCAGCCGGGATCGAACTCACGACCCGAGCATTAGAAGTCCCACGCTCTATTATTCGACCACCCAGGCTCCCCGTATACATCCAAGACACTGAAGGTTAATTTAACTGTAAAGAGTAATGAGGTATGAATATGGTTTGATGTGGTTGGTATGATAACGCCTTACATTGCTGGTTATAGAGCTCAGCCTGTATCAGCTGCACCTAACTGAAATGCAGAATGGTTCCTCATTGCTGGCATAGATTTTTTTTCTACCAGAAACAGAGACATACATGACATGTTATGATGAAAAATCCTCCATGCTTGTAGTTCCTAATGTCTTTTATACAGAATAGATACAGCCTCTGTGTCTCTTGTTGGACTCAACAAAGCTGCTAAAAATAGTCACCAATATTATTAGTGCCTTCTAGCTGGTCCTCAGTCGGCATCCAAATAACATTATCTGCTCAGTATGTGGTACAAGTCTCGAACAACGTATACATGTATATGCCAGCCACCATCACCACAATGATCTCAGATGCTAGAATGTGACCCGTGACTGATTCTGGTGCACAGGGTCAGCAGTACTCAGCACATTCAATGAAAAGTTTTCCACAAGCTGTTGTATGCTTGTCATATGTACTGAGACTGAAAGAAGTGTAAACACCAAGCCATGGAAGCAGCATGTGGATCGTACATTGCAAAACAGCGCTCTCTCACAGTCAGAAATTATATTTTCCTCAATGATGTGTTTGAGTTCAGTTGTAGGCCAAGATGAACCACTTCCGAATGACACGGCACTACGTAGGGCCAATCAAGGCCTGCGTTTTGGACTGGAGCGGTACCACTGTGGACAAGTACGTTCTGGCACCTGCCGTCGTCTTTGTTGAGCTCTTTGAGAAGTATAAGGTAGGTATGTTTATAGTGCCCACCACTATTCTGTAATTTCCATGTGGAATATGAACCATTCCACCACTATCGTGAAAGTTCCATGTGGAGTATGAACCACGCCACCACTATTCTGTGGCATAAGCATAATGAAGCGGTATGTATCATAGGCTTCAGACGTATGCTGTATGAATTTACATGATAAAAAAGAAGCTTGGCAGCCTGCACACTGAGAGACATAAACTTCAAACAAATGCTGGTGTGTGAAATTCATACAGAGCCAGGTGGGGGGGATGGGGTGACTATAGATACATAACACGTGCTTCTGACTTGTAAACTGTGCGTCAGTTCACATAAAGTGGTAAACTGTATTCACATCACATGAAAGGGTCATTTTTCTTTATTTTCATTGAAAGGGTACCATACTGGCAACATGGTAGGCAACATACATACATTGTGCCCCCAACCCCCCTGGGGGTGGGGGGGGGGGGAAGAAAAATAAAGAAACAAACAATTCAGATGCAACTTCTGCCATTATTCTGCAGAATCAGTGACAATGTAATGGTCAAAATGGTCCCCACTTGCAGTTCAGGACTCAGCCAAAAAATCCACCTCAAACCTGAGGTAGCCTGTGTGCTGTCTCTTCAGTCCCTGTCCTGTGCTGTGCACCAGAGAGCACACCATTTTTCAGGCTGAGTCCTGAACAGCTTGCATGGGATTTTGAATTGCCTGTACTGAGTCATTCACTTGTGACAAAATAATTCACATCCCTGCATGTATCATGTTGCTGTTGATTGTGGTGGTAGGGTTACATATAATATATATGCAACATACCTTGTCGCTAACACAGTGACCATTTCACCCTTACCAGAATGCAGCATGTGCATCTGGGAGGTAAAGTTTTAACTCAAAGGAAAGCAACAGTGATTCACTTGAGACCAGTTAGTTTTATCCTTAGGTACAGTGCTTTGCTATTTCCTTGACACTGACAATCAGACTTCGCAGTGTTTATAACCATCACCATCCTCTCTTTGCTTGTCAGGTTCCAATCTCCATGGAGGAATCACGGAAACCTATGGGTCTGCGGAAGGATTTGCACATCCAGGCCATAACCCGCATGCCAGCTGTTCGCCAGCGTTGGGAAAAGGTGTATGGGAAGCCACCCACAGATGACGATGCCAAAAAGATGTTTTCGGACTTTGTGCCAATGCAACTGTCAGTCTTACGCAAGTATGGGGGTGTCTTGCCTGGGACAGTGCAGGCTGTCAAGCAGCTTAGGGAGGAGCTTGGTTGCAAGATCGGCATGACGACTGGGTTTTTGCGCTCCATGGCAGACATACTGCTTGAGGAGGCTAAGAAACAAGGCTTTGTCCCAGACGTGAATGTGACAGGGGACGAGGTAGAGAATGGAGCGAGACCCAAACCGTTCATGCTGTACAAGAACCTGGACCTTCTTGACATCCATCCTATTGAGTCGGTTGTCAAAGTAGATGATACTGTGTCGGGGGTGGGTGAAGCTCTGAATGGTGGGTGTTGGGGTGTGGGAGTTGCACGTTACAGCAACTACATGGATGTCGACAGCTTGGAGCATGAAGAGCAGCTCTCCCCAGAAGACATCGAGAGTAGGCTCGAACATTCGCGCACTCTGCTGCAAAATGCAGGAGCACACTATGTCATTGATTCCATAGTGCAACTCCCAGAGGTGGTGGCAAAGATCAACCAGCGTCTGGCTGCAGGGGATAAGCCTTGAATCAACAGCGTAACAAAATTTCAGTGGAGCTCATATACTGATAGAGATGATGGAGAAACCACTGAGGTGGAAATTCAGCTTTTGTACAGAATGGTCACTGAATTTGGCTAAGAGTAACTAATTCAGTAACTGGAGAATTTTGAAGTAAATCTGTCTTTCTATGTCTCTGTAATCACGCACATTTATTTTTGTAGTCAGGAGTTTTCCTTTTCTTTCTTAGTTTTGTTGCTGTAAAGCAAGTTTAGATTTGCAATTTTTGCAGCTTTGTTTTAAATTCTTATCTGTCAGATCTATTACAGCTTGCACATTGTCTCGATGACTGGTACTGTATGCAGCATGCCAGTTTTATTATGAACTACTTGTGAAGATATTTGTTTACACTTTGCAAAAAGTATTTTACATTTGAAAGTGTAGTATTTTATTTTTTCTTTGTGTCTGCATGCCTGTGGGATCTTGTTTATAATGCACATGTTTACATGAATATTGGCATTGTAAGATAATTTTGTTCTGATGGATGATTGAGAAGATGAGAGGCACACTAGTATTCATTTGTGACGAACAGAAAACTTTTTTTTTTTTTCAAGGTACATAAGAAATGCTGTACCTGCGGGAACATGCTCTGTCATTTTTGACAGCATAGATACTCATTATTAAACAGCATGAACCAGTATGTTGAGCTGCCATTACAGGCTAAATTCTTTTCAAAGATACTCAGTGCATGTACTGGCACATCACTCATCCTCTAGCAAGGCAAAATGTTTGCCAAAAAAGAACACCGACCCTCATTCACCGTGTTTGCCACTGAGGCTGTGTCTGAAAACATGGAGTGAATACAGGCAGATCCCCGTCACTTCAGTACAGGGACCACTGTAAACACATTCAGGGTTTTTTATTTCCAGTGTGGTCCATAAAGTGTTGCTCTACATATAATGGGGTCATAGGTCTACACGGGTTTTTTACCTGCTACAATGGAGGGAAGTCGGAACAGGAAAATGTGTGAGTCTGAGACCTGCTACAACTAATCAAGTGTGTAACACTATATACGTGCACATAGCACATTCTCAGACCAGGTTTTTTTTTTTTTTACCCTGGTGCATAATGCATGTAATGATGATTTTTAACTGGAACAGAATACCATTCACACACAAAACCAGAAATAAAAAGCCATAACATTTTTGTTTCAAACCAGTAATAACAAACCAGTTGACACACCAGTATTTTTTTTTTTTTTCATTCCACTTGAAAGTTTTGTTTGTTGGACATTATCAGGTTGTGTTTGGTGGGTTCTATATTTTTTCTTCGTGAGGATATTGTAATGCGCATGTGCATGGTGATCATGTTTTGCTACTATTTTGAGTTTGAGCACTATCTGGTAAATTGTGTAGCAGTCTGTATTGTCACCCCTTCTCCTCTCCTCCCCCCCCCCCCCTCTCTCTCTCTCACACACACAGATACACACACACAACTTATTTTGATCACGATTAAGCTTTGCCTGCTTGATTTACTTGTACTGTACATGTACTGATATTTCCCCCGTTTTTCTTCTGTATGTATCCTGGTGATAGACACTTGGTTCCCCCTTCCTCCCCTCCCCTCCATACAATAATCGGACACTTTCTCGTTTCTACCCTCACCATTGTCAGCATTCTTTCTTGTTTTGTTTTATGCATACCTTGGAAACGGGAAATTTCAAGGTTGAAGATTATGTTTGTTAGATGTTGTCTAAATTGCAATGAGGATTCAAATTAAATGGACATGTGTCGTGTGTTCAGGTGTCTGTATTAGAGTTGTGACTCCTTAGGTCTGAGTTAAGATTGTGTGTGTGTGTGTGTGTGTGCAGTATACAGTCAGTGCTTTTTTTAATTTGCAGTCTTTTTCTGTATTCATAATGGGTGTTTACCCATAGTAAGGACCATTCTAAAAATTGGCTGTTCAGATGACAAAAGTAATATATTCATATCCCCTTTCTCGAGATGTTGTTTTAGAAGCTGAGTCATACCGGCGTTTGTGTGTGTGTGTGACTGTGTGTGTGTGTGTGGGGGGGGGGGGCGCACTATACAGTCAGTGCTGATTTTAATTTGTGTGTCTTTCTGTATTCATAATGGATGTTCGCCCTTAGTAAGTAAGCTTCTAAAAATTGACCGCTCAAACGACAAAAGTAGCCAAATCATATCCCCTTTCCTGTACACTATTTTTGACGCTGCGTCATACCGGCACTCGCACCGATTTCTTAGTGGTGCTACTGTGTTGAGCTGTCGACCTCTTTCCATTCAGATGTCGCACTATCTTACAACAAAGAAACCAGTAAATCCTATGTGACCAGAAGGCCGCCCCCGCCACACACACACAATGGTTGACGACTACCCCAATCGATACCCAATACCTGGACATACGTAAATTTGAGGTACGTAGCAGGCAGCTTAGGGCCATTGGCCTCTACTAGACCCGGGTCATCGTGTATGCATCGGATCACATGATCAATAAATGTGTCAAAGGTTTTCCTGCGTTGGTTGACTTGCTTGTTATTCAGGCAGTTATTGAGGCTGAAGGCCAGTTTTAAAAGTACCGTTCCGCGGCGTCCGTGACCGCCCTGTGCCTTCACGTGTATTGTATCTAGGCAACAGCCGTGAACTTGAACTAGCTCAGAGATTGACTATCCAACTGATTTATTCTGATCATCGGTATGCATGGCGGCCGGTGGTTTAACCGTGTCGGTGTTCAACATGCTGCACTTCGTTTTCGTGGTACAATGTATGCTGATGCTGCAGTATCAGTATTGACTATGCTGAATCGGATGACTGCAGTTTTCGAGGAAAGTGTGTGTGTGTGTGTGTGTGTGTGTGTGTGTGTAGGCCTTGTTGCAACAACAACGCTGAACCGTCAAAAACAACAACAACAAAAAACCCACCAAAAAAAAACAAAAAAACCCTGCTTTATTGAGACAATTATAACAGGCGGCCTTTTTTCCTCGTTCAGTAATGGAATCCGGGTGGCGCCGGCTCGTTGAATAGCTGCGTCATGTTGAGCTGCACAAATTGACTGAAACCGACAGGAGACATGGATCATGATCACGGTTATGTTCAACTCAAACGTGTGTGTTCTTTGCCTGCAACATTAGGGGGCATCAGTACTCAACTGACATCAGACGGCGGGTTTGTGAACACTGTGACACACAACACACACACTGACACACACACACACACACACACACACACACACGCGCGCGCGCGCGCACACACACATAGTCACGTTCTGTTTACAGGACTGACATACCTGGGTTATCAACTGCGGAACCAGTGATAAAAAAAAGAAAAAAGTTTGCACTGCATGAAATGACTCAACGAAAACCAGAGATGCTGAAACGTCAGTGGCGGATGTCGGTTTAACCCGGCTGCAGACATCGAATACTTCACGAACGTGCAAACGCCATGCAGCGTTCAATCCGACATGGTTTCACGGTGAGTGAAGCGCCACCACAGGCTTTTAACTACATTAGTGCACTCAGCTGGCTTTAGCATACAGACAGATAAAACAGCGAGACTGTTTTGCCGCTCACCGGTCGTAGGCGTTCTTGGGTCCCGACTCGTAACTGGCTCTGGCGTTGGACAGCAGTGCCCTGTTGCCGGTCAGGTCATACACTGCCACCTGATGGAGGCAATCAGAGTCTCAGTATATACATGTACATAACATTTAAGATAATACAGCCCGGGAAAACAATAAGAGATGAACGTTGGGATGAGGTAGAGTGTGCAGTAGGTGAGGAGACTGTGATCTCTACCGTCATTTGGTAAAGGGAGTAAGTACCATGGATTTCAGTTTCAAATTAAAATATACTTTATTGTCCACTAACTAAAACGGAAATCCGTCTTTGGAATCACAACTCGAAACAAAATAAGAGTGAAAAATTAAGAATCTCAGTAAGCCAAGAAAAACAACATAAAATTGGATTGGCATGCGCAAGACTGCTTAAAAAAACAACAACCAAAAAAACCCCAACCCGCGACTGAACCCCCCCCCCCAAAAAAAAAAAAAAAACCTTGTAAATATCACATCTATCACAAATCCATTCACACACACACACACACACACACACACACACACACACACACACACACACACACACACACACATTACAAACAATTCGACTCATACAATCACAGTCCTAACGACATTGCCAATTCATCACAGTATTCCATGCATAAATACCTACAGTTGATAAGTTATTTGACAAGCACTTAACACTTTTTGATTGTAGATCTGCTCCACTGAATGAATGGATACTTATTTAGGCCTGATGCATGTGCGATTACTTAGTTAGGTCCAGCACTGAATTATGCGATTAGTTCATCAGTTACTTCTGTCTGGGCCGGAACTGTTTTAAAAGCGAGGAGAGAGTAACCACTGACGTTCAGCTTGACTGAAAGCAAACAGAAGGATTCTGACACGCACAGTATTTTTTTTTTTTTTTTTTGGTCTGCGCAGATCTAGAGGTCACCTTTGCGTTGTCCGTTTTCATGTCGAGACGAGCCGACTATCAGGCAGCGTTATAAAAGCACGAGACGACCAAAGAACGCCACTTTCCGGGAGAGCAATGCATTGGTTGTTACTGGAAATCGCTTGACACAAGTGTATTCAGGTCGGACCCGACTGGTAATTCTATCAGTCACCGTGCCCGTTCTTATAGGGTCGCCGGAATAGCTCATTCCATTTGTCCTTTGTGCCGCTGAACTTTGACCGTTGACAACGACCTCGTGATTGTGGGTTAGAAGACAACTGCATGGAGTTACGGCGCAACTGAGCTGAAAAATCGATTCCCACTGTGGCCCGTTAACTTGTGGTTGTGTACATTGAATCTGTTTGTCACTGAACCGTGTCCACCACAGTCCTGGAAAACTTCAACCTGCCAGTGTCAGTCTGTCTGAATTGTATGGTGATCGACTGCTGTATGATTGCATGGTGATCAGCTCGACTACTTAGGGCAGGATAATTAGGCTTTTTATATAGGGGAACGTAGAACAAATTTGATCCTAACTGTTTATTACAGAAATCAGTAGAGCACAGGACCCTTATGTTGTGGTGGTCTCCGTGAATTTTTTCTCCGTCCACGTCACCGTTAAAAACAACCGTTTATCTTGCCATTTTCACCGTATGAGCCCTATAAATGAGCTTGTTAGGACATGCACAAAGTATGCGCGTGTATGGGTACAGCAATGCGCAGAACTCCGTTCTAAATACTGTTACTGTTAGACAAGACACGCATTGTTGACATACTGAAATTTCACTCCAATCAGATTGATGCTTCCTGAATTATTGCGGCCATTAGTTTGGCTGTTGATTGATAGGACCCTGTAAACCGGCTGTATTTGATGCTTGTGCACTTAGCAGGTCACTGCAGGTGACATGCATCGCGGAAAACATTAACGAACATGGAACAGTTCAGTCAGAAAACGCACTTTGGCGTTGTGAAGTTCCCTTGTCACCACATGTGCAGGTAAGTATGAAATATGATAGCCTGTACCTAAAAACAGGAATTAATGAAAATGTCAGACATTTCTGAGTGCGTTAGAATGTTAAGCTAAAAGGTATCTTTAAAATAGTATTTTTGGGATGCTGGACCATTTCTCTAAAGCGTGCCGTGCGTCTGCACATGATCTGTCAAGCGTAGCAGCTGCAGCAGCATAAAATTACGTCAGCCCGGTCCCCATCAGTAAGTGAATTGCGCGTCCTAAAAGGAAAATGGAAACTGAATTTGATACCCGCGGGCCGCTACAGGCAAATTTCTGGTCATTTCGTTGGACCACCGCAGGGTGTTTAATCTAACATATCCAGTAGTCAAACTTGAAGTGTGTGCACAATACCTGCTGTAGCGGCGTTGTTTGTAATCGTTGCTGTGTAAAGTCAATATTCGAACCTAATCACTGTGACAAACCGCATTTATGGGGTTTTCATTAATTATGTGTTTGCAGTTTTTAAAATGTATTTTCATGTGGACTGCTAGCTGTTAACTAGTGTTTTAGACAGGTAGTACTGTACTGGATTTTATTATTGACCGGTGGAGGGAACAGGTCTTTTTTCCCAGTCCACAATTACCGCTTAGTACACGGAAGCTGCCCAGAGCATAGATATTTTCCCCTTGGACCTGCGTAGAGATATATAGGTGAACTACAGTCCCCAAAAGCAGACGCTGTTGTTGGTTGCCGCTAGGTACCTGCATGTTTCCGGTCTGGACGATGGGCACCACCTCATGGGCAACCAGTTCTGGCGTCAGTTTGCCGTGGTAGGTCTGTAGCTGGCGGGCCAGGACCTCGCTGTAGCCGGGACACAGCCAGTCCATTCCTACAGCATACCAAGCACAGGCTGGTCATTTCCTAGCTCTTGCCCGTACTGGACTGTCCTTGAACTAATGTGTCTTCATATACTAGTGTGTACAGTCATACAGTTATGCAAATTATAGTGCCACTGTCCCTCAGTCAGTGCTGTCAACATGCCGCCGGCCCTGTTGTGTCCGGTTGTTGCACTCCTCCCCCCCCCCCCCCCCCCCCACCGAGATCAGGAACTTTCATGAACCCCGGGCCAGGCACAACCTGCGTTCAGCATAACTTTACATATCATAATACACATACAGTGGAGCCAATAACATTTTATCCAGCAGCAGCACGTAAACTGCAACAGCATGGGAACAGGAACTACTAGCTTGCAAAGGGAGAAGAAAACCAAGTCTGTATTAATGTATTTTGGTTGTCAAGTCCGGCTTTCATGACCTCAGTGTTTTGGCGGTTCAGTTTCTGTTTCGGACCGTATGCTGTGTGCGCCAGGATGCAGCTGAGACAGAGAGAGAGAGAGAGAGAGAATTAACAGCGGGAGATGCAGGTCGTCACGGTAGCTTGTGCTGGCACGGTGCATTTGATGCGTTCATCATGTTAAATAGTTTGCCACACTGGCTATGATTTGTGTCGACGTGACCTCGACTGTTTACTTTTACAAAGTTTGAAGCGTCACTCTTAAAACTGAGTAGGAGGGCCTGTGTCATCACACACACACACACACACACACACACACACAATCAAGTTAGCAGTACAAGCATCTATTACTCCTACAACAGTTACGGGTGCCAGAGACATTTATGCACGTCTTGTGTTTCTCTGCTGGCCGGCCGAATTCATCAGTGAACCTGCAGGCTGTTTGCGCCTCGATTACACTGTGACTGAAGCACACACGACAAATGAAATACGTGTAGACATGTGACCGCGACCGTGGTAAGCAACACAGCACATGACTGAGACTCAAAATCAGCTGACACACTCCCGAGCACGTGTACAGTTCTCCCCTGACAGAGGACACCAACTAAACTGAGACCCCTCTGGCTGAGTTCTTGAATGTGAAATATGATATCAGTCCGGCTATAGATCAGCCCGAAAAATCACGTGCTGTGTGGTCACAGTGCACAACACGGGTCAGGGACAGTACACAGGCTATCTTAGGGGGTTTGGGGCGGATTTTTCGGGATGAAGCACGAACTGTATCATGTGCCTTCCCCACCGAAATGAGCAGTGCCATATATTTTTTCACCAAACCGACTGAGAGTCAGTGTTACGGAATCTGTGTACTTGTGTCTTGTGACGTCGCCGTGTTAGTTTCACTCGCTATTCCCAAAGCCTCCTTTATTCTATCAGGATTCCATAAGCACCTGGGGAGCCGGTGACAGTCGCCGGAGCAGTAGAGCGGCCTTTCAATGCTCGGGTCGTGAGTTCGATTCCCTGATGGGGCCGAATATTTGTGCTGGCCGGCCTTTTCTCATTGACGTCTTTGATATCACCAACATTTGAAAGAAAATGGACGTTAAATCCTCAAACACCCACCCATGAATACCTCCATATTTCTTACCAAAAACCTGTAAAGCTTATTGGCTCTTGTTCGTACCCGGCCGGTGTAGGGATATACACGTGCGGGATACAGGGCAAGTTCAGCTGGTATCACAGCATAGCGAAAATGCGGGGGTCGTGAGTTCAGTTCTATTCACAGCTGTCTGGATGTTCCCGCGTTGCCCGGTCTTTCGTGTCACCTGCAAGTGGTACAGAATCACGAATGACGTTAAACCCCAAGACCTAATAAACAGCGTACCGAAGTAGACTGTGTCGTTGATCTTGGGGTGCCAGGCGGCCTCCGGCTTCAGGTTGGTGTCCGTGTAGAAATTGGCAACAGACGCCGAATATTGCACGCCACGGAACGCACGCTCCTGGAAATCCCAAGCAATTATTTAAGAAAAGAAATCTTTTGCTAGGTTTAGGATAGATCGGCCTGTACGACTGCAGCCTATTTGTGTGTGTGTGTTCAGTTGGTGGTGTAGGGCGGACGGCTGATACACAATACCCGACCCGTCCAAAAAAAAAAAGAAAAAAGAAAAACAAGTAGGCTTTGGGGTCATTACAATAAATTATTTACATCATTCCAGCCTGGGCGTCGACAGCTTCAAATATGCCTCACCTTCCCGTCGCCGACCCCCAGAATCAGGTCACAGGTGCGTTTTGCGTCCGTCAGTCGTTTCAGGCTGTCCTCCAGGGTGTTGTCAAACTGCAGGATGTCTCTCAAGATGAACTGTGATCAACATAAAAGATCGCTACACGATAACACTCACGCTAATACTGTACAAAACATACGATGTGCTGATGCTGTGTGCGAGTGATTCCGTTACACACTACACAACGATCGATGTCCAATCTGATCTGTATCTAGTCTAAACTGTGACGAGCCTGTATTCGTACAGCGCCTTTTATGTTTTACTGGAAACCACACAGGTTGCAAATGTTAGTGCAGATGAAGCTTCTGGCACACTTTAGACGGGGTAGGATGACCTCTGAAGATGTCTTCTTTTGTTTTGTGAACAGCATTCTTTTTGTGAGTGAGCAGGATCATCTTAATATCTACCACGCACAAGACAAGGACAGACATATTCACCGTGAAAGGCACGCCGAACCTGGACTCAGCACCAAAGGTTTCGTCCGGGAAGGACACTCCAATCTCCGAAATCGCCATTTGTCTCGAGCTCATACCTGACAAAAAAAAAAAAAAAAAAACAGACAGGGTTGGCCGTTTGAATGAAGTTCATAGTCACCGAAGCGCATATCACAGTTTAGATGTAACAGTGCACATTTTGGTTATACTTTTATATTTTCCACAAATGCGAGTTTAACTCTCAGGTATACTACCAAGGAACTGCAAATGCGTTTACTTACTCCATTTATTTAAGCCTACTTAGTAAACCCATGGGGTGTAGGCCTATTTGGGGGGGGGGGGGTGAGGGGGAGACCAGCCTAACGTTACGATGGATTACATGTAATTTGGCCTTGTATCTTGGTCCGTAGGTCTAAAGAAAACAAAACGGAACAAGTCGAAAGACAGAAAGAAGGCGTTGCGTGACTCATTTTACAGGAGATTCACCTGTGATAGATCCAATCCATGATGTCCACCCGAAATTAGCGAACGCGTGCCCGTCGGATGAGTTAGTCGGGTGATAAACTGTCACCTGAGGATAGTCCTTGAAGGGGCCTGACAAAGGGATTTGAAAATGTAGGTAAAACCCGAACAAAATGTCTCGTTCGAAATGTCAACTAAGAAGCCAAATATGAAGAGGGGAAAAAAAAAACTCATGTCGCCAGTCCTCTCTGATCTCTGTTCACTGCTGAGCAACATGCATCTTCAGGGCCCATAGTACCCGGGTCCGGAGGTCCGGCGAGCGCCGGACCAATAATTCCGTAAAAAGAGAGAGAGAGGGAGAGGCTAACAACTTTGAAAAAATATGTGATGTGTTGAAATTACATGTTCTATGTGCAGTTGAATACACCCGCTGTCAAATATACGGCCTTTTTTTTATTAACATGTTGGGCGACCATACTTTTTGTTCCTTCCATTTTGTATGCTGCTTCTATTATTTTGGCTCAATTGTTTCGTACAAGTATCTTTGCAATGAACGATTGTCATATTGTGTCAGGAGTTGGGTATGGGAGGGCGTGTGTGTTGCCGCCGGACCAATCCTGAGGAGCCTGCTACGGCCCTGATCTTGTTACTGTTGTAAACTTTCCAAAGAGAAAAAATATCGAAAGTTAAGTGACCAACCGTCCACTGCCCAGTCCAGAGCCCGTAACTGCAGAAGCGAGTCTGGTTTGAAGAGACTGCTTCCCCAAGCTCCTATCATGGAACACGATCCTTTTCTGTACACGAACACACATAAGAACGTACACAGGTTGTGGAATATTCTAGACAACTGAAGACACAAAGGTCTTTTTTTGTTTTGCTAGAATACAGAATGAGTTCTAATGCACTTACGTCAGCTCTCCGATCATGTGAATCCTCATCAGTTTCTGAAAGACAAACAGTGAGTTTGTAATAGCTTATGGCAGATCTGCTTCCCCCTAACACACACACACACACACACACACACACACACACACACACACACACACACACACACACACACACACACACACACATTTCGCCGCCCCCCCCCCTCCCCACACACACACCAAGTGGAAAAAAAGCCGGATCATGGACACAAACACAAACGGGGAATGGGGAATTATTAGCCGTCAGTTTCCTAACATTTTTCCTCACTAATTTAGTGTGCTTTTGTGAAACATCCAATAGAAACACATCTTGGCCAAGCCTGACGCTGACCGAAAGTTCTCTACCTTGAAGTCGATGCCAGCAGCATCAGCCAACCCCCTGGCTTCCTCATAAAAATAGGATCCAGTGTATCGCTCTGTAGCCAGCAGTTCCAAGTCCAGGGCCGCGTCCAGGCTGTTATCAAACACACGTGATTAACGCAAGTGAACCACCGGAAAGGCTAAGTGTCAGGGCCATGCGTTTTCAAACAAAATTAATAGCGATTCACACACATGCTTGACTATGATGAGCAGTATGCCTAGTTAAGAATAACTTTTACATCCGTTGTCTTTTATATTTTCACGACTTTGTTCACAGCACCATTGCAGTTTCTCATTGCAGTGAAACTGCAGAACAGCATCATCAGGAATATGCTAAACTGTACAAAGTAGAAGCTAAACAGGCCATACCCTAGATGCTCTTATCACAGTTGTCGTACTTACCCGAAGTCCGCCACGTCTTTCAAAAACCACTCCTGCAGGTGAATGGTCCTGTTGATCGGATCAATCTGTAAATAAACAAGTAAATTAATAAGCAAACAAACTCAAATAAACTACTAACAACGATGCAGGTTACGTACTTGCATCGCGAATCAGTAAATACAACTAATCCAAACCTTTCGAAGAAAGTTCCGTGAGATTACAAGTCCTACACAAGCAAGAGATAATTGTCAACTCACGATCTGGTCCTCCATGTACTTCCACACGTCGTCCGCCATCTTACCGGCCTTGTCCTGCATCAGCTGCCCGTGAGCCCGACCCATCTCGTAGGGCGTGCCTACAACACGACACACGAGGGAAAGAGTGCACTGTACGTTCCCCTTTCCACTCCCCTCCCTTCCTCCCCTCCCCACCTCTTCTTCCATCTGCTTCCCCTCCCTTCACCTCAGCTATGACTGGCAAAACTTCCGACCGAAATTCAGTCTGTAGGTCCTACAAATAATGGACTTAGGTGGACACCCGAACCTGCGCTTAGAACATATTAAGTAAACATTACCGCTAGATACTCTGCCTTACATCTTGATAATAACCCCCGCCCCCCACTCTTTCGTCTTTCACAATACTGCTACTGTTTCTTCTACAACTACTATTTTGCGGGCTACTGCTACTACTGCTGCTGCTGCTGCTGCTTGCTGCTGCTTTGCCTTACCCCAGACATGGATGATGTCAAAAGCGTCCTCTCCGTTGCCGATCGTGTAGCGCTTGCCGTTACTGATGGTCTTCACCAAGGTGGGCGCCGCCGTGTAGATCGGGGTTCTGTTGGGCTGGGCATTGGGGTCCGGCTGTGTTCAGTCACATATCATTGTCTTGTCAGTGTTTACGAGAATGACAACCTACTAACATTGTCACCTTTACAGTGAATTTGTGTACAGAAGGCGCGTCAGCATCTTCTGATTCTAGAAATTTCAGTTTCAGTTAAATTCGACAGGTTGTTTGCAGTTGTACGCAGGATCTAGGTCCTTTGGGCCAGGGGATCTTGTGCCATGCTGGATCCCGAAAAACCAGTGCGAGTTCGTACACGTACACCATCGGTCTGTACTATGCCCAGTTGCACTTTACTGATTTTATTTGAAATGTGGAATGTTCGCGAAATTGTCCTTTCCTTTTTTCTTGTATATTGGTGGTTGTAAAACTGGAGGAACAGCTTGGAAGAGAGGCAATGTGTAAATTTTTGTTTGGTTTTCTTGTTGCCTTGGTGTGTTGTCCTCTATAAAACAAGTAATCGCAAACGTAAAGTTTAGATTAGTTCATTTCAATGCCATTCCTTTGCACTTTTTAAGAAAGAGCATACGATAGATAACGTGTAGGCAACAGATTAGGTGGTTGAGGTCGGTGCCACTGTTTCTATAAAAGTAAGAATAAAGTTTGACTATACATTCATACAATACTGAGTCTCTACATAGTTGATTTAGTTTTAACACATCCAGTCTTCTCATCAAAGTTGTATTTCAGGCCGCGCACAACCGTCCTGTACTTGAACACTCATATAGCGCACACACACCAGATTTCTCGTAAGTGCCCTCTCATAGCGTAGGAAATTCATTTATGCATCATGAGTTACCGTGCTAGAACCTTAAATCAGAGACTCGTCCCGCACGTGGAATGCACTGCAATACTGACAAGTAAAAACATTTAATTTTACCTTTCCTCCACACTCGGCGCCATTGGCTGGTGGTATGAGGAGGCAGGACAACGCCAGAAAGACGAAGACGTGCAGCATGGTTCGAGAATCAATCCAACAAAAAGGTACGTATGACTGTACTGCAGGAGACAGCACTGGTGAGCTTATGGTGAGTAGGTTATGAAGATAATGCGGAGATAAAACGTGCCTGTTCATAGGGCATCATAGAGGTAAAGATAAGGCCGACGTGTACATGTATAGATTCGAGTTAGTAAAACCTTTGTCCTATCAGAGGCACGCAAACATACACGCGCACGCACACACATGCACACACACACACACACACACACACACACACACACACACACACACACACACACACTAAAACCCTTTTTAATTCTTCGAGAGACGCAGGGCCTGAGGTAGTCTGCTTTAATGTACCATCTTATAGGGAAGTATTAAGCAATACAGGTGCTGTGCCATGCAACAGTCACTAATCATATTGTGGACGTTAAAAAAAAAACTAAAAAAACTTCACGCAAATGGACACAAAGCAGTGTATGGCGATTGACATGTTCGGTCGATATATAAAATGCCTGGACAAATCACAAGCTTCGCTTTAAGTCCATGCAGTTGTTGTTTTTCTCACTTCGGTTAGAACGATTCCCCAGCACGCAACAGGAATCCGCCGAAAGTGGACAGGAACCCTTGCCCGCGCATAGTGGTGCCGGCACCCCCTGACTTCTCCACCCACACCGCCTGCCCCTCCACCAGCTGCACGACGACCTGCACGGACGACCGGTCCACGTTGTCGCTGTCGTTGGTCTCTGTCTCGGCGATGGCGGTCCCTTCCTTCTTGATGGCGAACGTGATGTAGTGCCCCCAGTCGGATGATTCGCCACTCACCTGAAACGGACGTTTTTTGGGTTTCGTTGGCGTTCATGAGCTAAATACTCACAGGGTCATTCCTTTGGACAGGATACTACTACAACTACTACTAACTGAGGCACTTTATCCAGTTTCTGGAATTGGCTCAAAGCGCCGCCAGCTGAAGCACGCTCACGTGAATCACACGCATTCTCTCTCAAAGGACATAAACGCATTACGTCCACGTGCTGCGAAGGGTCAGCTCAGCTATTTTACTTTTTAGTTTCGGAATTCAGATTTGTATATACATGTATTTTCAAATTTTGTGGGCCGAACATTTCCAAAGCAGAGGATTGCCTTCGTGGCCGTTTTGAATTCGACATGGGCAGCCACAGTCCGTCTGTGGAGGATTTCATCTCCGTTACCAGAGACTGAATTTTCAAGGGAGAATGCCCACGCTTGAAAGAATACGACTGATAAATTGCCGCAGTACATTTCGTACAGCCCGGCGAAGGATCACTAACTCTTCGTTTGCGCAGCACGCAGGAATTCTTAGTGTTCAGTTGAATTATGCGTGCACGTTGTCGCTGTCGTTGGTCTGTGAGTAGGTGAAGTTGAGGCAGGCTACCGTGTGAATAAGTGTTTTGGGATCTCTTGTATTACTCTTTTAGCTATGTATTGGTCCTGCTTGTGTAAACGATGTGATGAGCACTGACATAACATAACACCTCTGTCAAACAAAACATTAGATCCGTCGATGAATCCCACTAAATAAGTGATAAGTGGGTGTGTGAGTGGGTGGATGGGTTTTGTGTGTTCAACGCCGTTTTCCACCACGTAAGGATGAAGTCACAGACGGGGCAATGAGAAAACGGCCAGCACAAATATTTGGCCCCAGCCGGGATTCGACCTCACGACTCGAACATTGAGAGTTCAACATTCCCGGGTTCCCCATTAAATAAAGAAAAAAAAAAAGATAATTGCGAGGAAAGTCCCATGATGACAAAATAACGATACACAACTGCGGCAGGCTGAAGCAGGCGCTTGGTCTTCATTGACCTTTAATTTTTCACCACGGGCGTGGGGCTGGCGGGGAATGCAGGTCTGTGGTTGTACGAACCTTGATGAAGAAGACGTAGATCCCGGAGATAGGAGCAACGAACTTGCTGGTGTCAGTGTGGAAACCGTCACCGATGTTCAGATCCGGCGATCCGAACTTCACCACAGGGTTGCTCGCCAGATTTTGGGTGTTTGCCGGAAGTGACGTCATAAACGCCACCAAAGGGTTCCGGTTGTCTGGTCAGAACGAACATCTCAATTATCATCGTTTGTCTGAAGCTGAACAGTGAAGAAGTAATGAGTAACATCGGATCTGGCTAGGACGAGAATATTCTAAATAAAGACGATGGAATGAGAGAGAGAGAGAGAGAGAGAGAGAGAGAGAGAGAGAGAGAGAGAGAGAGAATGTGTGTGTAAAGTTTACATTTTGTTTATAAAGGTAACTACTGCAGACTAATGGTGTACCGAAAATATTCTGTATCGTCCGGAGGAGCCGTGATAGCCCAGCGGATAGAAGTTTGGACTGCCAATACTGCGATCTCAGACAGGACTTCGATTTCATGCTCGGAGCTAACAGTTTGTTCTGGGGTTTTCTTTTGACATCAGTCATGTGGACTATCGTCACAACGAAACAACAAACCCACCATCCAAACACCCAACATACCGGCTTGAGTCTTGAGCTCCGCTACCTCTGCCTGCAGCTGGGCAATAAGCTGGCCTTGCTGCATCACCAGGTCTTCAAGTGTCGTCGTGTTCGCGCGCCGCCCCAAACTGCTTGCCTCTGATTGGCTGACAGCTCCAGTAGTTGCCAGCACGACCAAGATAAAAATAGGCGGTACCATTCTTTTTTACCCAAGAAAACGACAATCGGTGTCAAAATACTGGATGTTTTCTTATTGGTGCTTGAAATAGGACGGTGCTTTCAGAACCGGCATATAAGTGCGTGTGTGTGTAGACTGGTCCACACAGATGTCGTTCAAAGGAAGATTACGGCAACGTATTACATGAAAACTGGTTCAGTAAATCTGGTATCTTTCGGCTTCGTAACAGGAATGTTCCTTCCTACGAAGGGAGCACTGTTTAACAGTTACACGGAGGGAAACCAAAACTGCAAACGCCGAGCAATAGTATTTAAGATACATTAGTTTAGATTTTACGACATACCACACGTAATACAGTGTTTTGAGTTTGAAACTGACAGCGGGAATGATTCCCCTGCGACACTGTATAATAATGATTGGATGTGAAGTCCTCCCCCCACCCCTATTCTCCTCTTTACGACAACGTATCTGTAGCATGCCCAAACATTTAACGACTAAAGCGGTAACGTCATATGCAATAGACTTTATTCTGCCTTTGAAACCCATATCAACGTTCAGCAAGCAAATCCGGCCCGAACAGTGTCGAAGCGAAAAGCACAAGTGTTCATGACGAAACAGCGTCTCTGTGTAGCAGGAAGCCATAGAAGCAGGTGTCGATACCTCCCCCTGTGACGTGAGTACCCGACCCGCTGACCTTTTCCACCCACACGGACTGGCCGGCTGTGAGTTGCACGAGGGTCTGCACGAAGGCCCGGTCTAGACTGTCACTGTCCGCGGTCTCCGTCTCGGCAATGGCATTACCCTCCTTCATCATAAAGAATCTGCGGAAAAGAGATCGCAGTGATAAGCAACTGCTTCTAGTTTTATGTATATGCCCGAAGAGACCATCAGTTCAATCACAAACAGCTTTACAGTAACAATATAGTATGTCAACTAACATGCTCGCCAGTTTTAAGTAGAAACTAGGAACTTCCGCACACGCACTGACAGGTAGGAACACAAGATCATATGAACACAGGGGAAACCAAACCTCTTCATATAAAATGATACAGTGGGAAAATGATGGGACACACAGAATACCCACCATCAAAACATGGCCAGGCCAACAAGCAAACTCACACATAGGTACTTTGTGCGCCAAAGGTTGGCGCTGCAACATCTGCAGACTACTGTAGCCATGAAGGTGTGCATAGACCCTAAAATACCTGGGACTACTGTATCTGTATACTGTACATGTCATCACATGCTCAAATTCATCATTTGTTGACACATGGTTGCAAACTAGATGTATACAAAGGACGGCCAGTCTACGTTAATAT